>JASUUG010001265.1:8480000-9080000 GCA_030449905.1 Luvunga scandens
TCATAACATAACTTAACATCACTATGGACATTGAGCCAAAACATTTAAAACTATCCTTAAACTTTTAATCATTTGTATACTTCCATAAATTACATTTAAATAATTGATAATTATTTCAAAGTATTTGACTTGAAATCATTTAATAAAAGTTTTCATTTTTAAGACAATTTATAAAACAATTTTTAATAAATAAAGGTTTATTATAAATAATTTTAAAGAATGATTTTACTTAACAAAATATTGTAATAGACTAAAATAAATCAGTTTCATATACTTTTCATTTAATATAATACATACCTCAAATTAAAAGTAATTTAAAAGTGAAATACATGTATCATGTATGAATATACTTACCTCAGCAATAAATAATAGTAACCTCAGCCTCTAGCTTAATCTCATCTTAAAACATCAAGACACATTTTTATCAATACTATTACTCATTCTAACTTTTATATAAATTCAACATAATCAAGCCTAATCATACGCACTAAACTATTAAAATTAGTCTAAACCTGACTATCTTATACAAGCCGATTTTTACTGAGCTAATCATATGGCGAAAATTTATAAAATTTTGAGAAAAATGAATGAAAGTAAGAAATATAATGCAAAAAGAATTTTACATACACATAACCACACTATTCGGCAGTGATAAAAAAAAGAGGCCGTTGAATTAGAAAATTTATAAAATATTTAATAAAAGTCATAAAATTCAAACACTTGATTTTACAATAGTAGAAACATCAAGAAACAATATATCAAATTCCTAAAATTTTTAAAGATGTAAAACTATTTTAAACGAATTTATATTAAGAGACAAATAAAACTGTCCAGAAACTTTCAAGTCTGTGTTTTGCACTTTCAAAATTTCATAACTTAATGTTAACTTAATAAAAATCAGTCAGATAAACTTTAAATCATAGAAAACTCAAATATTATACAAATATAATTTTTTATAGGTCATTCTAAAACTTTTAGCATCCTCAAATAATTCTACCATCAGCCATCGCAATTCTAAAAAGCAGTTTCTAGAATTGCAGCAGCCCAAAATAGCCCAAAATAACGATTTTTAATAATTTTTACACTCAATTAAACATATAAGATTGGAGAACATGTATTAGAGAAGGATAATTGTCTTAAAAATTTTTCAAACGTGCATAAAGAAAACCGTAGAATTCCTTGTTTTTATATGTTTATTAAGTTAAAGAGTTTTAATTGTCGGGAGATAAGAAGAGTTTAAGTTTTATAAAAATTCTTATTTTCATAAAAACACATTATACGATAAAGATAATATTCTCTGATAATTTATTTTAAATAAATAATAAATAAATAAATACAATAATTATGCTTTGTATCAAATAATTCTAATTTAAACAAATGATAAGCAACTAAATAAATAACTATAATCTGACAAATGAGAAAAGATTGTTACATGCACAGGATCTGTAAATTTCTATCAGTACACTTCATGGTAGAGGATTCAAATTAGTCAACAGAAGGTTTATAAAAGTCTTGGCTACCTCTACCGCACTAAATGCTTACCATGTGTATGACGCGGTGCGTACGCACGGAATTTCTTATCCTGTCAACGACTATAATCTTAGCGCCATCGAATTTTTTGTTATATTTCCCTTTTTTTTTTTTTTTTAAATTTCAGTTATATTTTATTCTTTTAACAACTTGAAAAAAATTTACCTGAATTTTAGAAAATTTTGCAGAGAATTTGAAAGTAATAATAAATTGATTGCATTATGAATAGCTTAGCAGTTCAAAATAATTAATAATGTTTGTACATTCTATCGCCACAATTTTTTTGTTACATTCCTAGATTTTACATCTTAAAAATGATTGTACGTTATATTACCATAAGTCTTTCATTACACTTGCAAACTTGGCATCAAACATCCAAAGTAAGACATAAAATGTACTTGTCCCAAAATATTTGCGAGGTGTAATGAACAATTTGTGATCATTCATGAAAAATTTTTGCAATATTTGTAACATGTATGCGGTGGTTGTAAGGTGGTTTAGAGCTTTACCGTGCTAATTCAGTATCGTGCATTGAGTCGCTTTCGAGAACTCATAGGATTGCCCGCAGCAGCTTCTCACATGATAAGGTTGCCATGTGCAAACTAACAAGGTGAGAGATAGCATTAGCAGCAGTTGGAAGTTGTCAGAATCAAACTGACATCAAAGTGGCATCATTGCTCTTGTTTTCAGTTTTTGATGCTGGCATGAGAATGACTGCATGATTATAAACTATAGACCAATTATTGCAACTTACTGATCTTCTTCAATGTTTTACTTTGTCCACTTGATAGGAGATTTCCAATGAAAGCGAACGGCATGTCATTAGTCAGTATCATATCACATCATACTATGATATAATGATGACAAGAAAGATGCTTGGAAAACTCCATTATTCTTTTTGAGCATTGATCTTATGAACCCTTTAAAATAATTAACCTTAATATTCATTGGTGACTACGTTTTCAATGAAGCTAATCCAGTTGGTCTCTTTGACTTTTGTGCATCTAGCAATATAATTGGCTAATCTTGTTCATTCTTACCTAAGCTAGCATCTTGTTCCGTTGCTTCATTGGTATGTGACCTCTCCCTCTTCCTCTCCCTCTCCCTCTGTCTGTCTCTCTCTCTCTCTCACACACACACACACACAATTCCGAACGATTAAATAGTTTGATGCTTGAGATCATAATTAATCACTTGTGATTCTTTACATTTCAAGTTCATTTGATTACAACTAGTAATCAAACCACAAAGTGTTTTTCTTTCTTTTGCTTTTCGAGTAAAGAATATAAGAGTAAGACCAGAGAAAAATGGGGAATGCATTCTGTTGTGTACAAGTTGATCAGTCTACGGTTGCTATAAGGGAGAGATTTGGCAAGTTTGACGACGTTCTTGATCCGGGATGCCATTGCGTGCCCTGGGTTCTAGGATGTCAGATTGCTGGTGATCTCTCACTCAGGCTGCAGCAGTTGGACGTGCGCTGTGAGACCAAGACAAAGGTGATTTTTTTTTTGCCGCCCTGTGCTATATAGAATTTGAGGCAGATTCTTGATTATAGTAGCTTTTCATGATGATACATCACTCAATAATTCTAGGGACATGGTTCAAGTTCTGAAATTCTTCTATGAATGATTTTCAGTTTTCAGTTTGTCACCAATCGATTTTCAAGTTGATATGATCTGTGGCTCTACAGGATAATGTGTTTGTCAATGTGGTGGCATCCGTCCAGTATCGTGCCCTGGCTGAAAAGGCGAGTGATGCTTTCTACAAACTTAGCAACACCAGAACTCAGATTCAAGCCTATGTTTTTGATGGTATGAGAAGAGGAAAAGCTTAAATGATTACTGTAAATCCTAATTTTCTGTGTCTACCGGATATTACTTAATATGCTAACCTTCATATTCGTGATTGAATCAATCAGTGATCAGGGCAAGTGTTCCAAAGCTAGATTTGGATGATGTTTTTGAGCAGAAGAATGATATTGCAAAAGTTGTTGAAGAAGAGCTCGAAAAGGTATGCGTTACTTTTGTGAAGAATCATCAAATTTTTTCATGTCTATGTCAACATATTGGTACTCCATGAAATTACAGGCAATGTCTGCTTATGGGTATGAGATTGTCCAGACACTCATTGTAGATATCGAACCAGATGTGCACGTCAAACGGGCAATGAACGAGATCAATGCTGGTGAGAAATCAACCTTTTGTCTGCTCAAATTCTTTGTTGTTAACTCTCAATTTTTTCTGACTAAGTTGAATTCTGGCAGCTGCAAGGCTGAGGGTAGCAGCTAATGAGAAAGCAGAAGCAGAAAAGATTGTCCAGATAAAGCGAGCAGAAGGTGAAGCTGAGTCCAAGTACCTAGCGGGAGTTGGTATTGCCAGGCAGCGCCAGGCAATTGTTGATGGCCTGAGAGATAGCGTGCTCGGCTTCTCAGAAAATGTACCGGGAACTACTGCCAAGGATATTTTAGACATGGTACTTATCACTCAGTATTTCGACACCATGAAGGAAATCGGCGCTTCCTCCAAGAGCTCATCAGTCTTTATTCCTCATGGACCTGGAGCTGTTCAGGATATTGCAACACAGATTCGAAATGGATTGCTTCAGGCATCCTCACACCAGCAGCTATAAGCCATCTTCATGGTCACCATGTATGCAGCTGGTTCTGTAAGTGACCGATCGGTCACCGCATGTGTCTACATAATAGCTGCTAAGTCAAACCTGTTATGTGCAAATGTCATGTCGTGTTCTACTTCTTGAAAACCAAACCACAAATTGTGCAAGTATGCACTTTATACCTTTTGGAGTAGGTGATGAATTAGATAAAATCGATTGGAAGATGATGATTACTGCAGGCAACAATCCCATCTAGAAATGGTCAATAACCAAAGCCAGTGGCCCCGAAAGAAATATAAACAATCCTTATCCTCTGTTCTCTCGATTTTCTGGACGAGGGGACAAACATGATAATAGATAAGTATCACACAATTCCAAATAGGGTTAAAGGAGTCATTATCATTCAAAAAGATCAGATAGCTTAATAACCAAAGTTGGCACCCAAGCTCATATCATTCAAGATAGTGAACATGGAAAATGGATGGCTATGCCTGTCGAAACGGAACAAAAATTAAATAAGATTGGTAAAAACAGCCATCAAATGACTGCAATAAAATCTCCAAGTAAAAACATCACAAGATAACAGGTATTAAACCTCAGTGAAAAGGTTAATTGGAAATTGTAAAAGCCCTCAAAAGTTATGACACAGGTTTATGATCCTTCCAATTTTATTTTACAATCCAAGACCATCAAGAAGAGATAAAACAAAACACATAGAGATATCAGTTTTGAACAGACAGCTAAACTATGCCTACTAACACCTACCGAGCTCTCAACTATGGCTTAAGAACCAATGCCAGTCCAAATTTGGCACTCTTCTCAATAGCCTTGGTGTCCACCTCACCAGAAATGGTGAACAATGACTTTGGACGCCACTCATGCTGGATGAGAGCACTTGCAATGCCAGCATTGTTCACTCGCGCCTTCAATGTGGTCAATGGATCTAATATGTGCTGGGTCCCAACCGTGATGGTATTGTCATTGGTTGAGAAGCTATGGACTACCTCTGCACCAACAGCTGTCAAGGGATTGACAGCGTGGTAGTAGGATGCAGCCAGGGAATCACCCTTGTTGTTCCTGTGCAACACAAGCATGGAGTTATCAGTTCGAAAAATTCACTTTGCCACATTAAGAGCATCACAAGAGGTATAATTAAATTAGTATTCATTCACAACAAGAACAAAGTAGACAAGGCAGCTAGAACGTTGTATCATGTATTTTATCATCTCAAACAGACCTCTAACAAGCCATTCGGGTAGGGCCCAAAAAAAGCCATTAACAAGCCATCATTATCATGTATTTCATGAAGATATGAGAAATCAAACAAGAAGCTTTAAAAATCTTGTCATAACAATGTCAATCAGTTGGCCAAACATAATGTTTGACTATTCTGATAAACTATGGGTTTCTCAAATGAAAGTGATTTCTGGCAAAAAAAACACCAAATACAGCAAAGAATGTACAGCACGGTAGAAGAAATGAGAAGATCCCTTTCAAATGAACAGATGCACACAGTAAAAAATACTCACAAAGTCAGTGAAGCAATAAGGTCTGCATTGCTGAAGCTCAGACCAGCATTGCATTTAGTGAAGTTCCCGGATTTGGTGTCAAATGACAGATCAGTACCAAGAGAGAGAGCATTAGTACCAATCACACCCGAGAAGTTAACAATAGGATTCGCTGTTAAACCAACACTTGTGCTTATCCCCGCATAATCGTGCAAATACTGGAGTTCAACCTGTAACACAATTATAATACAATAAGATAAATAGCAACAAGAGTTTCCAATATAATGATATTTGTATAGAACAATCACTGGAAGAATATCTCCACATTAAAATTAGTAGTCACTAGTTCTGACGTCACAAACTGAGATACGAAAATGTGAAAGCTGCATTGCCAGTTCTCAACTAATTGATGGAATTTTCAAATATGAAAAAGCTGGAGTAGAGAATGTTAAATTATTTACCTTGCCAGACCTTTGATCTGGAACTTTGAAGCTTAGAATCGTTTTCAGCCCAGGAGCAGGTTCATCAACAGTGATAGTTGTGAAAAGCTAATCACAATACAGAATTTCAGTACAAATACAGAATTTTCAGTACATCAATAGATATTTGAAACAAGATCATGAAAGACAAGCAGTAAAACATGACAAAATGAGAGATTAAAGATCAGATTACAGGAGAAACTATAATCCAATATAACTTACATTGGAGGCAGTGTCCACTTTGAGATCAGTTGTGATATTCTTGTTCTTCAGCTGGGTATTAACATCAGCTAAAAACAGCTCACCCTTTTTTGTTCCAGATGATGTGATAGCCTGCACAATGATAAAATAAACAAAAACTCAACAATTAATCAAAAAATCCAATGAGCTCAACAATAAATTCAATCAATTCAAACAAAAAACAGATAAGACACTCAAAATAGAGAAAACAACTTCAGTGTACTCATAAACAACTGCAATAATTATAAAAGAGAAGTAAAAAGCATTAAGGTGAAAAAAAGCATCATTTTTCCACAGCCACAAACAACAAAACCAATCATATATGAACAATGCTTGTGCAGAAAATGAAATATACAAGTACCACCCATTGCAAGATTTTGACTTTAATGAGATCACAAAAAACCCTAACAACAACATTCTTCAAAGTTGACAGAAAGCTGAATGAACAAAATTTAGCATCAGTTTGGTACTCTCAACAAATGCATTTCGGTGTATCAGATGCCCTATGCAAAAGAAATAAAGCCAACTACTGTAATCACTATTTCTAAACAAAAACATAGCAATGAATGCAGCAAGTTACAGTCCTTAGGCAACAAATGAAGATACAACAAAAGCAATAAAAGATAGAACTTACAACTCCAGTCGGAGAGTAGGTAGTGATAGTGAACTTGTGGTCGCTCTGATAATCCTTGTACAAAAGATCTACAATTTACACACGGGAATAAAAAATCCCACAACAAATATCAAAAAACAAAAAAAATAACCATAAATAAATTTACAATCATAGAAGAAAAAAAAAGCAAGACCCAGAAAAATTATTTTTGAAAAATAAGAAATAAAAAATGAACCTCTGGCTTTTTTGCCAATATCAGCGTAGAGACCAGGACCCTTGCCCATGATTTTTTTTTTTTTTTTTTTCCGTGGAGAATAACAGGGACCCAGAAAAACCAAGAAGGGATAATCAATGAAGAAAGCTGTGGGTTATGGGTGGGGGGTTTTATATTTAAAGGCCAGAGAAAACCCTAATTTTACCTTTCTATTTAGGGTTCTTTTTCTTATTTCTCAATAAAATCTGAGCCGTTAGATATGGAAGCTGGGTGGTGTCTTAGTGATTCGGCCGTTGAATATTTAGCCCCTTTTTCAATTGTGTTTAATTTGGGATTTTACCTACTGCAGCAGGGTTTTAGCACTCTTGGGCCTGTTGGGTTGGGCCTTAGGGGGACCAAACCGACATGTCCCTACTTGATTTTTTTTTTCTTTAAGATGATTTTAAATTAGATTTTGAAGCAAGAATTGTACAGCTGAATGTTTTTGAATATGTGATGCTGAGGTTTAGAGTCAAATTTTGCTTGATATATTTATATAATCAGTTGATAGCCTAGAATCCAAAAACTAAAACTAGAAGCTAAAAGTGAGTGTGATGTACGGCACAAAGTTGGATGAAAAATTGAAAATGACATGTCAAACAGGTAACAACTTGAAGATTGGACCTATTTATTAATAATAGGAGCAGTTTTGATTTTTAAATTTTCTTTTCTTTTTTTTTTCTTTTTAAGTGCTTATTAACAAAAATGTTGAAGAAACTCTGCTTTATTAGAAGTTGATTTGATCATAGGATTGGAAATTTGGTAACTGATATGTTTTAATCATTTCATAACCTTGTTAACTTCTGTATAGATATCTTTGCAAGCCGTCGGAAAAATAAAAAACTAGAACAAACGGTTGGTATTGCATTCCCAAGTTGAAGAAAATTGAATAAACTGAACATGTATAACACTATGGTTCTTCTTCAACTTTGAAATTAGGCTGCATAAGCACCGCTTGTAAGTCGTTTTGCATAGTTCCTGAAGCATTTTACAATGCTAACAGGAAGTAGTATGCCAACGTTACCGGCAAGGTTATGATCATGCCAAATAATACCCTGAAACCACACAAAAAAATAAATAAAAGATAAAAATGATCTCAAAAAACTAATCGTGATACGCAGATAAGAAGAGATACATTGAATTAGAAATTACCCTGTACTCAATATATCTGGATGAACATTATACTCTTTAGCGAAAACAAATGGCACGATTCCTTGAGGAAGAGCTGCCTGCACTTCAGAAAAAACAGATTTTTGGCCCTAAATCCTAATGATAGATTGAAGAAAAAAAAAAAGTTCTGTAAATAAGCACCTGTACAAATGCAATTTTAAACAATGTGCCCCTGAGTCCAATGGCAAAAGATGATGCTGCCATTAAGGCAGGCCCTATAATGAACTTCAGTGCCATGGCTGCTGCTGCCATTCTTGTGCCGCAAGCTATTATGCTGGGTCGCAATGCCATAAAAAGACCTGTTAAGATAAAATTTATTTTATCAGTATTCATATTGAAAGATAATTTAAGCGAATGATACATGATAATATTAATACCTAAGCTGAACATTGCCATGCCAAGACCTCCACTTGACAGTATCAGAATTGATTGATCTATAATTGCTGGCAATTTTACTCCCCACCTGCAACAGATTTGCTATCTCTATAACAAAAATATCAAAATGAGGTGATCAAATGTGACGCACTTGTGTCCTAGAGACATGCCTGAATTCTATACTTGCCCAAATTAGACCCAGCAAAGTTGCATGTGTATTGGGGTTAATAATAAGCTTTCTTCCCACCGTCAATAGAATATGCGTGGTCTTTACTCTCGTTGCTGTTCTGTTCTGTGCTTCCTCTCCTCCCTCTTTGGCTTGTGATTCTTGTGTTGCGTCATGTTCCTCTTAAAATGGAGAGACAAAACAAAATTTTGAGACTTCATGTTAGAATTTAGACAAGCAAATGAAAAATTCATGCATCGAAAAATAATCTTATGCATCTAAAGGATACCTGGGGTTTCTGGATTTGGCGTGACAGAAGCTGATTTTGCAGCATTAAGCTCGAAGAGGAACAGCAATAAATTGTACCAAATTAGGCTCTGTAACACAACTATCTGTGCAAGGAGCAAGGCCGCATCTTCACTGTACATAGCCCTCAGCAACGGAATCCCGAGGATCAAAGAGTTAGGCATAGTTGAAAGAGAGAGGCCAGTGATGATCCACCTCAAGCCACCACGCGAATTGATTTTGGCGATTGCTACTAGTACTAAAAAGGCTAGTAGTTTCTGAAGAAGATCTGCATATATGAGTTTCAGGTTCATCTTGTAAGGATTGTTTTTAGAGATCACTTGGAACGACAACAATGGAATTGAAAACTTGGCAACAAATTTGTTTATGCCTGCACATTGATCTGGTGTAAAAAGCTTCCACCATTTCACAGATATGTAAGCTAACAACATAGCAACATATAATGGGACAGAGACAGCAACAACATGATAAGCATCAACTAGAGAAATCATATTGGCAAACTGGTAATAGAACAATTGCTGTGAAAATGTGAGTAGTTTTTCAGTTTCTTGTATGGATTTTTGGCAACAGGAGCTTTATATGCTGTCTATCAAAATTCTTCTTAATCCCCTGAATGACCTTGTTGATAAAAAATCATAATATTTTGCGTTATGTAAACTCAGGTTAATACTGGCATGTTAGTCAAAAGTTAGATTCTAACTTCCTTGTGGGTTATGTTCATGCATGCTTGGTGGATTCTTTAGGCAAAGGTGAGCTAGATAGCCTGACACTATAATAACTTTTGCATTACGCTTTAATTTCGTAATCTCAATCTCAGCGGGCAAAATCTCATTTCATTTAATTCATTTTGCTTTTTTGCTTCCCAAGTTTGACCACGGCAGCCTCATCAAATATTTGATACTTTTAGCGTCACTTAATTTAAATTTGCAGTCTCTTCTCCGAATTTGAACACGTAATCAAATTAACCAATAACTTTTTGTTTGTTAAAATTAGCCAATTCCATTAAAGTTTCCCCAACGTATAATAATAATTGAACAACGATTCTCTCCTAATATTTTTTCTTTTTTATTCTCTCCTAGTGAAAATAGTAGTCAAAATTAAATTTTAAACTAAATTTATTTTTTATATTTATAATTAAACTAACTTTTTCATTAAATTTAAAAGACTAAGAGAGATTAATAGAGAAAAACAATAGGAAAGAATCTTGATCCATAGTAATTGGTTAATTCTGAACATTTTGTTACTTCAAAATTAATGCTAAAGTCCATCATTTTTTAATTGTTTGATTTATCTATTCAAGAAGACTAAATTATCCTTCAAAAAGTGTATCAGGTTGTTCAATATATTTGCAGTGTGAAGCAGATTCTTTATGAGGAAATAATTCATTTCGCTAAAGAATAAGAGACTTTTGGTCATTTTCCCATTAAACAAACCCATTTTCTTTTCTTATATCTATATGGAGTTATTTTTTAGTGCAAGCGCCTTCATTTTTTTTTTCTCATACGAACATACTTTAAAACGGTGAGCTTTAAAAGAGTTAGTCTTTAATTCTCTTAAGCTGCACAATTTTATAGTTTATTACAAAAATAATTCTTTTAAACTGCACGCATTAATAATGTGTTCGCATTAAAAAAAAAATACAAGCGTCTACACGTGAGAATGATTATATGTACATTTGCTTAAATGGGAAAGTATGGCCTATCAACCTTAGTATAGAATTATGCATTGCTTTGGATTTTTCATATGCGAGGTTTTGGAAGGAGGAATAAAGAAGTGAATTGCAAGGGAAGTAATTGATGTGTACTGAGTTTAGAACATCAGTAGAGGGGAAGAATTTTTCTATTTATGGTCAAAAGTGTAAGAATAAGTGTTGTGGGGAATTCTCTTTTTAAAATGAGAAATTTTCCCCAAAAACAAAATAAAAAAAGGTCCATTGCCTCCATCTTCAAGCGGTTGCAAGAATGAGAAATCCTATCAATCATATGTTTTTCCATGATGCTTTTGATTTCCCATATTTCCCAATTACAAATAACCAGGAAAAAATTATTGCAAACACATTTCCATGTTCTAATTTCATTCAAGAATCGGGACTACAGCTGCAAACAATGTTCTATTTATATATGCAACCGCTGAATAAAGTTTTTAATTTCTCCTTTTCAGGGGTCCAGTTGCCATCACAATGAATATATTCAGAAATGATCATCAACACAAGGTATATTTGGAGAGCATAAAAGATGTAATGGTCTTAAGTTCACAACTCCACTTGAACATTTATTCTATACTAACCTCACCCCAGTTGTCACAAAGGAAATCTGTACGCACTTTACCATAAGCTTTGTAGTATCACGAGTAGCATTCATCAATCACAGTCAAACAGTACGCATTGCACTTTACCCTTTTCACATACTATAATAGATTTTAGTATTTTACATATTACAATCGTTGTACGAGTAAAAAGATACATGAGTACATATACATACATATGTATCTTTACGATTTTTTTTTTTGGTTTTTGTAACTAAAAAGATCTTTAGGATCAAATATTTTTTAATAATTTATGCTTTAGCGGAATAACAGTTTATGAAAGAATTGCTGCTCACACATGCAAAAGCATCTTCACTCCTATTTTCAGTACTGTTCTGTTAACGAAGGAAAGAATGAAATACTTTTTGTTATTTCAAGTTACTATTATATTTTCTCATCATTTCCATTTTGCTAGCCATTGACCAATTTCTTGATTTCAAAACATTTAATTAATTAACTTTATTGCTTTTAAAAAAAAATTAATATTGAATTCCAATTCCAGATTGCTTTTTCATCAACTGCATGCCTTTGCCTTTACTTATTTCCAAAAGAAGAAGAAGAAGAAGAAGAAGAATAGGACCTAGCTAGGCTAGAAAAACATTCCTTTCTCCATATAGCTACTTGACTCATGAAACTTGCTATTGCGTCTGTTGGCGAGTAGCTAGATGGAGAAATCAAGGTTAGAATATTAGGACTTTATGTGTAGATGTTGGCGTGTTTTAAAAACAATTTATATGATTAAAATTGAACTTTTTTTTTTTTTAAATTACTAAGATGGTGGGGGCTAAGCCAAACTCATACTTATAATATAAATCAGAATGTAAAATATAAAAGAAGGAGATCATACCAAACCTTCAATACAAAAGAAAAATCACAACAAAGTATAAAAAAGATTTAAAAAAAAAAAGCAGAAAAAAAATTATCGCCCAAAATTGACAAATCTTGACAATACAACGCGATCAAAATTGCTAGCATTACTTGGCAGGAGAGAAGTACTAAGGAGCACCAGCTAAGCGAGTGAGCCTTGGAGCAATTAATGGTTCACGGCTTTTTGATTATTGCTTGAGGGGAAATGTGTGGAAGTATTAGGTGTGCAGTAACTATGTATGGCGGTTCCTGCACTTACGATAAAACTTAAGAAATATGATTGCTAATTGATTGCATCCGAAGCATTGCAGCTAACAGTCGTTTTTATTAGTGTTAATTCTGCTCCATTACGCATGTGTGAAACAAGACTGTATATAATAACATTGGGTTACATTCTCATCCAATTTTTTTTTCATTTTTTCCTTTTTTTTTTAAATGGGGTCCGTGGGCAACACACCCAAGACCGCGGCGGAGTGCTGGCGATGCAAAAGGACTGGGCCGACAATAAGACTGGGTCTTTTCACGCCCTTCTAAATCCTTTTTAAAATTAATTATTTTTTAATTAAAATTACTTTGAGAAAATAAAGACAACCTTCTTGTTTTGAAAGAAAATTCAATTAAAAATTTAGATAAATTATTCTTTAAAATTTTTTTTTTTACACTCTTCCCATTTTATAATTTTTATTCATATTTTAAATTATAAGATATTTTTTTTTAATAAACTTATAAAGAGCTATGGAGATAGAAACTAGTTAATGAGAACATAATAATTTAAAAGTTTTAGAATTTGTATACCGTTTTATAAAAAAAAAATTATAAAAAATAATTTCTTAGGGTGAAATTTTATATCGAGATGGTTAATTTTGATTTATGAGTTTTTATTTTATAAATTAAATTGAGAGTATTTTAGAAAAAAAAAATATGTATTATAAGAATTTTAGAGGGGTGTTAAGAGCTCCACTATGAGAATAATAAAAAGTACTGCATCTAACACTATCAAATAAAATAAAGAGGCAACTTATTTTAAATAAAAAAAAATATCGACAACTAATTAGGGGGAGGGGGATCCTTCAAAATAACCCTAAAACTGAAACAAATGAAAATAAGTCAAAAGCCATTAAATAGTAACAAAAGAAGAATAAAGACATGTTCGGTATCGTCTTATAACAGCTGTTTTTGTTCTTGTTTCCGAAGTATAGGTGCGGTATCCGTTCGGTAGGTTATATCATAAAAGTAAATTATAAAATGCAGAAAACAAACTTGAGTACACCGCTATAAGACATGTTTGACATGTTTTCAATATTTTATAAAATAAATTATAAAATACTTATCTCACGTTTTGCAACACTTCCCTCGTTTTCTCTACTTTTCTTATCTCAACGTTATCTCTTTGTCCCAAAGATTTACAGTGAACTCCTCTCTCGATTTCATCCCCCTGTCTTGATTTCCTCCTTTGATATTTTCTTCATTTTCCAAGTTTCTTCAGCCACCGATTTCCTCATCTTTCCACGAATGGCAACATCAGGTAATTTTTCATTCTTTTTTTTTTGCTCAACCGAATCTCATCATGTATTTTTTCATTTTAATCTTAGTTTTATTTGTCATATAAATTTTTTTTCTTATCTTTACTTGCAGGAATTAATTGCAACCTTGTAGAGTTACAGGTAAATTTTTTTTTTTGTGGTCATTTTTTAATCTTTTTGTATTTATTTTTGCTGTTCACACACAATTGTATATGTTTTTACCTCTAATCTTTAGGAAAATCACATGAAAACACAACATATCTGATGTGAATCTTTGATAATATTTATAGATCTACATATATAGGAATTGATATAAATTTATTTTATTTTATTTTGTTTATTATTTCGTTTTAATTGAATCAGAGCTTTTCATTTAGTTTTTTTATACTGATGTTGGTGATCCAATGGGTCTATTTATACTATTGAGCCAGCACTTGTTGATGATCTAAGTCGCTGCCTCTTTTGTTGGGCTAATTGTTGGATTAACACCTAGATTAGCTCGTCACCATGTGTGCAATTCGTGGCCAAATGCCTTGTTTGCTGGCGGGTTTGGTATGTTGTGTTTGCTAGGCAAGATAATGCACTAGTTTTATTCATTTGTTTTTTATTATTTTGGTAAGTAAAAAGTTGTCGCCTATGTATGCTTAGGACCATAGTCTTTACAGAGTACCAGTTTCTTAAGTTAATTAATTATATAGCTTTATTGTTTGAGTTGCTTGAGTGATCTTGCATTTAATATCTATAAACAACATTGCAATATAGGATTAGAAAGTGTTTGGTTTGGATTATCACTTAAATGATCATTGATCAATGTATTTTCCTACTTCCTCGCTGACGATGATACTTCTGTATTGATTTCTAAACTATATCTTTCATTTCGTGGCTTGAACCAGGAGTATGAATTTCGTATAAAGTCACAAAAATGTGTGAGCATGGTCCCAAACTTTGAGACCTTGAGAGTGCAAGATGTAGGCCATCATAACCGAAAGCATGTGTTCATGGCAATTTTTGTGGCACTACAGTTTCAACCATCTATTATTGCACAAGAAACACTTCCTCTTAGATAATTTTTTATGGATGATTTTTGTCATCACTTTTTCCACTAGTACTGTATGTGTTTGTCTAGTGTCCTTTCCCCCCCACCCCCCTCCCCCATATGGGTTGATTCCATTGTCTTAATTAATTTTGTAAGTAACTTATTGTTGTTGTATTCACCATTGATTAAATGTGAACATTGTAAATTAAACTATTATGCTATTTTAATTCTTTTCTATGAATGATTTGAAATGAAATTTGAATTGTAGAAATATACGATATAAGAGATAGAATTATAACTTCTATGTAACATGATTACACACCTAAGACATGATGTCTATCATTTAATTTTTTATAATTATTTTGTTTAAACTATATGTGTCGTAATATCTTAATTATAGTGTAAAAATAATAATAATATAATTTTTTAAATTAATGCTAATAATAAAATTTTATTATCATGTAATTTTTTATAATTATTTTGTTTAAATTATTTATGATATGTTTGTGTATGTATTAGTTAAACAATTACTTTTTAACTATAAGTATAACTTAAATATTTAGTAAAAACTGTTTTAGAAAATAATACTACCAAACACATATTTACTGTTTTTATCATTCTCGATTGTGTCTACCGAACACATATTATTATTTTTAATTTTAAAATACAGGATATAAAAAATGATACCAAACGCATATTATTATTTTTAGGCTTAAAATACAGGATATAAAAAATGATACTAAATGCATATTTAAATTTGAAATACAGTAACTATAAAACATCATTTTCATTCTCATTTTTGTTTTGAAAAAATATTAATTCAGAAATAATTCCAAATGAGCCCTAAGGTTCAAGAAAATCTATAACTTGGAGAGTCATTTACTCCCTTGAAAAGGATGCTTGAACCACATAGGATGAGAGTGCCACCAAAGGTAAGAACCTATTCAGCCCCATTCTTTTATTTCATTTGACCTTGTTATAACCCGTACTTACAACTTTATCCTTGTAAAAAATAAAATACTAAATTGATGGAGAAATATCATTTTTCTACTAAATAAAAAAAAAAATTAATGCACTCCCTTGTCAATTTTACACATATGACTTATACCATTGATAGAAATTTAGATATATTGCAAATAGATGTAGGTAGTTAAAAAGTATTAACAACTTAACTAATTTATGAAAATATTGTTTACTGTTATTGTTCATCAGAACTGTTTACAATTATTGTTCACGAGTACTGTTCGCGGGTAAGTTTATCACCATATAATTTACTCAACTTTAGACTGAATCTGCTTCTCTTAAATAACTATTACCCTTCTTGATCCACGATCCTCAAGACACTTCACAAAGTGATCAACAGTAATTTTTCAATTCTTCAATATCTAGTGATCCAAAATCCATATAGACTCTTCACAGAAATGGAAAGAAATAATCTCATATCAAGAAATCAACGCAACATTATTCGCCAAATTCGGATTCTCTAGGAAGGAAGCCGAATTTTGCCTTTCTGCTTTATGCTTTGTGTTGCACAACTTCAATTGTGAAATACCTCTCTTTATATAGGCACTATGGTTTCACAAAAATTGCAAGTCTTAAAAGACTTGGATTCTTTTCAAATAAGAGTTTCTTCCGTCTTAAAATTTCTATGAATCTGAATAGGAATAAATATGATCTTCTTTTCTTACTTGTCTCCTAAGAAATATCTAGAGCATTTAATGACTTCCTATTTGAACCAACTTCTTGCTCTAAATAGATCTCATGAGCCAATTATAGAATCCCATCATTAATTGACTTTCTAAATTGGACATTTAATTAAAATAGGAAACAAATATTCTTAATAAATTAGAATCTCACTAAATTAGAGAATTAATAAATTAATCCCTATTACAAGATATATAATAAATAAAATCTCAATTTAATTAGACTTATCACAAAATGCCAACTTTATAATTAATAGACTCAACAACCATGAAAAAGTAATTTGTATTTAGGTCTATTGAATTTTTATTAAGGCAAATTTAAGCTATATGCTCATAGTATTTGTGAGCAAAATGTTGTTGATGCTAGTGATAATAAGGGCAAATAAATAACTAGGAACTAAATGGGATATTAACGAGACTTTTAAATAATAATGTTAAAAAAAAACAATGGTGTTCGTTAAGAAAAATAAGATCAAGAGAGGGGATCAGATACTCTACTCAAGAAAGAAATGAACAAATTAAAGAGATTGCCATCCCCGGTTGCCATCAATTCATCAATGTCCGGCATGGGTCCCATAATCAGAATGCCATGCTAATATGAGTCTGACAATCAAGAATGGAGAGCCAGGCTCGGACGAATACTCGGCAAATGCCTTGTCTTAACTTAATTTCAGAAATATTACCAGGAAAAAGGAAAAAAAGAGGCTTAATTTCAAAAATGATTTTTCTTTTTGCAAATGTCAATTAGCTACGACTTTCTTGATTGTATTTACAAATGTCCATTCTTCTTCTATATCACACGCCCTTCCATATATATATATATATATATATATTTTATATCCATTAAAGGGTTCGGTTGTCGCAATAATTTACCACATTAACTGATTTTATGACGAGAGAATGATACTTTAATCCCACTTAAAAAGTACATATGGGTAATTCGCACCATTAAACTAGCTCATAAGTTCTGAATATTCTCAAACTTGTATTACATTAATCTAGTAACTAATCTCAGCTCAAAGCAATAGAGGGAGAGGTGCACGGTCAAAATAAATAAATGAATAAACTCTTGACACTAATTACTCATTATAATCTAATGGTAATTAAATTGGTAATACGATGTTAATTGTGCTCAAGCCTTCCGACATAGCTGGAATCTATTAATTAGTCCAGAAATACCCATAGCAAAAGAAGAAATATTCACTGGAACCCGAAAAAGGGAAAAGAAAAAAAAAATCAATTATGGATTTGGTAAGGTTGAGCGTGATTTTTTACTTATCCCTTGCCACCTTGGTTCCATGCCTCTCGGTCCATATGGCCGATTAAGTGTTGCGGCGGCAGCACAAGAAGCCATGAATGCCACCAATGAAGCCTATAATCCTGAAGCAGTCATCAATTACTATAACATGCACGTTCAAAAGTAAGCTCGGTATCTTTGAGACGCCATTTTATTTAAAAAAAAAAACCATATAGTGTTAACTTCTAGAGCACACGCTAAGGAAAAAATTTGTGACATCAATTCTTATAATAAAATTTTGTTACATTATGTTGCAATATCCAGATTCTTAGAAGGGAACAGTATAAGGAGGAAGTTGTTGAGGTATGAAAAACACAATGGACCGTGCGTTGCAACAAACCCAATAGACCGGTGCTGGCGGTGTCAAAATGACTGGGCCAACAACCGCCATAAACTGGCCGATTGCGCCCTTGGTTTTGGCAAACATGCCACCGGCGGAAAGCGTGGACCTATTTATATAGTGACTGATAGTTCTGATGACCAACGTGATCATGAAAACCCTAAACCAGGGACTTTGCGCCACGCTGCGACCCGAAAGGGACCCTTGTGGATCATGTTTGAACATGATATGAGCATAAAGTTGTCAAAATTGCTTGAAATGACAGGTGATAAGACCATGGGAGCGGATGTACATGTCGCTCATGGAGGCGGAATTGGCATACATCAAGTGAAAAATGTGATCATTCATGGACTTCATATTCATAATATTGTCCATGTTCATGGAAGTGGCGATGGAGATGGGATTTCAATATATGGTTCATCAAATGTTTGGGTTGACCATGTTTCAATGTCCCGATGCCACGATGGGCTCATTGATGCTACTCAAGGATCCACTGCCATTACCATTTCAAACAGCCACTTCAGCACGATAAAGCAATTAATTGCCATTACCATTTCAAACAGCCACTTCAGCACGATAAAGTAATTAATTAATTAATCTTCATTGCATAATTATAGTTTTAATATTCCAGCCTTTTAAAATTGCACAATGTTAGTGCCTTTTTATAATAAGCTCTGAGTACGACCTGGGTAAGTAGCATTAAACTGTAGTAGGGAAACTGTATGAATAAGCTAATTTATATTAAGCTAAATTATAGGTTAACAGTTGAAAGATTATTTATTCAAGCTGTAGGCGTGCTATAATTTTGCAGGTGATACTTCTGGATGAGAGCGATACTTTTTGAGGAAGATAAAAGATGCAAGTGACAATCGCATATAACCATTTTAATAAGGAACTGGTCCGAAGAATGACACGCATCAGATTTGGCTTCGTTCATGTTGTGAACAATAATGATCACCCTCATTGGAAAATGTGCGCACTTGGTGGCCTCAAAAACCCATAGTTATTAGGCAGGGTAACAGGGTCGTTGCTTTATACAATGATTCTGCCAAATAGGTGACAATGAGAGATGCTAGTTCTAAATATGATGAAATACGGAGATCAGAGGGAGACCTATTCGTGAGAGGGTCTTTCTTTAATCAATCTGGTGACACAAGTTGGAAGATACCATTCCGTACTGAGAATGAGATGATTAAAGCGGAGCCAGGAGCAACTGTTGAATGGCTCACTCGCTTTGCTGGTGCACTTAAATGCTCTCCTGTGAAGGAGTGCTAGCAACCCATTTTGTGTTATATAATCAAATAAAGCCTAACACTAATCTTAATTTATGGGACTGGGAACCTGATGGAAGAATTTTGCTTGTCAATCTTTATTTATAATTTAATTGTGGGTAAAAAATTTGAAGTAATCAGAACATTATTGTAAGAAATTAGTGGTCTGCCTAGACCATGTTAATTACTGCTAAGTAAATAAAGCCTAACATTAATCTTAATTTATGGGATTAGAGGACCTGATGGAAGAATTTTGTTTGTAAATCTTTATTTATAATTTAATTGTGGTTGAAAAAATTTGTGTCATATAATCAAATAAAGCCTAACATTAATCTTAATTTATGCAACTGGGGAACCTGATGGAAGAATTTTACTTGTCAATCTTTATTTATAATTTAATTGTGGGTGAAAATTTTGAAATAGTCAGAAGATTATTGTAAGAAATTACTGGTATGCTTAGATTATGTTAATTATTGCTGAGTAAAATTCCTCGAGGCAAAAGAAATTATTTTCTTAGCCAGCAAGAGTGGAGCTAGGGGTGGGTAAATTATCTGACACGATTAAAAAATTATTAGGTTCGGATCGGATCAGATTGTTAATCGTACACAATTGGATGCATTTGTGTCAACCCGATTAGGTTGACAAAAAATTAAAAAAAAATCAGAAATAAGAAAATAAAAATTGAAAAACTACAACCCAAATTGGTACATCTAAACTCCTAATCCAATAATCCTAAGCACTCAACACACACCAATCGATCCATTCACACAAAGCATTACAAACAAACACAACAATAGATTTAGCCATTAACAATACCAGAACAGCACAGGGCACAAGGCACAAGCAGCAAGTCACCAATTAGTGAGCAGCTTACTGCCGACCGGCGCCACAACCACCCACAGCCTCTCTCACTCGCAACCCACTATCGACAGTCGCACGGCCCACACACATAGCCTCCCTTAAACAAACGTAAGACACACACACACACACACACACACACACACACACAAACACACACACACACACACACACATAGTTCATAGAATAAGATGCAACCCGCCACCAGACGTAGCAACTGCCACGAGCTGACGCCAATTGAAACTGTTCCGCAAGGATTGTGACCCGATCTACTGATCTATTGTTACCAAGTATCGGATTTGTGGCGCCACCTCCATCCTTCCAATCCTTCCCTATCACCCGATCTGATTCAAGCTTTATTCAAACCAGCAAGCTGCAACACGAATTTGGCTGTTGACTTTTGAGTTTTGGAAGCTTGAGTTTGAGTCGTTGATGCTTGATAGTCATGGGGTATATATTATAATCCAAATCCGATCCAATTCGATTTTAACCTGATTTTTCAATCCGATTCGAATTATGTTCCGATTGGATCGAATCGGGTTATATGTTTGGGTTGAGTTTGGATCAACTTTTATCTAACCTGATCAACCCGAAACTCGATCGGGTTTATCCGAACCCAATTTTGCCCAACCATATGTGGAGCCATTGTCACCAAAAAGAAAATTGTTTTCTTTGCCAAAAATAAAGAACCAACAAAGAGACAATTCATTAAAAAAAAAGGAGTACCAAGCTGCCACACCTGAAAGAGTTAAACAACTCAAAGCAGTTGGGACTATTTAGCCTTGTCTGACACATTAGCTGCTATAAGGCTACATGGAGCTTTTCCCTCCCTAGGTAATGATATTCTTGTCCTTTTATACCTATGGTAGTTATAGGCCCTTGAAGCATGCCAGCAAAATAAGTTGGTTTTTTATTAATACGATTTCTCCACACATATATGTGTTAGAATCTGGTAAGTTGATCCAACTAATTTGTAGTCGCCTGCCACCACTGGCTTCACTTCTTACCGCCTTTCTCCATTTCTGCAAGATAAATAAAGCTCCGAAAATTGCTTCTTCCTAAATCTAAACTCCTTGTAGTTACCTCACCTCTTTGATTCTTTCTAAAGCTACACGGAAGGTAAAAATAGCCAATACACCTTGATTATGAATTTATTATGTTTAATTAGGTTTCTCACTTTGCCCAAAATCTAGTTCAAGGGGTACATGTTTTTCTTTTTTAAAGAAGATGAGAATAGTTGCCATAATTAAGTTTATGGATTAGTCGTTAGATTACATTTTTTGTGACCACAATAAATTGGTCATTTGGAAGAGTGTTTAGAATAAGAATAAATATTTTAATTTTTTCATTTTAAATTACAATATAAAGTAATTATGTTTGCGTCTGTTCTTTTTTATTAAAAGTTTGACTAATTTTGTGATTTATTAAATTCTGATAATTCTAATAACAATGATATTGAGATTTATTTGTTCAATAAAATAGGATCTTAATTACTAAGTTATACTACAACCGTTAAGTGAACTTGGCTCTCCTTTTTCTGCGCAACAATTAGAACTTAGAGCCATAAAAAGATTTTCTCAAAATCAGTATATAAACACACTATCATCTCACCAAATTGCAGGGAAAAGGTTCAATCTTATAGACCTCGAACTTTTGTACATTTGAATAAAACATCTGAAAAAGAAAATAAAAATGCAGCTAGCTAGGCCAAGATTAATCTTTCTCTTCTCCTTTGCCGCCTTGATTCCTTGCCTATCGGCTAATATCGCCGAGGTCGACGAGGTATGGAGGCGACAAGCCGAAGAAGCCATGCAGACCACCGAGCAATACTATGATCCAAACCCCGCAGCTGTCGTCAGCGACTTGAACATGAAAGTTCAAGAGTACGTGAATAAAACTACCAATACTAGAAACTCCTACTTGTAGCCGTTAGCACGTTTCAAAATATAGATTTCAGACTAAATTGTTCTATTTAATTTTAATTTAAAAATGTGGCAAACATCAGCAACGGAGAATAATTGATCCTATTAATGTTTTAATGTTAGATATATAGATATATATATGTATATATGAAGTTGATATAAATCTTTTACGGGTTGCAGCTTGTCGAAGCAAACTGCTGCCAGGAGGGGATTGTTGAATGCAGAATCAGGGCAATGTGAGGCAACAAACCCAATTGACGAATGCTGGCGCTGCAAAGAGAACTGGGCAGAAGATCGACAGGCGTTGGCGGGTTGCGCGCTCGGTTTCGGCAGCAAGGCTACCGGAGGAAAGGGTGGAAAAATTTATGAGGTGACTGATCCTTCCGACAATGACATGGAGAACCCTAAGAATGGGACTCTACGCCATGCAGTGATCCAAAAAGGACCTTTATGGATCATCTTTGCCAAGGATATGAACATCAAGTTGCAACAGGAATTGCTTGTCCAGGGTAATAAGACCATAGATGGGCGTGGAGCCAATGTACACATTGCCAATGGAGCTGGAATTACGATACGACTTGTGCAAAATGTCATCATTCATGGGATTCATATTCATAACATTTCTCCTGGCAGTGGTGGTATGATTAGGGCTTCTGTGGATCATGTGGAAAAGAGAGATGAAAGCGATGGGGACGCTGTTTCAGTATTCGGTTCGTCAAATATTTGGCTCGATCATCTTACATTATCTCAAGCCCAAGATGGGCTCATTGATGTCATTCAAGCATCCACAGCCATCACCATTTCAAACTGCCACTTCTCCAAGCATGATAAGGTGACTACAATTTAATTAAATTTTGACTTTAAGTGACGTGACACGTACTCTTTAATATATCAGGATAGCTCAGGTCAGCATCAAACGCAAATTCAAACTTTTAATCTATTCTAAGCCACGTTTTGCTATAAAATTTTGCAGACAATTCTGCTAGGTGCAAGCGATACTTTCGCGGAAGATAAAAAGATGCAAGTGACTGTAGCATTCAACCGTTTTGATAAGGGACTGGTTCAGAGAATGCCGTGCGTCAGATTTGGTTTCGCTCATGTTGTGAACAATGATTACAATGAATGGGAAATGTATGCAATTGGCGGTCTCAATGGTCCTACCATTCTTAGCCAGGGCAATAGGTTCTTGGCCTCAGATAACCAAAATGCCAAAGAGGTAATATATTTTCTACAAGAGACGAGGTCCTCTACTGATCAGCGTTCATTTAATGCATAAACGTACAAAAGGCCTAAATTTCGTATTAGAAGAGAATCCAGGTTGTGCACGCAATGAATTAATCCTCATTATTTGTTTGCATGCAGGTGACAAAGAGAATGAATTGCAGCCCTGAAGAAGGGAAGAGTTGGATATGGAGATCGGAGGGAGATGTATTCTTGAATGGGGCTTACTTCAATGCATCCGGTGACCCGAAAAAGCAAATCGAATACCAAACGAATGATGTGATTAAACCAAAGCCAGGAACAGAAGTTGAGAGGATCACAAAATTTGCCGGGGCACTTGTCTGCAAGCCAGGCCAGCAATGTTAATTTGCTAGATTTTTTTTGCATTGATAGAGAAATGGTGACCCAGCCATAGCCTAAGGCTAGCTCATTGCTGTTGGTTAAAAGTGATGGCTAAAATATTGGACAGAGAATTGGCATGGAAAATGAGAGGAGGAAGAAAATAAATGAATAATAATCCTCTCATTTAGTCCAATTTTTTTCATTGATTTTGTTAGTTTCTATACCAAGATCTAACATTAAGGCTTTCTTTTTTTGTTTTTTGGTCCAATGCAATCAATCAACATGTTTGATATGCTTGTTCATAATTGTAACCATGTTTCTTTATTGGAAACACAAAATTAATAAAATTTTTTGTTATTTAATAGTTAATCATGAGCATCGATAATTGATTTGTTTGTTTAATTAATTATTTTGTGAGTGCTACTTCTTTTCACTAGGGAAAATCTTATGATGGTGTTATTAAAATTATGGGATCAATGTTATGATAAACATAAATTTTGGAAATTACATATCAAATTAATAAATAGAAAGGAAAACAAGTAAATTAATATAAAAATGGTAAATTAATGTTTTAAAATTACAAACAAGATAAACACTTGTAAAAATAATATAAAACTTGTAAATCAACATTAAACTTTTATTTAAAAAAAATAATTTATCCAGTTATTTAATTAAAAAAATTCACTCTTCAATTGAAAACAGAAAAAAAATAATTGTTATGAACGCAATTGGAATAAGTTGTATTGTTTTTGTGTCACCATAATTTCAGTATTTATTTTAGACATTCATAATTCTTTTTTATATCATGGTATTATTCACCGCATAGTTTAATTAAGCAAAATTATTTTTCCTTATGTGGGATGTGGGTCAAGTTGAAACCAAATAAAAAGATATTCTTATGTTTCTAGACGCATATGATATTAATAAAATTTAATATGATTTTATGTTTTATATATACTTCATATAATTTTAATTTTTCTTTTTTTACTTGTACTTAAAGATTATTTGGGATTATTGTTGAGGACTTTTAGAAAGATTCAAAATACCTTATCTTACAAATAATTTTGAAAACACGAAGAGAATAGTTTTTCAAAATTCTATTTTGAGAATAAGTTTTATTCTTAATAAAAATTTTTATATATCACACATGTTTTATCTAAACCCGATACTATTATGTTCAATTTAGAAATAAAATAAAAATTTTATAAGAAAATTATTATTAAAATGTGTTTTTATTTTACATTTGTATTTTTTTTTCAATTATTCTTATACCAATTTACTTGTTTTACTTTCTACTTAGAGATTATATATTTCATTTACTTAAGGGTGATTTTTATTTAAGGTTTGGAATAATTACAACTAGCTGCAAGATTGATAAGATGACCAAAATACCCTTTTGGGTTATTAAGTTAAAAGAGAAGTGTAGCCTAATAAGCGAATTTTGGAGGCAACAAACTTACAAGTGTAGTCAAAAGTCATAAATACCCTTAACAAGTAACAAATGCATAGTGACCAATAATATCAATTAATTTTTCTTGAAAAAAGAAAATTTTATCCAAGTGGTAATATTAGCAACGGCAAATATTCGGGAGCAACTCTCCTTATTTATACTGCTATAACCAAATCAATTGCCCCCATCAGTATTGCACATTTCTTTTCAAGTAAAAGACAGCACCATCGTTACAAACTTACAACAAGTGATCAAGTTTTGTTTCAATAACACATCAACAAGAACATGAAATCCCAAAGCTCCAACACATCATTCAAGTTAAACATTCGACAAGAATATGAACCTGTTTGGAGAAATCTTTAATATCCTCCCATACTTGGTTGACTTAAGCACAAATCTTTAATATCCTCCCATAACTTCTTCAAGCTATGTTGATTTAGTATCACCAATGTAAAATGCTAACTAGACTATCCAAGAGGAGAGGTGAATTGAGTTCTTAATAAATAAGCAACTAAAAAACTTAATACAATTTTAAACAAATCAACCAAATTCAAAATAAACAAATTAATATGCAATGAATAATAACGAGATACAGTAAGAGAGAGTAGACACATGATTTTTATGTGGTTCGGCCAACCATGCATATGTCCATGCCTCCAAGTTCATTGGGCTTGAGGATTTCACTAAGCGAGCCTCCAAGCCTATAACAACTCTTATAATTGACTTCAAAGGTGTCAATAAACCTTTATAACAAGAGATTATTCCCAATCTCTTAACCTAAGTGTATCCCACCACTCACAATCACTCAAAAATAAAGATTAAAAATAAATTATCTCTCATACAATATAAATAATTACCAATGAAAGCTCAAAGTATGAATCAATGAAATAAAAATAAGTTTAAAATTCAATAATAATAAAACTCAATAATAATTGTATACTCAGTAGCAAGCTCAATGATAACTGTTGGATCCCTTTTAAAATTTGAATTGGATTGAGTCATTTTATAGTTGGAGCTAAAAACTAGCAATTGTTGACTTTTTGAGAAAAATCAGATTGCCGTTTAATACTATTGGTTCACCATTTTGATTTGTCTAGATGGCCGTTGCGCTTAGATTTTTAAATAAACGGTTTATCGTTTGAAGTTATCAGATCACCATTTATTTCCAGAATCCTACAAACAGATTTAGCTGTTCGTTTTTACTAAACGGTTCACGATTATAAACTAATTCTTTTTTATAAATATCGATTTACCGTTTACAGTAAATGGTTCACCATTGATTTTCAAAATCTGTATTTTGACAACTTTTTTTAGAAAATAATTTGTTGGCTAAAGTTAATGGTTATCCATATTCTTAAATATGCCTAAAATATTATACAGCTTTAAGAGTTTCTTTCACATTAATAGCTCCAACATTTTTAATCAAGAACATATAAGGTTTGTTATTATCAAAATCAATATTATAAGATTATTTATGTTAACATGACGCACCAAAAAGCATGTTGCCTGCCACAACCACCTGTATATAGATGGAACAGTAGTTGCAATTACACAAAAGCCTTTGTTTAGAATCAAATTCTCAAAAAAAAAAAAAGGCATATGGAGTCATCAGAGTAATATTTAAAATTATGTTATATGTATTAATTATCCATGCCATTATAATTTAAGAAACAACATGTGTCATTTGCCAACACCCAGCATGCATGCATGGATTGTATAATTATCCATGCAGCAAATTTTATTTCTCGTATATTCTACATTATGTTAATTAAAAAAGCCACTTATACAGAGTAGACTTGAACTAGTATGAATTAGTTATTATTATAGATAATGAATTTATGGGTTTATATCCTTATTATTATATTTATATCAGCTGACACACCATTCAGATATAAACAACTTTCATAACTAAAGCTAAGCAAAATGAATACTAAGTAACAACCTGGAGATTAATATATATGCTTGCAGCAAATTCTGATAAGTAAATTTGCAGGAACTTAATTTCAACATTTTTCAAAGCCTCAACTGTCGAATAGAAATTGTTATTAAGAATAGAATTTTTAAGGAATATCAAAACTTCTATTGTATCATTAACAGCAATGTATTTTTTAAAAAGTTTACATGCTATTGTCAAGATTAGAATATATCATCTAAATATTTACTAGCTTTTTCTTTTCTTTTCAAAGAACTGGAATTGGTCTGCCAGCAAAGCAAATTCCTTTGAGCAATTTGTTTGATTTTTAAAACCAATTTGTTATCTTATGCCTATGCACTAGCTCTGCACACTTATCGATAGCACTCCGAATTTCAAAATACAAACACTTTGATTTAAAAAATTTACAAAACATAAAAACTGTAAATATGAACAGACGTCAGTTCTACATGCTTGGTCTCTATTATTACATTATTTTGTTGCGTGCATATTATGTTTTGGCTGCAACAGAGTTCAAAAGATTTGCATGGTTTTTCAGCAACCCTATTACTCTTTTTCATTTTTGATATTGACATGAGGTCTAAAGCTACAATATATTTGATATTTAATTGCTAATTTGTAAATCGATTTATGGCCGATTAAAATAAATTGAGAATAGGAAGAGGAAGAAAATAAATAAATAAAGTGTCCTTATTTTGATAGATCATTAGATTATAGTATAATTAAAAAAAAAAAAAAAAACTACTACCCTAGCAATGGGCAATAGCATTGGGGTTGAACTTTACAGATGCTCAATGAAGCAACAAGGACAAAACTTTTGAAAGTGAAATACCATCTTAGAGGTTAAAGAATAAGGGTATTTTATTGGACAAGCGGCTCTGGAAATGAAAACAAGTGAACAGAGGACTACCCGAGCAGGAGTTGGTAAATTCCTTTATGTCAGCTTACTCACACAATTCACACATATTCAAGATTAATATCTTGAGCTTTGGTAAATGAATCAAAAGTAACAGCCTATAAGAAACTGTCTTTAACTGGAAATTTTATAAATTTCTTTTTTTCTATCAACTATGAGTATTTGAAAAACAAAACCATCAACTGCAAACTTACAATAACCGTCCTATCTAACTACACTCAAACTCACGCATTAAGGCAAAAAAAAAAAAAATTATAGGGACATGAAGTTTCAACTCAACCAGCATGAAGATATAGATTCAGACACATAAGAAAACAACTCTTAACAGTCTCTCATTCATTAATCCCATAAGCCCAATTATGAAGCAACAAATTCATTCCAACTAAATCACACAGGCGAGCGAACACTCAACCTGAATTAACAACAAACCACCTCCACCAAAATCAGAAGTTTAGGACAGCAAAGTGGCAGAGAAACGAATCAACCAAAAAATTTAAAATTCACGATACGCTTCTCAACTTCCTTAATACCCAGATTCACATGCATGACGAAAATCAGGAAAACCCACTCTCCATAGAACAATAAAAGGAGTGCAGTTAAGCTGATTACAGCTTATAATTGGTGACAAATTTTGTTCATGCTCACAACACAAAATCTCAAAATAATCTAACAATATTCATCGACTCAACAGCAAAATCTGTTCGAATGCATTCTCCTTTTAATAACAACAGCTTAAATCAAGATAAATTTCTTCAATTTGATGCAATAAAAGCAAGAAATCAAAGCTAAACAAAGAATTCAAAATTTTTTTGGGGACGCTGACCTCTTTCGAGCACCAATACCGATGGCAGAACCAGGCTGTCATCGATAATCGCTGGTCGGCGACCTTTTCCGACCATCCAAGCTTCACTCGTTCATGTGTTATATGCTCTTTGAAATGACTTGCTTTGGTTTAAACGACTGTGAGCAGGGGAGTGGAGTGAAAATGACTTGATTTCTTGTTCAGAGAGTGAGGCATTTTGATTGCTTTTTGTGTTGTCAAAGAGAAGAATCATACTTTAACACAACAGATATTAAGAGGAATCGGGTAATAGAATTATCCAAAGGATATTTAACTAATTCATCGACATTGTTTTGCTTAGGTTTTGAAATTTTAGATCTTCAACAAGTCTTTAATAATTTTACCCTCGTGTACTAACGTTAAACGGTTATTCACGCTAACAGCAGAGGAGGTAAGTGAGGATACAATCATTCTTGCCATCTAGTTGTAATTATCCCAAACCTCAAGCGCGTATTTAAAAATAACCTATTTACTTAATTCATGTTTGTTTTACATTTGTTGTTTATTTATAAATTTTAGATTATATTTGTTTATAAATAATACATTAATTTGTCATTTTTATGTTAATTTACTTTTTTTTTTTATTTACAAGTCTTATATTAATTTGCTTAATTTATATTTTATCTTATTCTTAATATTGATTACAAATTTTATATTACATTTATAAATTTTTGTATTTGTTTACAAATAGTATACCATTTTATCACTCATAGGTTAATAATTTGCTTCTTTTTTTATCTTTTATTTACAAGTTTATATTCCAACTATACAATCTATATTTTATTTTACACTATTGTTGGTTTGCAAGTTTTATATTACATTTATAAGTTTTTGTTTTGTTTACCAATTATACACTAATTTATCACTTCTATATTAATTTAATTTTTTACCCTCTATTTTGCTAATAATATGTCTCCTTTACATAGTTTATGTTTTATTTTACATTTAATGTTGATTCACAAGTTATATGTTACATTTATTAAATTTTGTTTTGTTTACTAATGATGCGTTAATTTACCATTCTTGTGTTAAATTTTTTTGTTTTACCTCTCATTTATAAGTTTTATGTTTTGTTTACTTAATTTATGTTTATTTAACACTTATTGCTGATTTACAAATTTTATGTTATATCGGTAGGTTTTTGTTTTGTTTATCATTGATACAATAATTTGCCACTCTGACGTTAATTCACTTATTTTACGTTATATTTACAAGTCTTATACTTCATTTACATAATTTGAGTTTTGTTTTACACTTAATGTTAATTTATAACTTTTATGTTAAATTTATATGTCTTATATTTTATTTAAATAATTCATGTTAAATGCAATATTGATATCGTGATTTTAATCATAGTATCATAGATAAAAATAGCTTATATTCCAGCCAAGTATAAGCATGGTAAAAATCTAAGACTCATCAACATGAGCATAATTAATTTCATTATCCATCAAAAGCGTCGAGATTCTTGAACTTATTGAGTCCTTGTTGAATAGGGACAATGCGAAAATAATGTACAAATAAATAACATTTTTTTTAATTTACTGTCATTATTTTTAAGTTTAGAATTCAGATTGATAATAAAAAATAAATAAATAATGTTATTGACTGTGCAACTCTATATATATAAAAGTTAAGCAAATTTGAATTTACAAAATTTTTGGTCCAAAAAAAGAAAATTAAAGACTAAACTCATGCATGTTCCAATCTTTAGAGGATTAAGAGAATTATATATACCAATTTAATAATGAAAATTACATCAATTAATCCTCAATTTCTAGTAAGTCATCACAGAAATTTGCAAAGAGATTATGATTCATAATTAGCTCATCGAGATTTGGTATTGGTCTCGGAATCCCAAAATCCTTCAACCAAGATGATGAACAATTTTAGGACAACAATGGTGATGAAGATGTAACAAATTTCTCACAATCTTCATTTTTAGTTCTTCCTTTCTTATAAGCCATTGCGCTAAAACTTTGGTAGCTGCTTCAAAACCTGGGAGATGTTTAGGATTTTGTTTATAATAAGTTTTTAGAGCTTTTCATTTTTGATTTATTCTTTAGTGATCTACCTCAACCACACTTAATTTTTATCACGACTTCACTTGACGTGACCAAAAATATACAAATCAAGAAAATTATTGAATAAAGATCACAGAAATTATCGGAAAATTTTTCTTGGTTTGCAATTTTCCTTACACATATGTTATAAGAAAGGAGAATTTTGAGTTTATATTGTGTAGTTTGATGATTAATCCTAATGAGACACCCATTGGGAATCCTATACATGAGCTTAGAATTTTGATGGTCCCACTCCCACTTGATTTGGTTTTCTTTAAGAATATAAATAAGAAAAAGAATATATTGTATATTCTTATTGTTATAAGGAAAACCATTATGGTTTGGATAAACAATTTCTTGCTTTTTAAACACTTATTTTCATCAAGAGGAGTTAGGATTATTAATTTTCTGAACGAAAATCGAATGCAGGTATTATGGTTTCCCTTTCAAGATTTGGAATTAGAAATTAGAATTAGAATTAGAATTCTCTCGCTCTCCTAAACTTAAGTTTAAAGAAATGTGAAATAATGGTAGCTAATTTATTATCATAAACAAAATACTTTAAATTTTTATACAACTAATTTCAGTTGTTTAATATTATGCATCTATTAACCTATTAATTCTTACTAATGTAAAAAGAGAAAAAGAAATTAAATTTATAGTAACTTATTTAAATAACATAATGATTTTTAGTGAAAATTCTTAACAGAAGATGAATTTATTATCCTATAAAAAACAAACAGTTTAATTAATTTTGTTATTACTTACTTATAATCTAATAGCAATATACTGTACAGTTTAGTTAAGCTTAAGCTTGCTGGCAAGTGAAAATTACACGAGTAAAATCAATTAATAAATTAATTATGGAGTTGGCCAAGTTGAGGTTGATCTTGTTCCTCTTCCTTGCTACCTTTTTTCACCGCTTAATGGTATGTGGTAGAATGCCACAATTTAGGCCTATGATCCTCATCCTGAAGCAGTCGTTAATCACACTAATTTTCATTAGAAGTAAGCCGAATATCATTATAATCTATTGATATTAACAACTAGCAAAACTATGCTGAGATTCAAAAATTTATCAGAAAACGAGATGTTTTTAACTTTTTATTCTTTGGCCTCTGTTAAATATAAATTAGCACAACATAACCCCTATGTTTGTCTTTCCATAAAATTGGACCTTCAAAGCAATAGTTTTTACTCTTTGACCCGTTTACTTTATATATATGACAATGCAGCACTCATATTGAGGAGCCTGGTTTGCATTGGTGTGCCATATATATCATGATGAGAAGGTCGAAGCCCTTGCTAACTTGAAAAAAATAATTGAAACATTTTTGTTTTAATATTCTGCGTATCATTAATTACCTTAAAATCCTTTTCCAAGTTTACGAAATTTTTAAAATACAAATGTTATCTCTTCTAAATAGTCCTTAATTCTTTACTTTCTTCTTATTGAAAAAACAAATCAAGATTCATCAATTATGTGCCAGAATAGTTTCCGTCATTTTCTATTATTTGTTGCTTGCCTTATCATATTAAGATAATAATGATTATTTCTTTCTCCTATCTCCCGTTCAATTATTAAAGAATTTATGACCATGACCAAATCTAATAATCAACTACATATGCATGCAATGGGCCTTTGGTCCAGTGGGAGAGCCCTTGCACTTATAATGATAAGCTGAAGGGTTTGAGTCTCCATAAGAGCATTATTAAAAAAAAAATTATTTTCTGGAGCTTTTCCCTCCCTACGCAAAGATATTGTTATCCTTTTATATCTCTAGTAGTTATAGGCCCTTGAAGCGTGCAAGCAAAATAATTTAGCTATTTATTAATGTGATTTCTCCACACATATATGCATTAGAATCTAGTAAGTTGATCCAACTAACGTGTAGTCGCCAGCCGCCACTGGTTTCACTTCTTACCACCTTTCTCCATTTCTGCAAGATAAGTAAAGCTCCGAAAATTGCTTCTTCCTAAATCTAAACTCCTTCTAGTAACCTCACCTCTTTCATCCTAAATCTAAACTCCTTCTAGTAACCTCACGTCTTTCATTCTTTCTAAAGCTACACGGAAGGTAAAAATAGGCAATACACCTTGAATATGAATTTATTATGTTTAATTAGGTTTCTCACGTTGCCCAAAATCTAGTTCAAGGGGTACATGTTTTTCTTTTTTAAAGAAGATGAGAATACTTGCCATAATTAAGTTTATGGATTAGTCGTTAGATTACAATTTTTGTGAGCATAATAAATTGGTCATTTGGAAGAGTGTTTAGAATAAGAATAAATATTTTATTTTTTAAAAAATTAAAATACAAAGTATTTATGTTTGCGTCTGTTCTTTTTTATTAAAAGTTTGACTAATTTTGTGATTTATTAAATTCTGATAATTCTAATAACAATGATATTGAGATTTATTTGTTCAATAAAATAGGATCTTAATTACTAAGTTATACTACAACCGTTAAGTGAACTTGGCTCTCCTTTTTCTGCGCAACAATTAGAACTTAGAGCCATAAAAAGATTTTCTCAAAATCAGTATATAAACACACTATCATCTCACCAAATTGCAGGGAAAAGGTTCAATCTTATAGACCTCGAACTTTTGTACATTAGAATAAAACATCTGAAAAAGAAAATAAAAATGCAGCTAGCTAGGCCAAGATTAATCTTTCTCTTCTCCTTTGCCGCCTTGATTCCTTGCCTATCGGCTAATATCGCCGAGGTCGACGAGGTATGGAGGCGACAAGCCGAAGAAGCCATGCAGACCACCGAGCAATACTATGATCCAAACCCCGCAGCTGTCGTCAGCAACTTGAACATGAAAGTTCAAGAGTACGTGAATAAAACTACCAATACTAGAAACTCCTACTTGTAGCCGTTAGCACGTTTCAAAATATAGATTTCAGACTAAATTGTTCTATTTAATTTTAATTTAAAAATGTGGCAAACATCAGCAACGGAGAATAATTGATCCTATTAATGTTTTAATGTTAGATATATAGATATATATATGTATATATGAAGTTGATATAAATCTTTTACGGGTTGCAGCTTGTCGAAGCAAACTGCTGCCAGGAGGGGATTGTTGAATGCAGAATCAGGGCAATGTGAGGCAACAAACCCAATTGACGAATGCTGGCGCTGCAAAGAGAACTGGGCAGAAGATCGACAGGCGTTGGCGGGTTGCGCGCTCGGTTTCGGCAGCAAGGCTACCGGAGGAAAGGGTGGAAAAATTTATGAGGTGACTGATCCTTCCGACAATGACATGGAGAACCCTAAGAATGGGACTCTACGCCATGCAGTGATCCAAAAAGGACCTTTATGGATCATCTTTGCCAAGGATATGAACATCAAGTTGCAACAGGAATTGCTTGTCCAGGGTAATAAGACCATAGATGGGCGTGGAGCCAATGTACACATTGCCAATGGAGCTGGAATTACGATACGACTTGTGCAAAATGTCATCATTCATGGGATTCATATTCATAACATTTCTCCTGGCAGTGGTGGTATGATTAGGGCTTCTGTGGATCATGTGGAAAAGAGAGATGAAAGCGATGGGGACGCTGTTTCAGTATTCGGTTCGTCAAATATTTGGCTCGATCATCTTACATTATCTCAAGCCCAAGATGGGCTCATTGATGTCATTCAAGCATCCACAGCCATCACCATTTCAAACTGCCACTTCTCCAAGCATGATAAGGTGACTACAATTTAATTAAATTTTGACTTTAAGTGACGTGACACGTACTCTTTAATATATCAGGATAGCTCAGGTCAGCATCAAACGCAAATTCAAACTTTTAATCTATTCTAAGCCACGTTTTGCTATAAAATTTTGCAGACAATTCTGCTAGGTGCAAGCGATACTTTCGCGGAAGATAAAAAGATGCAAGTGACTGTAGCATTCAACCGTTTTGATAAGGGACTGGTTCAGAGAATGCCGTGCGTCAGATTTGGTTTCGCTCATGTTGTGAACAATGATTACAATGAATGGGAAATGTATGCAATTGGCGGTCTCAATGGTCCTACCATTCTTAGCCAGGGCAATAGGTTCTTGGCCTCAGATAACAAAATGCCAAAGAGGTAATATATTTTCTACAAGAGACGAGGTCCTCTACTGATCAGCGTTCATTTAATGCATAAACGTACAAAAGGCCTAAATTTCGTATTAGAAGAGAATCCAGGTTGTGCACGCAATGAATTAATCCTCATTATTTGTTTGCATGCAGGTGACAAAGAGAATGAATTGCAGCCCTGAAGAAGGGAAGAGTTGGATATGGAGATCGGAGGGAGATGTATTCTTGAATGGGGCTTACTTCAATGCATCCGGTGACCCGAAAAAGCAAATCGAATACCAAACGAATGATGTGATTAAACCAAAGCCAGGAACAGACGTTGAGAGGATCACAAAATTTGCCGGGGCACTTGTCTGCAAGCCAGGCCAGCAATGTTAATTTGCTAGATTTTTTTGCATTGATAGAGAAATGGTGACCCAGCCATAGCCTAAGGCTAGCTCATTGCTGTTGGTTAAAAGTGATGGCTAAAATATTGGACAGAGAATTGGCATGGAAAATGAGAGGAGGAAGAAAATAAATGAATAATAATCCTCTCATTTAGTCCAATTTTTTTCATTGATTTTGTTAGTTTCTATACCAAGATCTAACATTAAGGCTTTCTTTTTTTGTTTTTTGGTCCAATGCAATCAATCAACATGTTTGATATGCTTGTTCATAATTGTAACCATGTTTCTTTATTGGAAACACAAAATTAATAAATTTTTTTGTTATTTAATAGTTAATCATGAGCATCGATAATTGATTTGTTTGTTTAATTAATTATTTTGTGAGTGCTATTTCTTTTCACTAGGGAAAATCTTATGATGCCGTTATTAAAATTATGGGATCAATGTTATGATAAACATAAATTTTGGAAATTACATATCAAATTAATAAATAGAAAGGAAAACAAGTAAATTAATATAAAAGTGGTAGATTAATGTTTTAAAATTACAAACAAGATAAACACTTGTAAAAATAATATAAAACTTGTAAAAATAATATAAAACTTGTAAATCAAAATAATAAAAAAAATAGTTTATCCAGTATTTAATTAAAAAAATTCACTCTTCAATTGAAAACAGAAAAAAAATAATTGTTATGAACGCAATTGGAATAAGTTGTATTGTGTTTGTGTCACCATAATTTCAGTATTTATTTTAGACATTCATAATTCTTTTTTCTATCATAGTATTATTCACCGCATAGTTTAATTAAGCAAAATTATTTTTCCTTATGTGGGATGTGGGTCAAGTTGAAACCAAATAAAAGATATTCTTATGTTTCTAGACGCATATGATATTAATAAAATTTAATCTTATTTTATGTTTTATATATACTTCATATAATTTTAATTTTTCTTTTTTTACTTGTACTTAAAGATTATTTAGGATTATTGTTGAGGACTTTTAGAAAGATTCAAAATACCTTATCTTACAAATAATTTTGAAAACACAAAAAGAATAGTTTTTCAAAATTCTATTTTGGGAATAAGTTTTATTCTTAATAAAAATTTTTATATATCACACATGTTTTATCTAAACCCGATACTATCATGCTCAATTTAGAAACAAAATAAAAAATTTATAAGAAAATTATTATTAAAATGAGTTTTTATTTTACATTTGTACTTTTTTTTTCAATAATTCTTATACCAATTTACTTGTTTTACTTTCTACTTACAGATTATATATTTCATTTACTTAAGGGTGATTTTTATTTAAGGTTTGGAATAATTACAGCTAGCTGCAAGATTGATAAGATGACCAAAATACCCTTTTGGGTTATTAAGTTAAAAGAGAAGTGCAGCCTAATAAGCAAATTTTGGATGCAACAAACTTACAAGTGTAGTCAAAAGTCATAAATATCCCTGACCAGTAGCAAATGCACAGTGAGCAATAATATCAATTAATTTTTCTCGAAAAAAGAAAATTTTATCAAAGTGGTAATATTAGCAACGACAAATATTGGGGAGCAACTCTCCTTATTTATACTGCTATAACCAAATCAATTGCCCCCATCAGTATTGCACATCTCTTTGCAAGCAAAAGACAAAGACACCATCGTTACAAACTTACAACGAGTGATCAAGTTTTGTTTCAATACTCTTGTAAATCCATTCAAATTTCCCCATTGCCGTACACTAACAACCCAAATATTGAAACACATCAACAACAACATGAAATCCCAAAGCTCCAACACATCATTGAAGTTAAACATTCGATAAGAATATGAGCCAGCTTGGAGAAATCTTTAATGTCCTCCCATACTTGGTTGACTTTTAAGCACAAATCTCTAATATCCTCCCATAAGTTCTTCAAGTTGTGTTGGTCTAGTATTACTTATGTGAAATGCTAACTAAGCTATCAAAGAGGGGAATGAATTGGATTCTTAATAAATTAAGCAACTAAAAACTTAATGCAATTTTAAACAAATCAACTAAATTCAAAATAAACAAATTAATGTGCAATGAATAATAAAGAGATAGGGTAAGAGAGAGTAAACAAGTAAATTTTACGTGGTTCGACCAACCATGCATAGGCCCACGCTTCCAAGCTCATTAGACTTGAGGATTTCACTAAGTGAGCTTCCAAGACTTCAACAACTCTTATAATTGACTTCAAAGGTGTCCATAGACCGTTACAAATAGAGATTATTCCCAATCTCTTAACTCAAGTGCATCCTAACACTTACAATCACTCAAAAATAAAGATTAAAAATAAATTATCTCTCACACAATATAAATGGTTACCAATGAAAGCTCAAAGTATGAATCAATGAAACAAAAACAAGTTTAAAGCTCAATAATAATTGTATATTGAATAGCATGTTCAATGATAACTATTGGATCCCTTTTAAAATTTGAATTGGATTGAGTCATTTTATAGTTGGAGCTAAAAACTAATCATTGTTGACTTTCTAAGAAAAATTGGATCACCGTTTACTGCTGTCGGTTCACCGTTTTGACTTGTCTAAATGACTATTGCACTTAGATTTTTAAATAATCCGTTTACTATTTGAAATTATTGGATCGCCATTTATTTTAATCCCGCAAAATCGATTTAGTTGTTCGTTTTTGCTAAACGGTTCATGATTAGAAACTAATTCTTTTTTATAAATTATCGATTCACCGTTTACAATAAACAATTCACCATTAATTTTTAGAATCTGTATTTTGACAACTTTTTGTAGAAAATAATTTTTTGACTAAAGTTAACGGTTATCCAGATTCTTAAATAAGCCTAAAATATTATACGCTTTAAGAGTTTGTTTCATATTAATAGCTCCAACATTTTTAATCAAGAACATATAAGGTTTGTTATCATCAAAATCAATATTATAGGATTATTTATGTCAATATGATGCACCAGAAAGCATGTTGCCTGCCACAACCATCTGTAAATAGATATAACAAAGAATGCAATTACACAAAAGCATTTGTTTAGAATCAAAATCTTAAAAAAAAGAAAAAACAAAATGGCATATGGAGTCATCAGAGTAATATTTAAAATAACATTATATGTATTAATTATCCATGCCATTATAATTTAAGAAACAACATGGGTCATTTGCCAACACCCAGCATGCATGCATGGATTGTATAATTATCCACGCAAAGCAAATTTTATTTCTCATATATTCTACGTTATGTTACTTAAAAATGCCACTTATATATAAATGACTTGAAATAGTATGAATTAGTTATTATTATAGATAATGAATTTATGGGTTTATATCCTTATTATTATATTTATATCGGTGACACACAATTTAGATATAAACAACTTTTATAACTAAAGCTAAGCAAAATGAATACTAAGTAACAACCTGGAGATTAATATATATGCTTGCGAGAAATTCGATAAGTAAATTTGCGGGAACTTAATGTCAACATTTTTGGATCCTAAACTGTCGAATAGAAATTGTTTTTAAGAATAGAATTTTCAAGGAATGTCAAAACTTCGATTGTACCATTAAAAGCAATGTATTTTTAAAAAGTTTACATGCTATTGTCAAGATTATAATATATCATCTAAATATTTACTAGCTTTTTCTTTTCTTTTCAAAGAACTGGAATTGGTCTGCCAGCAAAGCAAATTCCTTTGAGCAATTTGTTTGATTTTTAAAACCAATTTGTTATCTTATGCCTATGCACTAGCTCTGCACACTTATCGATAGCACTCCGAATTTCAAAATACAAACACTTTGATTTAAAAACTTTACAAAACATAAAAACTGTAAATATGAACAGACGTCCGTTCTACATGCTTGGTCTCTATTATTACATTATTTTGTTGCGTGCATATTATGTTTTGGCTGCAACAGAGTTTAAAAGATTTGCCTGGTTTTTCAGCAACCCTATTACTCTTTTTCATTTTTGATATTGACATGAGGTCTAAAGCTACAATATATTTGATATTTAATTGCTAATTTGTAAATCGATTTATGGCCGATTAAAATAAATTGAGAATAGGAAGAGGAAGAAAATAAATAAATAAAGTGTCCTTATTTTGATAGATCATTAGATTATAGTATAATTAAAAAAAAAAAAACTACTACCCTAGCAATGGGCAATAGCATTGGGGTTGAACTTTACAGATGCTCAATGAAGCAACAAGGACAAAACTTTTGAAAGTGAAATACCATCTTAGAGGTTAAAGAATAAGGGTATTTTATTGGACAAGCGGCTCTGGAAATGAAAACAAGTGAACAGAGGACTACCCGAGCAGGAGTTGGTAAATTCCTTTATGTCAGCTTACTCACACAATTCACACATATTCAACATTAATATCTTGAGCTTTGGTAAATGAATCAAAAGTAACAGCCTATAAGAAACTGTCTTTAACTGAAAATTTTATAAATTTCTTTTTTCCTATCAACTATGAGTATTTGAAAAACAAAACCATCAACTGCAAACTTACAATAACCGTCCTATCTAACTACACTCAAACTCACGCATTAAGACAACAAAAAAAAAAAATTATAGGGACATGAAGTTTCAACTCAACCAGCATGAAGATATAGGTTCAGACACATAAGAAAACAACTCTTAACAGTCTCTTATTCATTAATCCCATAAGCACAATTATGAAGCTAAATGATTCATTCCAACTAAATCACACAAAGCGAGCGAACACTCAACCTGAATTAACAACAAACCACCTTCACCAAAATCAGAAGTTTAGGATAGCAAAGTGGCAGAGAAACGAATCAACCAAAAAATTTAAAATTCACGATACACTCTCAGCTTCCTTAATACCCAGATTCACATGCATGACGAAAATCAGGAAAACCCACTCTCTATAGAACAATAAAAGGAGCGCAATTAAGCTGATTACAACTTATAATTGGTGACAAATTTTTTTCATGCTCACAACACAAGATCTCAAAATAAGCTAAGAATATTCATCGACTCAACAGCAAAATCTGTTCGAACTTATTCTCCTTTTAATAACAACAGCTCAAATCAAGATAAATTTCCTCAATTTCTTGCACCACATGCATGGTGTTATTCGGTGGCCACCAAAGCTACATGCATAAGCCACAAAAGTTGACCATTTGGAAATGGTTGGAGCCGCGTGCATGCATTTGTCAATCTTAAAGAATTTGGTTGCTGAAATAATTGACAATTTGACAACGTATTTGGTGCAACAGTGCATCCATCTTGCCTATAAATAGAGAAGCCAAATGCATTTGTAGATCATCCCAAAACATTTGTGAGAAGCATTTCAAAGTTCAGAGCAATTCAAGTGAAGAACTGTTGAGAGTGAGCGATCGGAAAGTGTGAGCAATTGAGCGGTATTTCCTTTCAAGTGTATGTGAGAGTGCTGGATGTATTTGGGTTCTGGAGAGTGAGATTTGTTATTCAAATATTGTACTCAAATAATTGTTAGTAATACAATTATTTTTTTCTTTCTCCCGTGGATGTAGGCATAATTGCCGAACAACATTAAATTCTTTGTCTTTTATTTTTTCCGTAATTATTTGGTGCACTTGATTTTGCATTCTGCGCATAATAATTGGCATCAGAGCCAAAGGTTCGTACTTGGGAAATACGGTACTGTTCATATATGATACTATTCAAAAATATGGTATTATTCACAAATACAATGGAGACGGCCATTTGTACTTGGGAGACATTCTATTATAAGTAGTGTGTATTTTTGCATGTCTAGAAAAGTTATGTCAACAAGACGATAAGAGTCTAAGGAGTTTGGATTTTAAGTGGGACCGTTGTGACCCCTTCATTCTCCTGAAAACTTTCCTGGTGCATTTATTCACACGAAATAAACATTATAGAGATTGTTTTTCAAATAGGAATAGTTCATTGAGAAAATGGTAGAAGGTGAAACTTCCAGAAGTGGGGAAAGATTTTCTCAAACTATTCCGAGAGACAGTTCAGGTGGAAGGAGGGAATTGTGAAATCACCTTTCAGCGCCTATTATTAGAGGCCAGAAGATCGATGTTGAAAAGTTTGATAGGAAAATCAACTTCGGCATGTAGAGACGCGAAGTTATGGCTGCCCTTATTCAAATCGATCTTGACGTTGTTTTAAAAAATAAAAAAACACTTGTATGATGAAGAAACTTGGGATCGTATAAATGAAAAAGCCTGTGGTTAGATTAGATCTTGCTTGACCAAGGAAGTGAAATACCTGGTGAAAGATTAGGAGTGTGCGATGACTCTGTGGCGTACATTAGAAGAAAAGTAATTGCTAAAAATTCCCGAAAATTGCCTCCATGCAATGAGCTAGGTATATGGCTTTTAAATAAAGCTTGAGGTGTCAATGCATGACCATGTCTCAAGATTTAAAAAGTTACTTACTGATTTAAAGAATCTTGATGAAGATATAAAGGATGAAGTCAAGGTTATGATTTTGGTGCACTCACTTTTAGAAGAATATATCCATTTTGTGACTACCTTGTTAGATAGGAAAAGCGTAATTGTTTTTAAAGATGTCTGCACAGTGTTGTGCAAATTTTATTGAACTCGTAAATGCATGAATCTATTGTAAAATAAATCAACAGTGATAAGTGTTAATCCCACAAGAAGGTGAATTTTGATTGCATGTAAAATTAATTTTCTGAGTTGGTGGTTGGATTTATAAAGAAAGTGACGTAGGTAATTTTATGATTTAAATTAGAGCGGCGGGAATAAACTATTAAAATGAAATGCTTGGATAGTTGAATCTGTATTCAACATGGACTATCGGCTTAACATTCCTTATTAGTGCTAATAAAATCATGAAGGGGGATTTTCCACTCCTTATGAACCTCACTCTAATAGATATGGTGCTAAGTACTTCCCATGCCAAATAGTAATGACCTTGCCTAGGGAGACGGTTATACCAGTCAATATCTAGACAAGATTATTACTATTTGTCTACAAAAAGTCAAAACATCCACATAAATTAGAGGGAAAGAAAAGTAACTTTACCAAATTAAGCCCGTTGAGCATGTTGAAACTTCACCTTCAACCCAAGCTTGAAAGAAAATTAGCTACTTATAATTGAACTAGGGGTGAAATGGAAATTTTATTAAAATATGTAGAAAATACAAGATAGAGGAGGAATTACAGAAAATAGAGCTCAAAAATGGATTCAGGGGTGTCAAATTAAAGAAGGAGCCCCCTTTTTATAGATATAATGAGTAAATCATGGCCATCGAATTAAAATAATTTGGACGTTTAGGATTATAACACGTGGCAAGTTCTTATTGGATGAAACACATTATCACGGCTGTCATTCCATGTATATGCATATACCATACGCCCGTTTTTTCAGTCCACTAACATACTGCCACGTCGCCGGTCAACGCCACATAAGTATTTTATTCCAATAGAATTGTGACACATCATCGGTTAACACCATATTATCAGTCAATGCCACATCATTTGTCTAATCGAATGCTGTCACATCATCGTACAGTATATATGAACAGTGCCGTGAACAATACCGTATATATAAATAGTACCATTTATTTTTTTAGGCTCCTCCTAAGGTTTTTAACTATCCTAAATTTAAAATTACTGTCCGTTTTGCTATCTGATCTCTCATTCATTATGAAATGATCATGATGCCCCATAAAATACACAAAATACTTAATTAAAATAACACATACATAATTAAATCACAATGGACTTAAAAGCATAAAAATAGGGGTGTTAGTGAGACTTGGAGTATAAAATAACGATTTTTTCCTTTATAAATACACATTTTCTAGCACTCAACACACAACATTGACCAATTTAGAAATTCGGAATAATGATAAACATTCCGAAAGAACATCGTCTGAAGCTTTGTTAGCCAAAGGAAGGGCAATGGAGAAAAAGAAGAAGCATGGTGGAAAGAACTCTCGATCTAAGTTAAAAAGTAGAAATATAGCTCAGGATGAGTGTGCTTTTTGTCATAAAAAGGGCCATTGAAGGAAAGATTGTCCTAAGGCCCAGAAGAGAGATGGAAAGAAACCAGTAGCAACGAACATGGAACGCAAAGATGAAAACTCTAATTATTCACTAAGTATTACATCTACAACGTATATGGCTAGTTCGGACGAGTAGATACTTGATATCGGAGCAACTTATCATTTATGTCCTGTACAGGAATGATTTACGAATTTTCATAATTTAGAATCCGGTGTAGCTGTGATGGGAAATGATCAACCTTGTCGTACAATGAGGATAGGAACAATTTGGCTCAAGATGTTTAATGGAATGGTTAGAGAATTAAAAGAGATTAGATATGTTCCAGCTCTAAAGAAAAACCCAATTTTTGTAGGTGCTCTGGAAGCTAAACACTACAAAGTTACGATTGAAGATGGCAAAATAAAGTTCACATATGCAGCTATGGTGATTTTGCAAGGGGTCTGGAGTCACAATTTGTATTATTTAAAGAGAGGTATAACTGATAAAGCTAATGTTGCTTAGGCGCATAGTGACACCATCAAGTTATGGCATGCACGACTGGGACATGCTGGAGAGAAGTCTTTGCAAACTTTGATAAGGCATGGACTTTTAAAAGGTACCAAAACCTGTAAATTAAATTTCTGTGAGTATTGTGTAGTAGGCAAGAAAACAAAGGTCAAGTTTGGTACGACTAATCACAATACTCGTGAGATCTTTGAATATGTTCACAGTGATGTATGGGGACCAACCAAGATTGTATCAATTGGTAGAAGCCATTATTTTGTTTCATTTGTTGATAATTTCTCTAGACGTGTATGGGTGTACACCATGCGAGCAAAGGATAAGGTTTTAGAGATTTTCGTGAAATGGAAGAAACTGGTAGAAAGATCAAAGTATTACGGTCTTATAATGGGGGTGAATATACTTTTGATCAATTCTTGCAAGTATGTTAGAGTGAGGGTATAAAAAGACATTTCACGGTGAGACATACTCCACAATAGAACGATGTGGCTGAGCGTATGAACCATATTTTGCTGAAGAAAGTACAGTGTATGTTATCTAATGCTGGTTTAGATAAAAAGTTTTGGGCTAAAGCTGTAAGTTACGCAAGTCACTTAATAAATCGGTTGTCTTCTGCTGCAATTAGAGGTAAAACTCCTATGGAAATATAGTCTGGAAAGTATGCATAAGACTATGATTCCATTCGTGTGTTTGAGTGTCCAGCTTATTATCATATAAAAAATGATAAGCTCGAACCTCGTGCAAGGAAAGTTATCTTTATGGGATTCAAAGGTAGAGTTAAAGGTTATAAGCTTTAGGATCACAAAGATAACAGGTTTGTGTATAGCAGAGATGTTACTTTTGATGAAGCTTCTATTTTGAAGACTTCAAGTTCTCAGCATGTAGAGTACAAGACCAAAGAGGTATTGCAGCGGGTGAAGTTTAATGCAACTCTATATATACCAGTTAGTTCTACATCAGAGAAGAGTTCAACTTTGGAGGTGGCCCCAAGAGTTGAAGAAGAAGTTGTTTCTGTTGATGTCCCACAAAAGAAAAAAAACAATCGAAAAAGATATAGAAGATGAAAATGAGCCTATAGCAATAAGGAGCCAAAAAGAGTGATAAAGAAACCCGGATGGCTTACTAAAGATATGGTGGTAGCCTATGCACTTTTAGTTATTGATGATGACATCCCCAACACTTTCGGTGAAGCATTACGTAATAGTGAAAGTGATCAGTGGAAGTTAGCCATTGAGGAAGAGATAAAGTCTCTTCATCAAAATCAGACTTAGGAACTTGTAGAGTTACCTAAGGGAAAAAGGGCTATTAGCAATAAATGGGTCTACACCAAGAAACAAGGATCTTTAAATCAATCAACTCTTCGATACAAGGCAAGGCTCGTGGCAAAAGGTTATGCTCAGAAGGAAGGTATTGATTATAATGAAGTATTCTCTCCAGTTGTGAAACATACTTTCATTTGTATCATACTTGCCTTGGTAGCTGAATATGAATTAGAGTTGGCTCAATTAGATGTGAAGACGGCATTCTTACATGGAGATTTGGAGGAAGAAATCTATATGACTCAGCTTAGCAGTTTCAAAGTTGCTGGAAAGGAGAATCATGTGTGTAGATTTATTAAATCTTTGTACGGATTAAAACAATCACCAAGGCAGTGGTACAAAAGCTTTGATCAATTCATACAAGGATAGAAATTCATCAGAAGTGAACATGATCACTGTGTTTACTTTAGAAGACTACAAGATGGAGCTTTCATCTATTTGTTACTTTATGTTGACGATATGCTTATAACTTCGAAGAATAGAGATGAGATTGAGATATTAAAGAAGTAGTTGGCTTCTGGGTTTGAGATGAAAGACTTGGGTGATGCACAGAGAATACTTGGGATGGAGATTCATAGAGACAAGAAGAATAGAAGCGTGTGGTTAACTCAAAGGTCTTATTTGAGAAAGGTGCTAGAGAAGTTTAGCATGGATGACAAAATTAAATCGGTATGTACTCTTCTAGCTCCTCATTTCAAATTAAGCTCTTCTTCATATCCTTCATCCCAAGATAAGCACAACTACATGGCTCGTGTTCCACATGCAAGTGCTGTGGGTAGTCTTACGTATGCTATGGTGTGCACAAGGCTCAATATTTCTCAAGCCATTAGTATGGTTAACAGATACATGCACAATCCAGGTAAAGACCATTGGCTTGCGGTGAAATGGATTCTTTGATATTTATATAGGACAATTGATGTTGGGTTATTGTATAAAAATGATTGTGGTCAACAATGTGTTGGGTATTGTGATTCTGATTTTGCTGGAGACCTAGATAAGCGAATATCAACAACGGGCTATGTATTCACATTGGGTGGAGGTCCAATCAGCTGAAGGTCGATTCTACAATCGATAATTGCTCTGTCCACTACGGAAGCAGAGTATATGGCAGCAACTGAGGCTACAAAGGAAGCTATTTGGTTGAAAGTCTTTTTAGATGATTTGGGAGTAATCCAAGAGAACATTAAGGTGTTCTGTGACAATCAAAGTGCAATATTCCTTGTGAAGAATCAAACATATCATTCTCGAATGAAACACATAGATATAAAATATCATTATGTCAGAGAGATTATTGAGGGCGGTGGTGTGTTATTGAAAAAGGTCAATACTAAGGATAACCCATCAGATATGTTAACGAAGGTGATTTCTGGAGTTAAGATTCAACATTGCTTGAAACTAATTCAAATTCTTCGAATGTGTTGAGTTTGGAGAATTTTGAACTACGGTTGGCTTGATCCCAGATTTTGGATACGTAGGCAGTCACAAAGATGCAACCACTTTAGGGATGATGATTCATTGATAGTTGGCTTAAATTTAGACAAATTTTCACCGAGGTAGAGAATTGTTGAAAAGTCAAAAGGCCACATGCACCACATGCATGGTGTTATTCGGTGGCCACCAAAGCTACATGCATAAGCCACAAAAGTTAACCATTTGGAAAAGGTTGGAGCCGCATGCATGCATTTGTCAATCTTAAAGAATTTAGTTGCTGAAATAATTGACAATTTGACAACAGATTTGGTGCAACAGTGCATCCATCTTGCCTATAAATAAAGAAGCCAAATGCATTTGTAGATCATTCCAAAACATTTGTGAGAAGCATTTCAAAGTTCAAAGCAATTCAAGTGAAGAATTGTTGCGAGTGAGCAATCGGAGAGTGTGAGCAATTGAGCGGTATTTCATTTCAAGTGTATGTGAGAGTACTGGATGTATTTGGGTTTCAGAGAGTGAGATTTGTTACTCAAATATTGTACTTAAATAATTGTTAGTAATACAATTATTTTTCTCTTGCTCCCGTGGACATAGGCATAATTGTCGAACCACGTTAAATTCCTGTGTCTTTTATTTTTTATGTAATTATTTGGTGCACTTGATTCTGTATTCCGCGCACAACAAATACATTGTAAAGTTAAGTTAAGCTTAAGCTTGCTTGTAAGTAAAAATTACACGAGTAAAATCAATTAATAATTTAATTATGGAGTTGGTCAGGTTGAGGTTGAGGTTGGTCTTGTTCCTCTTCCTTGCAACCTTTTTTCACCACTTGTCAGCAAATATCATCGATTTTGATGATATATGGTAGAATACAACCATTTAGGCCTATGATCCTAACCCTGAAGTAATCGTTAATGACATTAATTTGCATTAGAAGTTAGCTGAATATCATTATAATCTATTGATATTAACAACTACCAAAACTATGCTGAGATTCAAAAATTTCACAGAAAACGAGATGTTTTTAACTTTTTATTCTTTGGCCTCTGTTAAATATAAATTAGCACAACATAACCCCTATGTTTGTCTTTCCATAAAATTGGACCTTCAAAGTAATAGTTTTTACTCTTTGACCCGTTTACTTTATATATATGACAATGCAGTCCTCATATTGAGGAGCCTGGTTTGCATTGGTGTGCCATATATATCATGATGAGAAGGCCGAAGCCCTTGCTAACTTGAAAAAAATAATTGAAGCATTTTTGTTTTAATATTCTGCGTATCATTAATTACCTTAAAATCCTTTTCCAAGTTTACGAAACTTTTAAAATACAAATGTTATCTCTTCTAATTAGTCCTTAATTCTTTACTTTCTTCTTATTGAAAAAACAAATCAAGATTCATCAATTATGTGCCAGAATAGTTTTCGTCATTTTCTATTATTTGTTGCTTGCCTTATCATATGAAGATAATAATGATAATTTCTTTCTCATCTCCTGTTCAATTATTAAAGAATTTATGACCATGACCAAATCCAATAATTAACTACATATGCATCAATGGGCCTTTGGTCCAGTGGGAGAGCCCTTGCACTTACAATGATAAGCTGAAGGGTTCGAGTCTCCATAAGAGCATTATTAAAAAAAAAATTATTTTCTGGAGCTTTTCCCTCCTTACGCAAATATATTTTTGTCCTTTTATACCTCTGGTAGTTATAGGCCCATGAAGCGTGCCAACAAAATAAGTTAGCTATTTATTAATGTGATTTCTCCACATATATATGTGTTAGAATCTGGTAAGTTGATCCAACTAACGTGTAGTCGCCAGCCGCCACTGGTTTCACTTCTTACCACCTTTCTCCATTTCTGCAAGATAAGTAAAGCTCCGAAAATTGCTTCTTCCTAAATCTAAACTCCTTCTAGTAACCTCACCTCTTTCATTCTTTCTAAAGCTACACGGAAGGTAAAAATAGGCAATACACCTTGATTATGAATTTATTATGTTTAATTAGGTTTCTCACGTTGCCCAAAATCTAGTTCAAGGGGTACATGTTTTTCTTTTTTAAAGAAGATGAGAATAGTTGCCATAATTAAGTTTATGGATTAGTCGTTAGATTACAATTTTTGTGAGCATAATAAATTGGTCATTTGGAAGAGTGTTTAGAATAAGAATAAATATTTTATTTTTAAAAAAATTAAAATACAAAGTATTTATGTTTGCGTCTGTTCTTTTTTATTAAAAGTTTGACTAATTTTGTGATTTATTAAATTCTGATAATTCTAATAATAATGATATTGAGATTTATTTGTTCAATAAAATAGGATCTTAATTACTAAGTTATACTACAACCGTTAAGTGAACTTGGCTCTCCTTTTTCTGCGCAACAATTAGAACTTAGAGCCATAAAAAGATTTTCTCAAAATCAGTATATAAACACACTATCATCTCACCAAATTGCAGGCAAAAGGTTCAATCTTATAGACCTCGAACTTTTGTACATTTGAATAAAACATCTGAAAAAGAAAATAAAAATGCAGCTAGCTAGGCCAAGATTAATCTTTCTCTTCTCCTTTGCCGCCTTGATTCCTTGCCTATCGGCTAATATCGCCGAGGTCGACGAGGTATGGAGGCGACAAGCCGAAGAAGCCATGCAGACCACCGAGCAATACTATGATCCAAACCCCGCAGCTGTCGTCAGCGACTTGAACATGAAAGTTCAAGAGTACGTGAATAAAACTACCAATACTAGAAACTCCTACTTGTAGCCGTTAGCACGTTTCAAAATATAGATTTCAGACTAAATTGTTCTATTTAATTTTAATTTAAAAATGTGGCAAACATCAGCAACGGAGAATAATTGATCCTATTAATGTTTTAATGTTAGATATATAGATATATATATGTATATATGAAGTTGATATAAATCTTTTACGGGTTGCAGCTTGTCGAAGCAAACTGCTGCCAGGAGGGGATTGTTGAATGCAGAATCAGGGCAATGTGAGGCAACAAACCCAATTGACGAATGCTGGCGCTGCAAAGAGAACTGGGCAGAAGATCGACAGGCGTTGGCGGGTTGCGCGCTCGGTTTCGGCAGCAAGGCTACCGGAGGAAAGGGTGGAAAAATTTATGAGGTGACTGATCCTTCCGACAATGACATGGAGAACCCTAAGAATGGGACTCTACGCCATGCAGTGATCCAAAAAGGACCTTTATGGATCATCTTTGCCAAGGATATGAACATCAAGTTGCAACAGGAATTGCTTGTCCAGGGTAATAAGACCATAGATGGGCGTGGAGCCAATGTACACATTGCCAATGGAGCTGGAATTACGATACGACTTGTGCAAAATGTCATCATTCATGGGATTCATATTCATAACATTTCTCCTGGCAGTGGTGGTATGATTAGGGCTTCTGTGGATCATGTGGAAAAGAGAGATGAAAGCGATGGGGACGCTGTTTCAGTATTCGGTTCGTCAAATATTTGGCTCGATCATCTTACATTATCTCAAGCCCAAGATGGGCTCATTGATGTCATTCAAGCATCCACAGCCATCACCATTTCAAACTGCCACTTCTCCAAGCATGATAAGGTGACTACAATTTAATTAAATTTTGACTTTAAGTGACGTGACACGTACTCTTTAATATATCAGGATAGCTCAGGTCAGCATCAAACGCAAATTCAAACTTTTAATCTATTCTAAGCCACGTTTTGCTATAAAATTTTGCAGACAATTCTGCTAGGTGCAAGCGATACTTTCGCGGAAGATAAAAAGATGCAAGTGACTGTAGCATTCAACCGTTTTGATAAGGGACTGGTTCAGAGAATGCCGTGCGTCAGATTTGGTTTCGCTCATGTTGTGAACAATGATTACAATGAATGGGAAATGTATGCAATTGGCGGTCTCAATGGTCCTACCATTCTTAGCCAGGGCAATAGGTTCTTGGCCTCAGATAACCAAAATGCCAAAGAGGTAATATATTTTCTACAAGAGACGAGGTCCTCTACTGATCAGCGTTCATTTAATGCATAAACGTACAAAAGGCCTAAATTTCGTATTAGAAGAGAATCCAGGTTGTGCACGCAATGAATTAATCCTCATTATTTGTTTGCATGCAGGTGACAAAGAGAATGAATTGCAGCCCTGAAGAAGGGAAGAGTTGGATATGGAGATCGGAGGGAGATGTATTCTTGAATGGGGCTTACTTCAATGCATCCGGTGACCCGAAAAAGCAAATCGAATACCAAACGAATGATGTGATTAAACCAAAGCCAGGAACAGACGTTGAGAGGATCACAAAATTTGCCGGGGCACTTGTCTGCAAGCCAGGCCAGCAGCAATGTTAATTTGCTAGATTTTTTTGCATTGATAGAGAAATGGTGACCCAGCCATAGCCTAAGGCTAGCTCATTGCTGTTGGTTAAAAGTGATGGCTAAAATATTGGACAGAGAATTGGCATGGAAAATGAGAGGAGGAAGAAAATAAATGAATAATAATCCTCTCATTTAGTCCAATTTTTTCATTGATTTTGTTAGTTTCTATACCAAGATCTAACATTAAGGCTTTCTTTTTTGTTTTTTGGTCCAATGCAATCAATCAACATGTTTGATATGCTTGTTCATAATTGTAACCATGTTTCTTTATTGGAAACACAAAATTAATAAATTTTTTTGTTATTTAATAGTTAATCATGAGCATCGATAATTGATTTGTTTGTTTAATTAATTATTTTGTGAGTGCTATTTCTTTTCACTAGGGAAAATCTTATGATGCCGTTATTAAAATTATGGGATCAATGTTATGATAAACATAAATTTTGGAAATTACATATCAAATTAATAAATAGAAAGGAAAACAAGTAAATTAATATAAAAGTGGTAGATTAATGTTTTAAAATTACAAACAAGATAAACACTTGTAAAAATAATATAAAACTTGTAAAAATAATATAAAACTTGTAAATCAAAATAATAAAAAAAATAGTTTATCCAGTATTTAATTAAAAAAATTCACTCTTCAATTGAAAACAGAAAAAAAATAATTGTTATGAACGCAATTGGAATAAGTTGTATTGTGTTTGTGTCACCATAATTTCAGTATTTATTTTAGACATTCATAATTCTTTTTTCTATCATAGTATTATTCACCGCATAGTTTAATTAAGCAAAATTATTTTTCCTTATGTGGGATGTGGGTCAAGTTGAAACCAAATAAAAGATATTCTTATGTTTCTAGACGCATATGATATTAATAAAATTTAATCTTATTTTATGTTTTATATATACTTCATATAATTTTAATTTTTCTTTTTTTACTTGTACTTAAAGATTATTTAGGATTATTGTTGAGGACTTTTAGAAAGATTCAAAATACCTTATCTTACAAATAATTTTGAAAACACAAAAAGAATAGTTTTTCAAAATTCTATTTTGGGAATAAGTTTTATTCTTAATAAAAATTTTTATATATCACACATGTTTTATCTAAACCCGATACTATCATGCTCAATTTAGAAACAAAATAAAAAATTTATAAGAAAATTATTATTAAAATGAGTTTTTATTTTACATTTGTACTTTTTTTTTCAATAATTCTTATACCAATTTACTTGTTTTACTTTCTACTTACAGATTATATATTTCATTTACTTAAGGGTGATTTTTATTTAAGGTTTGGAATAATTACAGCTAGCTGCAAGATTGATAAGATGACCAAAATACCCTTTTGGGTTATTAAGTTAAAAGAGAAGTGCAGCCTAATAAGCAAATTTTGGATGCAACAAACTTACAAGTGTAGTCAAAAGTCATAAATATCCCTGACCAGTAGCAAATGCACAGTGAGCAATAATATCAATTAATTTTTCTCGAAAAAAGAAAATTTTATCAAAGTGGTAATATTAGCAACGACAAATATTGGGGAGCAACTCTCCTTATTTATACTGCTATAACCAAATCAATTGCCCCCATCAGTATTGCACATCTCTTTGCAAGCAAAAGACAGCACCATCGTTACAAACTTACAACGAGTGATCAAGTTTTGTTTCAATACTCTTGTAAATCCATTCAAATTTCCCCATTGCCGTACACTAACAACCCAAATATTGAAACACATCAACAACAACATGAAATCCCAAAGCTCCAACACATCATTGAAGTTAAACATTCGATAAGAATATGAGCCAGCTTGGAGAAATCTTTAATGTCCTCCCATACTTGGTTGACTTTTAAGCACAAATCTCTAATATCCTCCCATAAGTTCTTCAAGTTGTGTTGGTCTAGTATTACTTATGTGAAATGCTAACTAAGCTATCAAAGAGGGGGAATGAATTGGATTCTTAATAAATTAAGCAACTAAAAAACTTAATGCAATTTTAAACAAATCAACTAAATTCAAAATAAACAAATTAATGTGCAATGAATAATAAAGAGATAGGGTAAGAGAGAGTAAACAAGTAAATTTTACGTGGTTCGACCAACCATGCATAGGCCCACGCTTCCAAGCTCATTAGACTTGAGGATTTCACTAAGTGAGCTTCCAAGACTTCAACAACTCTTATAATTGACTTCAAAGGTGTCCATAGACCGTTACAAATAGAGATTATTCCCAATCTCTTAACTCAAGTGCATCCTAACACTTACAATCACTCAAAAATAAAGATTAAAAATAAATTATCTCTCACACAATATAAATGGTTACCAATGAAAGCTCAAAGTATGAATCAATGAAACAAAAACAAGTTTAAAGCTCAATAATAATTGTATATTGAATAGCATGTTCAATGATAACTATTGGATCCCTTTTAAAATTTGAATTGGATTGAGTCATTTTATAGTTGGAGCTAAAAACTAATCATTGTTGACTTTCTAAGAAAAATTGGATCACCGTTTACTGCTGTCGGTTCACCGTTTTGACTTGTCTAAATGACTATTGCACTTAGATTTTTAAATAATCCGTTTACTATTTGAAATTATTGGATCGCCATTTATTTCCAGAATCCTGCAAAACTGATTTAGTTGTTCGTTTTTGCTAAACGGTTCATGATTAGAAACTAATTCTTTTTTATAAATTATCGATTCACCGTTTACAATAAACAATTCACCATTAATTTTTAGAATCTGTATTTTGACAACTTTTTGTAGAAAATAATTTTTTGACTAAAGTTAACGGTTATCCAGATTCTTAAATAAGCCTAAAATATTATACGCTTTAAGAGTTTGTTTCATATTAATAGCTCCAACATTTTTAATCAAGAACATATAAGGTTTGTTATCATCAAAATCAATATTATAGGATTATTTATGTCAATATGATGCACCAGAAAGCATGTTGCCTGCCACAACCATCTGTAAATAGATATAACAGTAGCTGCAATTACACAAAAGCATTTGTTTAGAATCAAAATCTTAAAAAAAAGAAAAAACAAAATGGCATATGGAGTCATCAGAGTAATATTTAAAATAACATTATATGTATTAATTATCCATGCCATTATAATTTAAGAAACAACATGGGTCATTTGCCAACACCCAGCATGCATGCATGGATTGTATAATTATCCACGCAGCAAATTTTATTTCTCATATATTCTACGTTATGTTACTTAAAAATGCCACTTATATAGAGCAGCTTGAAATAGTATGAATTAGTTATTATTATAGATAATGAATTTATGGGTTTATATCCTTATTATTATATTTATATCAGCTGACACACAATTTAGATATAAACAACTTTTATAACTAAAGCTAAGCAAAATGAATACTAAGTAACAACCTGGAGATTAATATATATGCTTGCAGTAAATTCTGATAAGTAAATTTGCAGGAACTTAATGTCAACATTTTTTGGATCCTAAACTGTCGAATAGAAATTGTTTTTAAGAATAGAATTTTCAAGGAATGTCAAAACTTCGATTGTACCATTAACAGCAATGTATTTTTTAAAAAGTTTACATGCTATTGTCAAGATTATAATATATCATCTAAATATTTACTAGCTTTTTCTTTTCTTTTCAAAGAACTGGAATTGGTCTGCCAGCAAAGCAAATTCCTTTGAGCAATTTGTTTGATTTTTAAAACCAATTTGTTATCTTATGCCTATGCACTAGCTCTGCACACTTATCGATAGCACTCCGAATTTCAAAATACAAACACTTTGATTTAAAAAATTTACAAAACATAAAAACTGTAAATATGAACAGACGTCCGTTCTACATGCTTGGTCTCTATTATTACATTATTTTGTTGCGTGCATATTATGTTTTGGCTGCAACAGAGTTTAAAAGATTTGCCTGGTTTTTCAGCAACCCTATTACTCTTTTTCATTTTTGATATTGACATGAGGTCTAAAGCTACAATATATTTGATATTTAATTGCTAATTTGTAAATCGATTTATGGCCGATTAAAATAAATTGAGAATAGGAAGAGGAAGAAAATAAATAAATAAAGTGTCCTTATTTTGATAGATCATTAGATTATAGTATAATTAAAAAAAAAAAAACTACTACCCTAGCAATGGGCAATAGCATTGGGGTTGAACTTTACAGATGCTCAATGAAGCAACAAGGACAAAACTTTTGAAAGTGAAATACCATCTTAGAGGTTAAAGAATAAGGGTATTTTATTGGACAAGCGGCTCTGGAAATGAAAACAAGTGAACAGAGGACTACCCGAGCAGGAGTTGGTAAATTCCTTTATGTCAGCTTACTCACACAATTCACACATATTCAACATTAATATCTTGAGCTTTGGTAAATGAATCAAAAGTAACAGCCTATAAGAAACTGTCTTTAACTGAAAATTTTATAAATTTCTTTTTTCCTATCAACTATGAGTATTTGAAAAACAAAACCATCAACTGCAAACTTACAATAACCGTCCTATCTAACTACACTCAAACTCACGCATTAAGACAACAAAAAAAAAAAAATTATAGGGACATGAAGTTTCAACTCAACCAGCATGAAGATATAGGTTCAGACACATAAGAAAACAACTCTTAACAGTCTCTTATTCATTAATCCCATAAGCACAATTATGAAGCAACAGATTCATTCCAACTAAATCACACAGGCGAGCGAACACTCAACCTGAATTAACAACAAACCACCTTCACCAAAATCAGAAGTTTAGGATAGCAAAGTGGCAGAGAAACGAATCAACCAAAAAATTTAAAATTCACGATACACTCTCAGCTTCCTTAATACCCAGATTCACATGCATGACGAAAATCAGGAAAACCCACTCTCTATAGAACAATAAAAGGAGCGCAATTAAGCTGATTACAACTTATAATTGGTGACAAATTTTTTTCATGCTCACAACACAAGATCTCAAAATAAGCTAAGAATATTCATCGACTCAACAGCAAAATCTGTTCGAACTCATTCTCCTTTTAATAACAACAGCTCAAATCAAGATAAATTTCCTCAATTTCTTGCACCACATGCATGGTGTTATTCGGTGGCCACCAAAGCTACATGCATAAGCCACAAAAGTTAACCATTTGGAAAAGGTTGGAGCCGCATGCATGCATTTGTCAATCTTAAAGAATTTAGTTGCTGAAATAATTGACAATTTGACAACAGATTTGGTGCAACAGTGCATCCATCTTGCCTATAAATAAAGAAGCCAAATGCATTTGTAGATCATTCCAAAACATTTGTGAGAAGCATTTCAAAGTTCAAAGCAATTCAAGTGAAGAATTGTTGCGAGTGAGCAATCGGAGAGTGTGAGCAATTGAGCGGTATTTCATTTCAAGTGTATGTGAGAGTACTGGATGTATTTGGGTTTCAGAGAGTGAGATTTGTTACTCAAATATTGTACTTAAATAATTGTTAGTAATACAATTATTTTTCTCTTGCTCCCGTGGACATAGGCATAATTGTCGAACCACGTTAAATTCCTGTGTCTTTTATTTTTTATGTAATTATTTGGTGCACTTGATTCTGTATTCCGCGCACAACAAATACATTGTAAAGTTAAGTTAAGCTTAAGCTTGCTTGTAAGTAAAAATTACACGAGTAAAATCAATTAATAATTTAATTATGGAGTTGGTCAGGTTGAGGTTGAGGTTGGTCTTGTTCCTCTTCCTTGCAACCTTTTTTCACCACTTGTCAGCAAATATCATCGATTTTGATGATATATGGTAGAATACAACCATTTAGGCCTATGATCCTAACCCTGAAGTAATCGTTAATGACATTAATTTGCATTAGAAGTTAGCTGAATATCATTATAATCTATTGATATTAACAACTACCAAAACTATGCTGAGATTCAAAAATTTCACAGAAAACGAGATGTTTTTAACTTTTTATTCTTTGGCCTCTGTTAAATATAAATTAGCACAACATAACCCCTATGTTTGTCTTTCCATAAAATTGGACCTTCAAAGTAATAGTTTTTACTCTTTGACCCGTTTACTTTATATATATGACAATGCAGTCCTCATATTGAGGAGCCTGGTTTGCATTGGTGTGCCATATATATCATGATGAGAAGGCCGAAGCCCTTGCTAACTTGAAAAAAATAATTGAAGCATTTTTGTTTTAATATTCTGCGTATCATTAATTACCTTAAAATCCTTTTCCAAGTTTACGAAACTTTTAAAATACAAATGTTATCTCTTCTAATTAGTCCTTAATTCTTTACTTTCTTCTTATTGAAAAAACAAATCAAGATTCATCAATTATGTGCCAGAATAGTTTTCGTCATTTTCTATTATTTGTTGCTTGCCTTATCATATGAAGATAATAATGATAATTTCTTTCTCTCATCTCCTGTTCAATTATTAAAGAATTTATGACCATGACCAAATCCAATAATTAACTACATATGCATCAATGGGCCTTTGGTCCAGTGGGAGAGCCCTTGCACTTACAATGATAAGCTGAAGGGTTCGAGTCTCCATAAGAGCATTATTAAAAAAAAAATTATTTTCTGGAGCTTTTCCCTCCTTACGCAAATATATTTTTGTCCTTTTATACCTCTGGTAGTTATAGGCCCATGAAGCGTGCCAACAAAATAAGTTAGCTATTTATTAATGTGATTTCTCCACATATATATGTGTTAGAATCTGGTAAGTTGATCCAACTAACGTGTAGTCGCCAGCCGCCACTGGTTTCACTTCTTACCACCTTTCTCCATTTCTGCAAGATAAGTAAAGCTCCGAAAATTGCTTCTTCCTAAATCTAAACTCCTTCTAGTAACCTCACCTCTTTCATTCTTTCTAAAGCTACACGGAAGGTAAAAATAGGCAATACACCTTGATTATGAATTTATTATGTTTAATTAGGTTTCTCACGTTGCCCAAAATCTAGTTCAAGGGGTACATGTTTTTCTTTTTTAAAGAAGATGAGAATAGTTGCCATAATTAAGTTTATGGATTAGTCGTTAGATTACAATTTTTGTGAGCATAATAAATTGGTCATTTGGAAGAGTGTTTAGAATAAGAATAAATATTTTATTTTTAAAAAAATTAAAATACAAAGTATTTATGTTTGCGTCTGTTCTTTTTTATTAAAAGTTTGACTAATTTTGTGATTTATTAAATTCTGATAATTCTAATAATAATGATATTGAGATTTATTTGTTCAATAAAATAGGATCTTAATTACTAAGTTATACTACAACCGTTAAGTGAACTTGGCTCTCCTTTTTCTGCGCAACAATTAGAACTTAGAGCCATAAAAAGATTTTCTCAAAATCAGTATATAAACACACTATCATCTCACCAAATTGCAGGCAAAAGGTTCAATCTTATAGACCTCGAACTTTTGTACATTTGAATAAAACATCTGAAAAAGAAAATAAAAATGCAGCTAGCTAGGCCAAGATTAATCTTTCTCTTCTCCTTTGCCGCCTTGATTCCTTGCCTATCGGCTAATATCGCCGAGGTCGACGAGGTATGGAGGCGACAAGCCGAAGAAGCCATGCAGACCACCGAGCAATACTATGATCCAAACCCCGCAGCTGTCGTCAGCGACTTGAACATGAAAGTTCAAGAGTACGTGAATAAAACTACCAATACTAGAAACTCCTACTTGTAGCCGTTAGCACGTTTCAAAATATAGATTTCAGACTAAATTGTTCTATTTAATTTTAATTTAAAAATGTGGCAAACATCAGCAACGGAGAATAATTGATCCTATTAATGTTTTAATGTTAGATATATAGATATATATATGTATATATGAAGTTGATATAAATCTTTTACGGGTTGCAGCTTGTCGAAGCAAACTGCTGCCAGGGGGGATTGTTGAATGCAGAATCAGGGCAATGTGAGGCAACAAACCCAATTGACGAATGCTGGCGCTGCAAAGAGAACTGGGCAGAAGATCGACAGGCGTTGGCGGGTTGCGCGCTCGGTTTCGGCAGCAAGGCTACCGGAGGAAAGGGTGGAAAAATTTATGAGGTGACTGATCCTTCCGACAATGACATGGAGAACCCTAAGAATGGGACTCTACGCCATGCAGTGATCCAAAAAGGACCTTTATGGATCATCTTTGCCAAGGATATGAACATCAAGTTGCAACAGGAATTGCTTGTCCAGGGTAATAAGACCATAGATGGGCGTGGAGCCAATGTACACATTGCCAATGGAGCTGGAATTACGATACGACTTGTGCAAAATGTCATCATTCATGGGATTCATATTCATAACATTTCTCCTGGCAGTGGTGGTATGATTAGGGCTTCTGTGGATCATGTGGAAAAGAGAGATGAAAGCGATGGGGACGCTGTTTCAGTATTCGGTTCGTCAAATATTTGGCTCGATCATCTTACATTATCTCAAGCCCAAGATGGGCTCATTGATGTCATTCAAGCATCCACAGCCATCACCATTTCAAACTGCCACTTCTCCAAGCATGATAAGGTGACTACAATTTAATTAAATTTTGACTTTAAGTGACGTGACACGTACTCTTTAATATATCAGGATAGCTCAGGTCAGCATCAAACGCAAATTCAAACTTTTAATCTATTCTAAGCCACGTTTTGCTATAAAATTTTGCAGACAATTCTGCTAGGTGCAAGCGATACTTTCGCGGAAGATAAAAAGATGCAAGTGACTGTAGCATTCAACCGTTTTGATAAGGGACTGGTTCAGAGAATGCCGTGCGTCAGATTTGGTTTCGCTCATGTTGTGAACAATGATTACAATGAATGGGAAATGTATGCAATTGGCGGTCTCAATGGTCCTACCATTCTTAGCCAGGGCAATAGGTTCTTGGCCTCAGATAACCAAAATGCCAAAGAGGTAATATATTTTCTACAAGAGACGAGGTCCTCTACTGATCAGCGTTCATTTAATGCATAAACGTACAAAAGGCCTAAATTTCGTATTAGAAGAGAATCCAGGTTGTGCACGCAATGAATTAATCCTCATTATTTGTTTGCATGCAGGTGACAAAGAGAATGAATTGCAGCCCTGAAGAAGGGAAGAGTTGGATATGGAGATCGGAGGGAGATGTATTCTTGAATGGGGCTTACTTCAATGCATCCGGTGACCCGAAAAAGCAAATCGAATACCAAACGAATGATGTGATTAAACCAAAGCCAGGAACAGACGTTGAGAGGATCACAAAATTTGCCGGGGCACTTGTCTGCAAGCCAGGCCAGCAATGTTAATTTGCTAGATTTTTTTGCATTGATAGAGAAATGGTGACCCAGCCATAGCCTAAGGCTAGCTCATTGCTGTTGGTTAAAAGTGATGGCTAAAATATTGGACAGAGAATTGGCATGGAAAATGAGAGGAGGAAGAAAATAAATGAATAATAATCCTCTCATTTAGTCCAATTTTTTTCATTGATTTTGTTAGTTTCTATACCAAGATCTAACATTAAGGCTTTCTTTTTTTGTTTTTTGGTCCAATGCAATCAATCAACATGTTTGATATGCTTGTTCATAATTGTAACCATGTTTCTTTATTGGAAACACAAAATTAATAAATTTTTTTGTTATTTAATAGTTAATCATGAGCATCGATAATTGATTTGTTTGTTTAATTAATTATTTTGTGAGTGCTATTTCTTTTCACTAGGGAAAATCTTATGATGCCGTTATTAAAATTATGGGATCAATGTTATGATAAACATAAATTTTAGAAATTACATATCAAATTAATAAATAGAAAGAAAAGCAAGTAAACTAATATAAAAGTGGTAAATTAATGTTTTAAAATTACAAACACGATAAACACTTGTAAAAATAATATAAAACTTGTAAATCAACATTAAACTTTTATTAAACAAAAAATAGTTTTTTCATTTAATTTAATGAAACAAATAAAAGTCACTCTTCAATTGAAAACAAAAAAAATAGAAAACAATTAGAATAAGTTTTATTGTGTTTGTTTACCCATAAATTAAGAAAAAAAAAGTCACTGTTTATTTAAGCAAAATTATTTTTCTTGATGTTGATCAAGCTAACACAAAGTAAAAAGACATTCTTATGTTACTAGACATATATGATATATCAATAAAATTAGATCTAATTTTATATTTTTTTGCATACTTCATATAATTTTAAATTCTCCTTTTTACTTGTACTTAAAGATAATTTGAAATTACTATCAGAGACATTTGGATAGATGTAAAATATCTTATTTTGTAAACAACTTTCAAAACACAAAAAGAATAGTATTTCAAAATCCTATTTTGAAAATAAATTTTATCCTTAATAAATTTTACATATATCATCACATGTTTTACCTAAACCCAAAATTCAATTTAGAAACAAAATTAGAAAATTTATAAGATAATAATTATTAAAATGAGTTTTTATTTTACATTTATAAGTTTTTATTTTTTCAATAATTTCTATATTAATTTACTTATTTTATCTACCATTTACAAGTTTTATATCTCGTTTACTTAATTGATATATTGTTTTACACTTATTATTGATTTACAAGTTTTATCTTGTATTTATGTGTTTTTGTTTAGTCTACCAATAATACATCAATTTACCACTCTTATGATAATTTACTTATTTTGTCTTCTATTTCTAAGTCCTATGCTCCATTTATATAATTTTTGTTTCATTTTGTTCTTAATGTTGATTAAAAGTTTTATGCTGCATTTGTAATTTTTTTTTTACAAATAATATACCATTTTACCACTCGTATGTTAATTTATTCCTTTTATATTTATGTTTAATTTTACACTTAATGTTGGTTTATAAATTTTAGGTTACATTTATAAACTTTTGTTTTGTTATCAATGATGTAACAATTTGCGATTCCCATGTTAATTTACTTATTTTATCCTTCTTTACAAGTACTATGTCCCCTTTGCATAATTTATGTTTAATTTTACACTTAATGTTGGTTTATAAATTTTAGGTTACATTTATAAACTTTTGTTTTGTTATCAATGATGTAACAATTTGCGATTCCCATGTTAATTTACTTATTTTATCCTTCTTTACAAGTACTATGTCCCCTTTGCATAATTTATGTTTTATTTTACAATTAATGTTAATTTATAAGTTTTATGTTATATTTGTAAAGTTTTTATTTTATTTACTAATAACACATCAATTTACTTTTTCTATATTAATTTACTTTTTTTTTCTCTCATTTATAAGTCTTATGTTTCATTTATATAATTTATGTCTTATTTGACACTTATTGTCGATTTACACGTTTTATATTATACTTGTAAGTTTTTTTTTTTTATAATTGATAAAATAATTTGCAACTCCTTTGTTAATTAACTTATTTTAACTTCTATTTACAAATCTTGTGCTTCATTTCATAATTTATGTTTTATTTTATACTTAATGTTTATTTATAAATTTTATGTTAAATTTATATGTCTTATATTTTATTTACGTAATTCATATAAAATACAGTATTGATACCGTGTTTTAATCAAAGCATCATAGATGGAAACATCTTATCTTCCATCTAAGTAAAAACATGGTAAAATTCCAAGAGTCATGAGCATGAATATAATTGATTTCATTATATATTAAAAAAGTTGAGGTTCTTAAACTAATTGAATCCTTGTTGAATATGGACGATGGAATGACAACGTACGAGGGTATAACCTTTTTTATTTGTTTGAAATTCCCAATTTCAAACATTATTTAATGTCATTATTTTAAATTCAAAATTCAGATCGATAACAAAAAAATAAATAAATAAATATGTTATTGATTATGCAACTCTCTGTATATAAAAGATAAGTAAATTTGAATTTACAAAATTTTATGTCCAAACAAGAAAATTATCGACTCCATTCATGCATGTTCCAATCTATAAAGAAATAAGAGAATTATATCTAAGAATTTAATAATGAAAATTACATCAATTAATCCTCAATTTCTGGTCAGTCATCAAAGAAATTTGCAAAAAGACTATGATCCGTAGTCAGCTTATCGAGGTTTGGTATCGGTCCTGAAATCCCAAAATCCTTCAACCAAGACGAAGAACAATTTTCAAACAACAATGGTGATGAAAATGTAGCAAATTGCTCACAATCTCCTCTTTTAGTTCTTCCTTTCTAACACCATTGTACCAAAACTTTGGTAGCTGCTTCAAAACACAAGGGATGTTTAGGATTTTGTCTTATAATAAGTTTTTGGAGCTTTTTATTTTTTATTTATTTTTTGGTGGTCTGCCTAGACAAAGCTTAATTTTAATCATAACTTCGCTTGACATGATCTAAAAAATAAAAATTAAAAAATTATAGAATAAAAAGAACCAAATTTATCAAAAAAAATTTCTTAGTTTGTAATTTTCTCAAACGTATTTTATAAGCAAGGAGAATTTTTAGTTTACATTATCTAGTCTGATAATTAATCCTAATGAGACTCTAATTAGGAATGGTGAACTTGGAATTTTGACGTCCCACTCCCAATTTGGTTTTGTTTAAGAATATAAATAAATAAAAGAATTGTATATTCTTAGTGTTGCAAAGAAAACTATTATGTTTTTGATAGACAGTTTTTTACTTTTTAGAAAAAGAGCAAGAGGAGTTAAGTTTATTAATTTTCTAACAAAAAGTCAAAAGCGTATATAATGTTTTTCCTTTCAAGATTTGGATTTAGGAAATTTGAATTAGAATTCTCTTCCTGTCCTCAACTTAGGTTTAAAGAAATTGTAAAATAATAGTAGCAAATTTATTGTGATAAACAAAATACTTTAAATTTTGCTACAACTAATTTCAGTTATTTAATATTATGTATCTGTTAACTTATTAATTCTTGCTAATGTTAAAAAAATTAAATTTATAGTAATTTATTTAAATAACATAATAACTTTTAGTTAAAATTCTTAAATTTTAACAAAAGATGAAATCAATATACTATCAAACAGTTTAATTAATTTTGTTATTACTTACTCACAATCTAATGGTAATACATTGTAAGTTAGTCTTAAGCAAAACTGATACATACATACATACATACATGCATATAAAAGTAAAAATCACACAATCAATTCATAAATTAATTATGGAGTTGGCTAGGTTAAGATTTATATCTTGTTCTTCTTCCTTGCCACCTCCGTTCACTGCCTGTTGGTTAATATCACTGATTTTGATTATGTGTGGCGGCAGTGGGCTGAAGAAGCCATGGACACCACCATTGAGACCTATAATCGTAATCCTCAGGCAGTTATCAATGGCTTTAATTTGTACTAGAAGTCAGCTGAATATCATTATAATCTATCAGTATTAGACGGTAACAAAGCTATACCGAGGTTCACAAATTTATCAAAAAATGAGATGTTTTTAACTTTGTATACTTTCACCTCTATAGTAGTGGTCAATTAATATAAAATCATCCGGTACGGCTATGTTTGTCTTTTCATGCAACCAAACCTTCAAAGTAATAGTATCTACACTTTGACCCACTTGAGTTTATAATTATAACAATATAGCACCTATTATTAAAGAGCCCAGTCTGTACAGATTCTTGGAAGTGAACAGTACAAGGAGTACCATGTTGAGGCGTGGGAAATATAGGGATCATGCTAGGCAACAAACCCCATAGACCGTTGCTGGCGGTGTTGGAAAGACTGGGCCAACTATCGCCATAAGCTGGCTGACTGCGTGCTTGGTTTCGGCCACAAGACCACTGGAGGACAGAAAGGACCAATCTATCTAGTGACTGATAGTTCTGACATTGGTCTTATAAATCATAAACGGGGGACTTTACGCCATGCAGTGATCCAAAACAGACCCTTATGGATCATCTTTGCTCGTGACATGCATATTAAGTTGTCGCAAGATTTATAATGACTAGTGACAAGACCATTGATGCTCATGGAGCCGATGTGCACATTGCTTATGGGGCTGGAATTATGATATAGTATGTGATGAATGTGATCCTTCATGGACTTCACATTTATCATATTTTCCCTGCGAGTGGTGGCTTGATCAGAGATTCTGTGGATTATTGTGAGATTCGGACGGCTGGTGATGGAGATGGGATTTCAATATTCGGCTCATCAAATGTTTGGCTTGATCATATTTCTGCGTCTCAGTGCCATGATGGTCTCATTGATGCCATTACAGGATCCACCGCCATTACCATTTCCAATTGCCACTTCACCAAGCATAATGATGTAATTAATTTGATTAATGTTCAATTACATAAAAAGAATGGTTTATGTCATTGCTATGATAATTAATGGGGCTAACTGGAATTGCGTGTGCAGGTGATATTACTGGGTGCAAGTGATAGCTACGCACCAAATAAAATGATGCAAGTGACGATTGCATACAACCATTTTGGTCGGGGCCTGATTCAAATAATGCCAAGATGTCGATTGGGAATCTTCCATGTTGTGAACAATGACTACACTTACTGGCAAATGCATGCAATTGGTGGCAGTAAAAGCCCAACCATTATTAGCCAGGGTAACAGGTTCATTGCACCAGATAACAGCGCAGCCAAAGAGGTTACCAAGAAAGACTGTGCTACATATAATGAATGGAAACACTGGATTTGGGGATCAAAGGGAGATTTATTCATGAATGGAGCTTTTTTAAATCAATATGGTGATACAAAACAGAAGATGCTATTCAGCAGGAAGCAGCTGTTCAAATCAAGCCCAGGGACATATGTAACCAGGCTCACACGCTTTCCTTGTGCACTTAACTACTATTCTGGCAAGGAATGCTAGCACCTTCCTCTTGAATTAAGATAGAACCTGAAATGATTTATTTTAGGTGTGTATGGGAAATAAAATAGGTGCCCACGATCTCCTCTTAGTAAAAAGTGAACAAATAGTTGATGAGCTTATAAAAGGTAATTGTGGTGACCATGAGTAAACTACCTCAAGGAGGAGGTAATTGTGGTGACTGTAAGCAGACGATCTCAGGCAAGAGGTAGTTCTTGAGACCGTGAGCAAACCACCTCAAGCAAGAGGTAGTTATTGAGACCGTGAGCAGATGACCTCGAGCAGGAGGTAGTTCTTGAAACCATGAGCAGACTGCCTCAACCAGGCGCTTATTAGTCACCTTGACCACATTACTTCGATCAGGAGGTTATTTGATAATCTCGAGCATATCATCTTGACTAAAAGGTCACCAGAAGACAAGATTCAGTCAAAACAAAGCTCAACTAAGATCAAATTGATGAGCTCCTTTTGGAAATTCAGCTATAACATTTATGCACACCCAGATATTATAACTGTAGCTCAATAACTATTCTGCTACGAGCTCACTAACTCATGATTTAAGTGAGCATTCAACCCAATAACAACCACTCATTGAAGATGGTGTGATAATTCTAAGTGTCCATAAAAGCCCTGAGAAATATAAAGTAAGGAGGACTCTCTTCCTTTTAGAATTTCTCTTTCTTTAAGATTGATTATTTTCTTTTTCCTTAAATTTATTGATTGTTAACTTGAGCGTCAGAGAGTTCACGCTAGAAAAACTTCCGGTGCCTGTTACCATCTTTAGTGATTTCAGGTGCTCACTGAACAACAGCTCATAAATTATTTGCTCATGATCAAAAGATTTTCTTGGAGATTGGCAAGTTATTTCACCACCAAATAAATTTAATACTGATGCAAGGGTCTGGTATCAAGACACCAAACGACTCAGCAAGATTTCGGCATCAACATTTGGCGTTGTTTGTAGGAAACCATACAAAAAGCCAACTTTGGTCTCTATCATAGCGAAGGCTGAATATTATCATGCATGAATCAGAGCAAGCTCTCTTTTAGTTCTAAATCCACTGAAAAGAATCAAATTGAAACGATAATAGCTAACATAATTTTCATGTTCGTAAGCTTCAAACCAGTAATTACCGTCAATTTACTCATCTATATGCGTGATTTCTTGCATTGGATGATCAATTTCATATCTCACAGCCTCAGTATTGCTTAAATTATTTCTCCATGAGTATAATGATGATCAATTTTACTTCAATTCACGCTTCAATCATGCGATTGCTATGAGTTGTTTGTTTAAATAGTAAATTTGTACATAATTGACCAATTAAACAAGTATGCATTTAGTATTATGTGCGTAAAATTGATCTTAGCAGCTCCAGTTTACGTGCATTTAGTCAATCAAAATTATGCAATTTTTTATTTTTTGAATTGCTAAGCTAGATTACGGTAAACATATACCATGGTAACAGTTCAAATAGAACAATTAACTAGAGTTTTCTTGATTTACATGCATGAATATGGTAAAGTATTTAGATTAATGGAACACTGATAAGAGAAGTTCAGTATGTTTCTCATCGATTCTGTTTATGATTTGGCTAGCATGAGCATGACAAATTGACTGCAGAGCACAATTTTAAAATATACATGTATGGAATATATGAAATCATATGCAAACTAGTGGCCACATGCTTGTTGCTTTATTGATAGTTATTGATATGTGCTTGCCATTAAAGTTTTGCAGGAGTTCAAGTTTAGGTGTTAAGATCTCAGCCACTTTCACAATTGGATTGTGCCACCATTTTAGTACTTTGCAATAGATTAATTTATTTAAAATAAAGATTTGACTATTAATTTAGTGCAGAGATATGGAGTTTTGCAATTTTGAAAACAAGTGTAAGAGAATATTTATTAAAGTGGTTATGTTGAATCACACACAACAAATGTTTGAGGAAATGATTGATAAAATTAAAACAAATTTGTAGCCTGAAATTTACTACTAGTACCATATTTAGAGGCACCTCAAGAGTCAAGAGTAAGCTCAGGAATCTATGGTAAACTCACTTAGATATTAATCATGCTTCAATTCCATCGTTATGTCATACACTTATCTTAATTTGCTGGTTCATGTGTGTGATTATTCATGAAATCTCAAATGCAACAGTATCAAGTCTATATTTTTGTTTTTACTATTATCCAATAAGCCATTTATTTGTTTTGATGACTGAATTAATTTATTTGCTTGTCAAGCATCATAATGGTATATCATGCATGGACATGAATCCAGTTTCTTGATTAATTATTTGAATCAACATGCATCCTCAAAAAATCAATCTATGAATCATTAACATACACGTCACAGTTTTAGTTTTGCTTTAATTTTTTCTGATTAAATTGTATTACATATTACTTTGAATAAAATGGATGCAATAAAAAAAAATATTCATTCATTCTTTTTCTTTACAAGTTGACATTTTTCCAAAGCAAGTAAAAAGATTAAAAACATTGAAACCTGCTCTAGACGAGGTATCAAATCTTAAACTGACAAGAGCTATTTAAAGTTGCTTAAGTCGGTACAAGGTTAGAAGCTTTAAAGCCTATTCCAGGTAAGGTATAAGACCTTAAACTAATAAGAGTAGCTCAAAATTACTTATGTCAATTAAAGGTTAAAAGTATTGAAACTTGTTCTAGATGAGGCATAAAACTTTAAACTAATGATACATAAGTGGTCAGTAGAATGAGCAAAATAAGTTGCTTAAGGTTTTAAGTTTGTAACTGACTTAAAATTGCTTAAGTCGGTATAAGGTTAGAAGCCTTAAAGCCTATTCCAAGTAAGGTATGAGACCTTAAACTAATAAGAATAGCCCAAAATTGCTTATGTCAGTTAAAGGTTAAAAGCATTGAAACTTGCTCTAGATAAGGCATAAAACTTTAAATTGGTGATGTATAAGTGGTTAGTAGAATGAGCAAAATAAGTTACTTAAGGCTTTAAGTTTGTAACTGACTTAAAATTGCTTAAGTCAGTTAAAGGTTAAAAGCCTTGAAACTTGCTCTAAATAAAGCATAAAACCTTAAACTGATGATATCTACTCACTCATGGCGTGGTCAATAGAAGGAGCAAAATAAGTTACTTAAGGTTGTAAGTTTGTAAAAAGTTATAAACTTTATAGTTTCCAATTTTGATTTGTTTCACTCTCAACACTAGAAACTTGGAGATTGGTGTTTGGGGAATAAAATAGGGTGACCATGATCTCCTCGAAGTAAAAAGTGAATAAATAGTTGATAGGCTTTTAAGAGGTAATTGTGGTGACCATGAGCAGACCACCTCAACTAGGAGGTAATTATGGCAACCATGAGCAGACGACTCCGGTAAGAGGTAGTTATTGAGATCGTGAGCAGACGATCTCGAGCAAGAGATAATTCTTGAGACCATGAGCAGACCGCCTTGACCAGGTGCTTATTAGTCACCTTGAGCATATCACTTCGACTAGGAGATTATTTGATAATCTCGAGCATATCATCTCGACCAAGAGGTCACCATAAGGCAAGATTTAGTCAAAACAAACCTCAACTAAGATCAAGTTGATAAGTTCTTTTCGAAAATTTAGCCATAACATCTATGCAAACCCAGGTATTATAACTGCAACTCAATAACTACTCTGTAACGGGCTCATTAACTCATGATCTAAGTGAGTATTCAATCCAGTAACAACCACACATTGATGATGGTGCGATAATTTCGAGTGCCTATAAAAGTCTTGGGCAATCTAAAGCAAGGGAGACTCTCTTCCTTTTAGAATTTCTCTTTTTTTAAGATTGATTATTTTTTTTTCCCTTAAATTTATTGATCGCTGACTTGAGTGTCGGAGGGTTCACGCTGGAAAAACTTTTGGCACCTCTTATCGTCTTTGATGATTTCAGGTGCTCACTGAACAGCAGCTCATAGATTATCTGCTCATGGTAAGAAGATTTTCTTAGAGATTGACAAACCGTTTCACCACCAAATAAATTTAATGCTGATACAGGGGTCTGGCATCGAGACATCAATCGACTCAACCAAATTTCGGCATTAACAAGGTGCATATTTGATGATTTTATATGTTTAAATGGAGGATAATAAGGAACAATTATTCAATTGTTACGTTGATATTAATGGTCTGTTGTGACTCGTGTGTTCCTTACTAGTTATTAGTGCCTTCTCTTGTGTTTGTCATAGTGTCCAACTTTCCCTCTGTGATGTGTAAACTTATTCTATTCGCTGTATCTGACACTAGTAATATAAATAGACACCCTTACAAAATTTTATACAAGATATAAATATAGATAGAAATTCTCTTATATCAAATAAGTAAGGGCCACCAAAAAAAAAAGCTTTTGGTGAAATAATCTAACCTTGGTAGCAGCCTTTAATCCAATAGAATCACTCCATGTGGTTCAAAGTTTCTATTTCATCATCATCATTGTTTATTACATCCATAACATATCAATTTCAAAATAAATAACTAAGAGACTCTCTGTTTAGTTTTTCAATTTATTAAAATTTTTCAATTATTAAGTCATTTTTTATTTAATCAAAAAAGTCAAAATAATATCATTAAAAAATATTTTAAAAATTATTCTTATTTAATTAATTAATTTTTATTCTTAAAAAAATTTAATAATTAACATCATTACCTATTTTATTTCTATAAGTTGTGATAATATTATTTATCTCTATAATTTTTATTAATATTTCTTATATAAAAACATCATAAATTACAGTAAAATTAATTAACATATACTAATTTAAAATATTAAAAAAATATATTCAATTGAAAGTAATTTATGTAATAATAATATATTAATATGATACAATATTAATATATTATTTTATTTATATTCTTTAAATGTTTATGATTTGTTAAACATTTATAATTTATAAAGGTTCAAGTATAAAAATATGAATTTCTAGATTTTTAAGAAAAAAAATAACTTAATATTTATTTTTAACAATTTCAATAAAAAAATCAATACATCATTCGAATTTAAATATTCAACTCTATTTAAAATTCAAACTAATTTAAATTTATTTAGATTTCATATTTAAAAAAAGAAAAAAGAAAAGAAACAATCCCCCTAAGTGTGGGTAATATTTTATGGGGGCTGGCACAGCATATTATCAACTCAATACACGACGGTGAATAACAAACACAACAAAATGAACGCTCGAGCAGGAAAACACCCCCTTAATATTTAGTACTACTTGAAATGATTCCCCTCATGCGAACTGTGAAATTAGTAAGCCATCATACATCCAAAGGATGTGTTGCTACTATAGGCAAAAATACATCAAGACTAGAAACAAAATATAGAAGTAACGATTTTTTCTGGAAATCTAGGCACAGTTAGAATCACCTACACAACATGATTGCCCAAGAAGCTTAAGGTAGATGTAAACTGCATCGCATAATGTTGAGTAAGATAGAAGTCCGTGACAATCCTAAATTGATTTAGTGATTCTTTGCTCTTGGTATCTATGCACTGTCAGACTCGTTTCCAGAGTCAACATCCATTGGCTTGGGATTCTTATAACCACTAATTTCATCTTTGTAACGTTTTTTATCAGCGCGAGCTTTGGATTCATATGGCTCTCTCTCTTCCACTGCATAGAAAAATTTTTCACATCAGTAAAACAGCACAGATTCCAAAGAATCACATCAAAATTAAGTGCAACTACAAGTGATGTATCACCAAAATTTATTACATACCGCTCATCTTTTTCCACCTCTCTCCGAGGACTCTTCCAACATCCGTAAAAGCAATTCCAGGATTACTTTTCCTGATATACTGTAAACAACATTAAAAAAATTCATAAATGACCTAATAAGTAAATGACCTAATAAAAAATAGATATCTTTTATATTTGAATATTTAAATGCAATTCCAGGATTACTTTTCCTGATCCTGTAAACAAAAGTAGAAAATTAGTAATCACCCATCCTCATTCAAATTGTAATGTTAGACGCTGACCATTATTTAAAAGACCTAATAAAAAAATATAGATATCTTTTATATTTGTATATTTAATACTGGTCGTCACATATTTTCTTCATATTTTTCAGTTAACTGTGATTGCAAAACCATGGTAGCAGCATATTAGTGGATTTCTGTCATGTTCAAATACGAGTACTTGACAATCCATCAAGCACGCAAACCCTAACTAGATCATCTTACCCATTCTCCATACAAATAGATAGAACAATGTATGGACACATGAAAAATTCCAACATGAACCAAAAATTTATCAAAAGTTACTCATTATCTTCATGTAATTTTTAGAGGCCATATAATACCACAGTTTAGTGCTCATAGCAGTTGAGAATTTGACATCCAAGAGCTGCTACAAGAAAGAAACTAAGTCACAACCAAGCCTAACGGACCCATTCATTCCAACTATTTTCATCCATTTCCCAGAGACAAAAGCAGTACGATCATAATACCAAGTAATAAACAATGTGACAGAAACTACAGAAGAAAAGAACCTACCTCTCTTTCCATTTGAGAGAAAAACATAAAACCAGACATTGCCCTCTTTGGTGCATTTGGATCCTTCTTTTTTTTCTGCTTTTTCTTTTTCCCATCTTCATCTCCATCCCTGGATTTCCTCTTGGAAGTAGATGCCTTCACAGATGAAGACTCTTTCTTTGATTCCTTTTTAGCAGGTTTCTGGAAGAAACAATTATTTTCAAGAGAGATTCAGAAAAAATAAAATAAATAAAATTATAGTCCAAAAGATTTGAGATAAAATACCTCTTTCTCTCCTCCACTTTCACTAGCATCAGAATCCTCCTCCCCAGAATCATCAGTTGGTGACCCTCCATCGTCTTTATCAACTACAAAATCTGAATCCTGCATAATTTCACAATGTCTTAATAAGCAAGAATACAACCAATACAAGGAGATATGCAAAGCATTAATAGGCATGACTGCAAGCTGAATCACCTTCAATCAACCAAAAACTGGAAAGAGAAATACAAAGAGAGGGAAAAAGGGGGGAGATAAGAGTTTATGTTAAAAAAAAAATCCATTTTATTGTAATTAATACAAAGATTGGATCTCAAAATATCTTTCCAGGTGGAATAAAATGTAATAAGCTATTGCCAAAAACAACAGAAACAAATGTATCGACAAACAGTATGAACTTAGCAGAGGCATCGGCAAACTTCATGAGCAAAAGCTATAGGAAATGAATTGAAGAATTTACCTCTTCATCACTCTCATCACCACCAGCTTCATTCCTAATTCGCTCAAGATGAGGATCAACTGCATCATCATCATCTTCCTGAAGAACAGCAGCCACCCCATCTGCGGTTTTCATGTCTCCAAGGTTCATAATCTTCAAGCCCTTCCCACTGAACCAATAATTACAAGATAAATATATATAAAAAATCCAAATAATATTTTTTTAAAATATAAATAATATATATAAAAAAAATTCCAAATATAGCAGATCGATAATTCAATCCATGAAAGATTAAGAGAAACTTGTGCTGACCTGATGAAGTCAAAAAGGTTATGATATTCATTTCTCTGGATATTCCTAAACAAATGTTCTTGTTCAGTTTTAAGTCTGATAAGAAGATCAAAGTAATGCATATTTGAGCCACCAGCAGCATGCCTCTCAAATTCCACATAGTCAATCTAATACAAGAAATTAGAAAGGTCAGATACCACATGACTACAAAACTCATCTATTTGGAGAGGTTAGAAACTAACTTCCTCATGAAGGATAAGAGTAGGTGGTTTAGGCAGAAAGAAGAAGCTCTTCTCAAGAGGATACAAGACACCGTCTTCAGCTTTCAATGATGACTTCACTGCATAACCGTCTTGAGCACTACGGAATTTTCCGGGTTTGGTAACTTTGGCACCAGACAGACCACGCAATATTGTGGTGAACACTTCATGGATGAGCCCCTGTTAGTTTAAAGCACCCAGCAATATATAAGGAAAAGTAACATACTAGCAACCCAGATCCCCATGGTTCAGTTATGGTCCCAATACAAAGGAAGCCCCTACCAAGCAATAGCTCAAAGCTTTGAGAAATTAAGTAATAGTAAAAATAGTAAATACCTTGTATGATGGCTCTAACTTGTCCTTGTACTTTGTATTCAAAAGATCTTCACTCATCGACAGCTCGCTTTGAACCACATAATCAGTTTCAAACTGTACAAATCAATGTAAATGTAATTATTATACTTAAACACAGCAGAGAGCTGGCATCAATCAATAAAATGAATTATACCTGCAAGACAATATGCGGGTACAAGGTTTGCCCTTTACGAATTGGTGGATCAAGAGTAACAACAACAAAGGTATGAGGCTGATTAGACTGCTCAAGACACAAGAAAATCCCATCAGTTTTTACAGGGACCAGTATTGAACACAGAACATTCGAATTGATCAAAGTATTCATCAAATAGCTATTCAACAATAATACTTGCAAAACATTCAGACAATAGTCCTTCCATCCTAGGAGGAGTTATAATAAATTGCAAGGAATATTTTCACTGGTACTGAAGCACATTCTAGAAAAGAAAAGAAGAGAAAAATTACCTTTGGAAGCAAAAATAGCCGGACAACACTGCTATACTGAATTTTGAAATCATTAGCTTGTCCTTGTAGCCGCAAGAATGAAAGATGAAGTTCAACACTATACCGACCCCTTAAAAAAAAAATTGCTTCCATCAAGAAAAATTGAAGCAGGCAAGAATAATAGAAAGGCCCAGCTGATAAAATGCATCTATAAATCTAACTACACAAGGGGGATTCATGCTAATATCAGCACACTAGTCTAAATGTCACACACGAGTATTCTTATGTATACCTTGGTGTGAGGATTGCAATACCCTCAAATGTAACAACAGCTTCTTCACCTCCAGCACCAACATCAGCCATTGACATAATTTTATCGCGAAAAACCTGTCGAATGGTTTATTCACCAGACATCAGCAAGCAATTACAAGATTATCCCAACAAACTCATAACACATGACGAGAGCAAACTCACTTGAGCAGGTGGATGATTCTCATCGCCAACGAACTGCGTGTTGGAATTAGGGATGTGAAAACTTATCTCCATCAGTGAATCTTTCTGTTATATTATAAAGAAGGAAAATGAAAATAAATAAAATACTAAGAAACACAATAACTTTGCAACTGAACAGCAGGCTTAAACAAACAAACAGTTGCAATTAATTATGCTGTCATATTAAAAGAGCCTAAATTTTGCTCCCCATTGGTAGCTAGCATGCCATCAGCATCACATGCAGAAAAACTACTGGGATCATTCAGACAATATGTGCTAAGCAACACAAGTTAACCAACCAACCTCATTAGCTCCAGTTGTGTCATCGACGTGGAACTCCAAGATGACATCATTTTTCCCTTGAAGTTGGGTTTGCGAGACATCTGCTAAAGATACCTCAAAAGCTTGTTTTTGACCAACCATAAAAGTCAGCATGTTCCCTGAAGATAGCCAGAGATTGGATTCAATGCCATCAAAATGAATTATGACCACAATGGCACAGGCCATACAACCAAAGAGAGCAACTAACTTTCAAAACATAAACGTAACATGTAACCACAAAAATGTTGCAACTTTGGGAAATATTGTGCAAAATTAGACCAAAAGCACACAATAAGATAAGAGATGTTAAGAAGCGTGAAACATAAATAAAAGAAACCCATTAGAAACATCAACTTGAAAGGATAAACAAAGCCACTGACCATTTAAATCAACTTCTCCCCAATTACGACCACTGACAGAAAGTTGCTTCTCTTCAGGTGATATTCCAAAATTGGACTGGAAAAAATTGGTCAAAGTAGTGACATCCTACAAGGACAAGACAGAAAACAGTGAGACTAGATGGAATATGAAACTAAACTACTATGAATTTTATAAACCCATATCAAAGCTCTCCATAACAGTCACTGACAACCACAAGGGGTGTGGAAGACAAAATTAAAACTACTATGAATTTTGTAAAAGGAAAATTATAAAGCAACTTTGCAACAAAAATGGGAAATGATCATCAATGTCAACTTAAACTAGGTGAGACCAATAAGAATGAAAAAGGAATCATAGGAATAGGTATGTTAATTACATTATTTACATTAAATTCATAACAGCTCTACATAGGATTTTAAAAAAATATACGTCATAATAGCTCTATAGAGTGACTAAGCCACAAAATACTTTGAAAACCTTCAATTCCAACTTTCAGAATCGGAGAAAAATAAAATAAAATAGAATAGAGAGAGAGAGAGAACGTTAAAATACCTGGTCACGAAATCCTGTGAACTTGTAGTACAACCCATCTTTGGTTCGAACACCAAGTTGATTTGTCCTAGGGACTTTCATCCATGTAACCCCGGCAATATCAACTTTATCAACTTCTACTGCTTTACCACCTCCCTGCTTCTTCCATGAAATTTTTCCCAAGTAAATTTTAAGCTGCCCAGGATTCTGCATTAAACAGCAATGGCAACAACAATAACATTTAATATTCTTAAAAGCCACACAACCTCCAAATATTCACTCAATTTCCAGCAATGTTTCACAACCAAAATCAAAGCCACCAAATAAAGACTTTAGAAAGCAAGCAATTAGGGTTCCAAAAAACCACAACCACACAAAACGTTATCAAAACTTAATCATCCACCGAAAAAGCCTTTCTTTAATGAAGCTGGATATAGCTTTAATATAACATTAAGGTTGCCTTTTAAAAAAAAAAGGAATCTAAAAAAACAAAATACAATGATAATCCTTCAATTTCTTCCCTCATTTTTCCTGTTCGTGAAAATTAAAAAAAAAAAAAAAAAAAAAGCAGCAGGGACAAATTAGGGTTATAATTAAAAGTTTAGGGTTTCGAAAGAAACAACAAGAAAACAAAGCTTCGATGAATTGTTGAACGCCGCAATAGGAGAATAGTACGTTACCGTGCCGCCTCGGCCGCCAAGCGATATATTATTGAAGGAGGGACCGTCGGTCATTTCTGTAAATTGAGTGAACGATGGTATAACTGTGCGCGTGCAAACGGAAAGAGCACGATTGCTTCTTTTATAAGTGGACGGGGAGGGCTTTTCAAAAAAAAAGTGGAAGGGCAGGGTGCGTAGGACGCACCCAGCTTTGTGGCGCGAAATGATTAATAATCACTATACGTCACCGTTTAGTAGTCTACTAGAAAGTTAAGGCGGTGCTGTTGTGGGAGCGAGGCAGTCCGGCCCAAGTTAAGGCCCGTTTATTCGATTTTGGACCTAAACCGATGGCCTTATTGAGTTTTGACTTTTGACCATGTGATAAAATACATTATCTGCCCCAGCCCACAGAAGAAGGAAATAAACATTGGCGGTCGTAATTTTTTTATTATATTACGAGCAGAAACATGCCAGGGGTAAGCATCTTTGCAAATTGCAAGTGTGATTTTCCCACATCATTCAATTTAATTTTAATGAGGACAACAATTATAAGATAATAAAAGACCATTTGCAAGTGGCAGCTTGCTTGGAGAATAATCATGCTGTATCTTATTTTGACTAGTTATGCTAAATTTAATATTTTCTTTTCCTTTACTACTGCTAAAATACATCATGGTAGGAATCGGGCTTCAGCTGATGCTTAGATGAACTCTGTAATGGGAAAACTTGAATATTGAGTCACGTTCTTATCATCGTACGCTAGTAGTCAAGGGTTTACTAAAATTTTGTCTAAATTAGGTTTGTTGTGACACAATCCAAATATGTATGAGAAAAATGAGATACTAACTTAAATTCCTTCCCACGAGTGTGTTACCATTCAATATTAGGTTTCTTATGGAACAATGCACATAAATGGAGAAGCTAACAACATATTTTTGGGTGGATACTGATTTCCCTTCCCCCCCACCCCCTAATTCAATGCTTTTCTGTTTTGTAAGATAATTTTATTAATAAAAAAAAAAAATTAAAGATACACCTAATAAAAGGAGAGATAATGAACTTTATTTCTCAAAATATTTGTTCTAAATGTCATTTGAGATTATTTAGATAACTCATATATCTCTCAAACAACGAATTCAATAAAATTTTGATAATAGTTGAAGAGGTGGCATAATTAGTTAAAATACAAATTTTATATAGGTTTCAATAAGGATAATTTTATAACTAAATAAAAAAATTTTTCCAAAAGCGCATAGCCTATATCTAAACCCAAAAACACCAAATACGGTAGTGGTAAGTAGGGATGACAAAAAAATCTTGCGGGTACAAAAGCTTGTTATGTTAGTATTGGGTTTAAATTCACTCTTATTTATAAAAAAAAAAAAAATTGGGTATGGGTATGACTTTTTATACCCCGTTGATTGGACGAGTCGAGTACGAGTATAAAAAACTAATACCTATGTACGCACTCACTAAACCCATTCTATTGACGAGTTATTTCTCTTACTATTTATTTTTTTAATGTTTTAAAAGTTAAATTAGCAACTAAATCAAATAATTATTAAAGTAAAAACTTAAACCCTAAAACATAAACATAAGCACTTAATAGCTCAATATTCTGAACAACCATCTAATATGATATTGTTCTAGACATTTACTTAAAGATTTTAGTCATTTAATGGACTAGGCATGTACTAGACCGTCTAAAATATTATCATAATCGAAAATAAATGACGATAAAAGAATGTTTAAACTAGGGTCAGTAGAAAGATGTGAATGATGGATAAGGAAATGTCAAAGTTAGACTTTTGTTTTTTATCCAAATATTTAGTATTATAATAGTTAAAATTGAACTTAACAATCACCAAATTATAATTAATATTTACCTAACATTGAAAATGATTTTTTTAAATATTTTAGAATAAAATGCTACAGGTTTCTCTAGAGCTAACTTGTTAAGGCATCGTTTTTTTCTTTTTTAAATACATGCAGATGTTAGAAAATAAAAGGGGATGGGCATCTCTAATTTTTAGTGAGAATCCCTAACCTGTTCAAACCCGCAGCAAATAATGGTAAGTGATGAGAATATTTTCTATCAAATGGATGCGGGTAGACCCATTGCCATCCCGTGAGTTAGCTACCATGTTCCTAACCAATGGGTGGTTAGCGAAGTGCTTGATTTTTTCTTTTTCATTGCAGTAAAACAGTGGTTAGATTTAGATACGTGTTACATAAGAAAACAAATGAGACTGCTTCTGCTTACCTACCACCTTCACAACACAATTCCAAAAGCACTTCTTGTTCATTACACCAAATAACTTTATTTTATAAAATAAACAGTTCAAACAGTTTGCAGGAATATTATATCCCTTGATTCCTTAGTAAACAACGCCATATTGTAAGCCCCCGTGGAGGAAAGAAACTCCATTTTCCGCCCACAAAAACTCAGCACAACCAAACATAACGAATCCAAATAACAGACATTTCTTTAAACAAAATCTGGCGAAGAATGCAAGAAATTCTATGTTGCAGTCTCATATTGCCCGCGTTGACGTGCAATATTTTATAACGACTCTTTCATTGCTATTATCATGTGATTCTGGAGTTTTCTTTTCGACAGTGTGTGCCAGATTAAATTTGATTCAGGGAAACTTGTCCGTTTCGGTATCTATTATCATTTCTTATTACTTGGTTTTGTTTATTGTTTCCCGCATTTCCACAAGCAATCTTTCAAAAAGTGCATTTGCTATGGTGGGATCGGATGTGTATTAAATAGTTTTATGTTCATCTAAAGCTCAGGCGGTGATCATTTGAAAACTTAAAAAAGTTATGTTGTGAACACTATGGACTTGCGTGCCCTCCAATTCCCATTTAACTGTTGGAACTGCTTCTTCATTAACAAGGAATATTGTTAAGCTGGCATTTTATAAATCATTATCGAGCACTGACCAAAAAGCAGCTTCTAAAGTTAATTAGACCGACTAGAGGTGAGATTGGAGTGATTTGGAAAAACTAAAGTGCTTTTAAATAAACCCCTTATCATAAAACTACTTAAAAGCAATTTTAAGCAAGTGTACCTCATTGATATTCCTTCAGAGATCACTTCCAGTTTATTCTGACCTCCAAAAGCACTTCAGTTGTAAATCATTGGAATTGCAAATGAAATTAACAACTTTCAATCAGTTAAAATGGAACGGGTGGATCTTCGGGAAGAAAAACAGAATATGGACATCTAAAATTTGTATGTACGTTGTCAGTTTGTCTTAATCTTCTTCGTAATCATCGTTTAAATTGTTTTAATTTGAAGGTAGTTGTAAGTTCAAACAAAAAATAAAAAAAGTCTAAAAACTAGACTTTTCTTGTATATATACACATATCACCAACTCTATTCAGGTCAAGTAACCAAAGAAAAGGAAAGACAAAAGAAAGAAAGAAAGAAGGACGGAAACAAGAGATGGAAATGATGATGGTGAAGCACGAAGAAACTCAAGGGAGACGCCGGGCCTTGGTCGTGGTAGATGGCGAGGTTCAGTCAGCTAGATGTGTCAAAAGAAGGCGAAGGGATCCTGCCGTGACTGCACTTGGCTGTGATGATAACCAAAGTCAGCAGCAACAGAATGATCAAATTTCTGGGGCCACAGCAACCACCGTGAAAAGAAGTTCAAGATTCCGCGGAGTTAGCAGGTAGAAGCAAGAAATTGCTTCATTTGCACAACTTAGTTTGCGAGTGTCCATTGTGTGTAAATCATTAACTATCCATAAATTATCTGACAAATGAATACAGGCATCGCTGGACCGGTCGATACGAAGCTCACTTGTGGGATAAGCTATCCTGGAATGTCACACAAAAGAAGAAAGGGAAACAAGGTGCATAATAGCTATTATTATTATTATTTTCCTGGTTTCGTTTCTCTTCTTCTTGTATTTCCATCTCACGATACTAACTTTGAACTTTATTTCATCATTATCCTGACTGAACAGTCTACCTTGGAGCTTATGATGAAGAAGAAGCTGCCGCAAGAGCATATGATTTAGCTGCACTCAAGTATTGGGGCACATCAACCTTCACCAACTTTCCGGTACAAATATTTGTAAAATTATTTTGGCAATATATGCATATATTCAGTAAAACATACACATAACATGAACATATCTCTAAAGCCCCTCAATAATCTTAACAGATATCCGATTATGAGAAAGAAATCGAGTTCATGCAAACCGTAACAAAGGAGGAGTATTTGGCCTCTTTAAGAAGGTAATATAAGATTTTATTTATCAAGTGTGTAGATTAATATCAAGCTGTTCGTTAAAGTTGTATAAATTAATAATATTTTTTTATTACTTTTAACAGGAAAAGTAGTGGCTTTTCAAGAGGTGTATCCAAGTACAGGGGCGTTGCAAGGTAATCAAAATGTTCTTAATATTTTGATGAACCAACTTGTTGAAATATTTCTGATGTGAAGAAAATTCTGACGGATATTTTTGCTGATATATGCAGACACCACCATAATGGAAGATGGGAAGCAAGAATTGGGAGAGTTTTCGGAAACAAATACCTCTACCTAGGAACTTACAGTGAGTGTTACAGCAATAGCAGTCTCAAACAAACACATAACAATTAACTTAACAGAAGGATTCTGATACTTAATCAACAAATCTCGCCAATCACAGGTACACAAGAGGAGGCTGCTCGAGCGTATGATATTGCAGCAATTGAGTATCGAGGGATCAATGCTGTGACAAACTTTGATTTGAGCTCTTACATCAGATGGTTAAAGCCTGGAACAAACAATATCCTGACTGCTGGTCATGAATTGCCCACACTCACAGAGCCTCGGTCAGTGTTGCCATCTCCATCAGATTACAGCCCTAGGGAAGAACCAAAATACTTGTTTTTCCAATCCAATCCAATTGCCGCAGATTTCCTGAATTCGCCGCAAAAGCAAGAAGATTGTTTCCAAAGCAACGTCTCTGTCAACTCAGGTAACAATAACAACAAGCCATCAACGCCATCTGCACTAGACCTGCTCCTTCGTTCTTCGATATTTAAAGAGCTGGTGGAGAAGAATTCAAATGTGTCTGAGGATGATAGTGAAGGAGATGAGAAGAAAAACCAACATGGCACAGCTTGTGATGATGAGTTTGGTGGGATCTTTTATGATGGAATTGGTGATTTTCCTTTCATTTGCTCTTCCAACAGGGGTAGCATAGATTTTCAAGAAAGAGAACATTTTATTTGAATTTTAAAATATGTTTTGTTTCTTGTCGACTTGAGTTTTAAAACTTAAGATGTGAATATTTGCAGTGGTTTGTTGTAAGAAACTTATAAGCATAAGCAATCTTCTCCGAATATACATGTTTGAGGAAGAGCCTCCTTTTTTTGTAATTTATTTAATCCTAGATTTTTCTGCTATGTAAACAAACCAGCATGAGATGAATTTATTTTTCCTTCAAATCAGAAGGCCTGTATGTGTTTAGATAAATGAAACTAAAAGCACTTGCAACGCCAAATAAGTTACCGGAAACGATGCGATGTGCTCCCTCTATCATCTCATATCTATAAACTTCTATCGTACATTTATTGGACCTTTACTTGTTGGAGTGAGAACGAAGAATGTTGATTTTTACATTTTAATATTTACTTGCATATTTAAAAACAAAAGTCTCACTTCCTAGATCTCATTCACTTTTGGAGTGAGGAGTGAGATTCTCATTCTCATGGGGGAGGTGAAAGTAGGAATTCATGCCTTTTTTTTTTATCATTTTTATTAAATATGATATAATTATATTATTAAAATAAAATAATGTTACATTTATTTAAAAATAATAATATTATATATATTTAAATCATATTGTTATATTATTTAATAATGTTATATTTGTTAAAATAATAATATTAAACTTATTTAAATATAATATTGTTATATTTTGTTGAAAATAATAATTTAAATTGATTCTAAGTTAAGATTACTTAAAAATAATATTACTATATTCATAAAGTATTAATAATATTACTATATAATTTCTTTATTTGAAAATATAATATTATTATATTGATTTAATTTTTAATATTATTACATTTATTTAATATTAATAATTAATAATATTAAGTAGTTTATTAAAGGAAAATATTAATTTTATACTATATTATTCATAATAATGTTTTATTTGTGTTGCTTTTATTAATAATTTTTAATTTACATTATTAAAATTAAAATTAATAAAAGATTGTGATTTACATAATTAAGAATATTAATAATTATTATTAATTTATTTAGTTAAAATCAATAATAAAATAAATAGTTTATTTTATAAATATATTTTTTTACATTGTAATTAAAAACTACAATTCTTTAAATAAAAGTAAAATTATAATTTAGAATAATTTACTTCCAATCTAATACAAAATACACATATAAATGAGAATTTAATTCTTATTCTGTAATCCCATTCCAATATAAGGAAATAATCTACTTCAATTCCTCTCTGCACTCCTAATCTTAGGATCCCAAATCCTCAAAGTTCCTACTACAATTCGAAAAATAAACACTACCTTAGTACTGATGAAATAATTATGCTAGCTGAGATCTCAAAAGCATCCTCAAAAAATCCATCATTGTTATCAAAACAATATCCATAATAATCAAAATTAATAACTCTTTTCATTTATATTATCAAATATCAACTCCTTCAATTGTATATTTAACTCCAATTATGCTAAATTGCCAAATTAATGACTAGTTAATACCTATCAAAACACTGAACTGAATCCAAAAGAAACCAGGAGCAAACAAGAAGAAGAATTGGCTAAGGGATATAATAACATTTGGATCTCTAGTTCAACAAAATCACAAATAAAAATATAGTTAATAATCTTTTCCCAAAAGAGCCCCCAACATGGCACCAACAAGTTTGAAAAAGTCTTGAACATATGTTAATAAAATTAATGGTTTAGTTGTTATACCCTTATAATTTGCTTTGGCAAGATATTTTATGTCAAAACATATACATACTTGTTTATATTCTAAAGGAATATTATCATTTTTCAACTAAAATTATTCTGACATTTTAAGTCGGTACTATAGTTTGGTGAAAATAGTATTTTGTCACTAAATATTTATACTATTAGCATTTTATGTTTATGCTATTAGTATTTTCCTACCATTCCATTAAAACTCGGTTAATATTTAACAGAAAATGCATAAAAAGTTGATTTTAACCCTGAAGCATGAAAGACAATTTTACACTTTGAGAAGAAAGAAATAACAAAAAATATAATTACAAACTTACCCCACAAAATAGACATTACATTCAAAAAACGTCTACTTTTCTACTTATAAAAATTTGTTGCTACTACCTCCCCAAGCCATTTCAACACCACTACACCAACAACCCCAATTCAAAAATCAGCAACCCCATTTGAAAAACAAAAAAAAATGGCAAGTCAATAACTCAAATTATAACGCTTTATCATTCAAAAACAACAACTACAAGCCACTACAAACATTTCAATACAACTACACCAGCAAGCCTTAGCCATTTTTAAACACGAGCAAGCTCATTTTAACACTAGCAACCAAGCCATTTCAACAGTGGCAACCCCGTTTCAAAAAGTAAGAAAATGACATGCCAAATACACTAAAGTTAAAAGTTTATCATTTAAAGACAACAACAATAAACCATTGTAAACACTATAATTCATCCAAGCTCAAAAGATCCAGCTCTTCTCAATCTTCATTCAAAACCAAACATACCTTTAACCTTCATACATATAAATTCAAACAAAATAATAGCCTCTAGTAATAACTTAAGTGTTAATATCAGAGGTTGAGCTAAAAAACCTGTCGAAATTACCTACTACCCTCAATACTGCAATTGTAGAGTGTAGACATGTGCGATGGTATCTACTATCTTGGAAAATCTTGATAAACTCTTTTGGATATATAGGTTTAAAAAGTGTAATTTTTGGCAATGAGTGACAAAAGAAAATATATAAATGTGTAACACTCCATCTAGTCATGGCATGAACCTAAATGAAGATATAATGAAGATGAATGAAAGGTTACGATGCATTGAAGTGAAGCTAAAATCGGTCACAATATTTATTTGTGGTTTTGTGGTAAGCTTATTTTTGAGAAAGTAATGTAATAGACATAACAAAATATTGTAGCAATCAACCATAGTAGTTTAAGATGTAATGAAGCATTATAGTTTAAGATGTAATGAAAATCAAAAGTAATCAAAACAATTTGTGCATTCAAAATCAATAATATCCTAATGCACTAATAACAATTTTTAAGAAGCATAATAGCAGTCAATACACTAATAACAACTTGTGGATTCTAAAAATTTAGCAGCAACATAATGCACTAATACAATTATGTGCATTCAAAGTACATTAACAGCAGCCTAATACACGAAGAACACTTTATACATTCAAAATACATAATATCCTAATGCTAGCATTTCACAAACCATCTAATATCTATGAAGCTTGCCTTTAGTTGAATTTGAAGAAACATTATCAATTTCATATTAGCCTAAACAAAAAAATTATCACTTCATTATCTATGACAGTAATAGCTATTTGCAGGCATCAAATATCAATATGAAACAATACCTCATCTATTTTTAATTGTCATTCTTATATTACCTTCTCTTACTCCATTATCTCCTCTTTCTCTATTATCCCCTCGGCCCCTATAACCTCCTCCATCTTTATTAGCAGTAAAGCTCTCGTCGGCCTCTATTACCCCCTCTTTACTCCTAGCCCCTTTCCTTTCTTCCTTCCTCGCGGGCTTCTTCTACGGAGGAGCTTTATCCTGCTGTACAATACGCATCCTGTATCAGGGACCAATATGTAAATGAAAATGACCCTTATGTTTATTCGTAATTTTATCAAAAACTATAGGATCTAAATGTAATTGACTTGACTTTGATCCCAGGGTCATTTTGTTCTCACATATCACCGTCTACAACTGGGATCAGTCATCACTTCCGAAAATGCCTTGGGCCACCGCGATCACCCTCTTCCTCCTCCTCTTGACCACCACAAACTCAGCCTCAATCCCCGGCCTCGACACGTTTCTAACCCGGCAATCCCAAATCGATCCTCACTCATCCAACGACTCCTTCACCTCCCTCCCGTCCTCCCTCAGATCCTCCCTCTCCGCCGCTACTCCGCCGCCACTCCCATCACTCATCAACTCCCTCGTCTCCCTCTCGCTCCCAATCTCCATCCACATCCGCCTTGTGGGCCCCACCTCGTCCTTCCCGCCCTCCACCTCCTCTTCCCTCCTCCACTCCTACCTGTCCGCTGCCCAATCCTCGTCTCGCTTCCACGTCATCTCCCCCTCCGCCACCACCTCCTCTCACTCCCTCTCAATCTCCCACTCCCCTCACTTCGACATCTCAGTCTCCCCTTCGCTCGCCTCCCACGTCTCCCAAGCCCTCGACTCCGTCCTCGCTTCCACTCCCTCTTCCCTCCGCTCCCCTCTCCTCTCCATCCCTTACTCCTCCATCGACGAAATTGTCAAACAAGACTTCGAAAAGGAGAAACACGTTAACGGAATTTACATTTACTTGCTCAATTTGGGATCCAAGGCCAAGAATTATGCTTATAGTTACTCCCCCGGCGAGTCTTCACCCGGGTTTACCAAGTGTTTGGGGAGTATCTGGACTGGTAAGGAACGTTACGTGTGGATAGATCTCGGTGCTGGTCCTGTTGATTATGGCCCGGCTTTATCCGGAGATGGGGTTTTGCCCAAAGGCGAGTTCCATCCTCTGGCGGCCTTCCACGGTCGTCCCAAATCGCAAAAGGCGTTGCTTGCTGATTTAGCTTCACTCGTTTGGAGTGCTTATCAGGTAAAACTGCTGTTACTTTTGAGTGTTTCTGTGATTGGTTTTGAGTGTTCTATTGAATGAATGGTGGTTTTGGTTGTTGCTGCTGTCGTTCAGGTGCTTGTTGTGCCTTCTTTAAGGATTCCTGTGCATTTTGAGAACTCGATGATTGTTCAGTTTATTCATGTTTATGGGTCGGAGGGTGTTGATTCCAGTGGTTTGGATTGGAAATCGGTTGAGAGGACGTTTATGGATGAGGCTAATGATAATGGGTTGTTGGTGGGAGATCAGTCTTTGAATTTCAGGACTTACAAGGTGAATTTTGCTGACTGTTCTGTTTGTTCCTTTGCGATATCCAAGTCTATTAATTCGTATACGTCGAGGTTCTTGTTTGATAATTATACCATGATTGTGAGTGAGTATTTGGACTCTAAGAAATTGCATCAGATAATTTCTGAGTTGGCTGAGGATTTTAGGAGGGTGGCAGGGATCCCTGAGGAGGATTTTGGTCGGGTCCTTCCTGTTTATGTGTTTGATTTGGACTCTAATTCGCTCTTGTTGCTTGACCGGTTTCACCAATCTGTTGCATTTAGAGATATGGTTATTGCGGTTAGGACGAGGAATTCTCAGACTGTCAGTGATTATAGCTGTAATGGTCGTCATGTGTTTACGCATACGAGGGAGCTGGAGCGACCACTTGTTGGTTCGATTCTGCAGAGCATGTGGGGGGTGTCGCCCACCCATTTGTTGTGGAGTTCAATGCATAACAACACTTTAGTGGATTACACATGGAGTATTGGGCAGACACCATTTGGCCCGTTTTCAGAGATTTCATCATTGTCTTTTGTACAGAAGGATGCAGCTCGAAGGAATGTTCTTTTGACATCGTTGAATTATAGTATATCGAGTGCTATTGATGTTCTTGAATCCATAGCTGCACATGGTGGAGAGAGAAGACTTCTTAAACAGAATCGATATCTTGAGTTTGTTCAGAGGTGGAACTTGTTTAAGTACAAGCTGGACAAAGCAGTTACTGCATTATCGCATATGGACTTTGAAATGGCGTTGTACTACTTGAGGTCGTCAGATCATGATCTGTATACCATGCACTCTCTTGTTTACCATGCGACTCAAGAATTGGAAGCATCACTTGTTTGTTTCAAGGACCCACCAGTTCCGTGGGCTTCAATTTCAATGTCTGCGGTAGTTTTCCTTGCGCTCTCCTATGTTTACACAAAAAGAGACCAACTCTTTAGAAACAAAAGAAAGCAATTTTGAATCTTTAGAGGAACAACGGTTTTTAGTATTTGAGCGCAAACAACACAATTTTTCTGTGAGATAAGTAAAACGATCAAAGTTTCTTAAAATATTTGATGTGGCTCAAGCTGTCCATTGTGCAATACTATTTTGTAACTTCTAAGATATGTCAGGTCTGTGTTGTAAGTTCATGATTGCTGGGTGAATGTTAGTATAATGCATGCGGTCCAGTGGACGTCTATGATGGTTGTAATGCCGTTTTCATTTTTTCTCCTTTTACTGAAATCAGATACTTGGAAAGTGAGAACTACTTATTTACTCTTGAAATTTGTGTATTTCGGTAACTACCTGATGCTAGTTTGGCTTTCAGCTCACGTACCACAGATGAGAAATTACAGAACTAATTCCTATGATTGATAGAACAATGATGGTACCAGCTTGCTGCAGCAGATATGACAGAAATTAATCTGTTGAATCTTGGTTTCCAGCTTGGAAGTAGCTTGAGCCTGGAGGTGCGATCCACTGCTTTGATTGATGAATGCAAGTAACTAGTTATTTTGTAAGAACTACATGAGCAAGTCCCATTTGGGCATGTGAAGGGAAACCTACATCTACATGTCTGCTGTAATTGCAGGAAATTCATCCTGATACATCTTACACGGTGCATTATTTAGCGTTCGAAACCTGGGAGTGAATTTATTTAGCATGTCAGGCTATCAATCACTCTCGGTGTCCTGCGATGAGCATGAAATAACCCCCCCCCCCCCCCCCTCTCGGAAAAGCGTCAGGCCATGGCTTTATTAGAATGGGCTTTTGAAAAGTGAAACATCATATCAGGCCCATTTCGGCCCATTTGATTGAAACGCTTTGCGCGCCCATTTACAGTAAAACCTTAAAATTCAATTATCTCGGAATCCTAAAATTAATTTCACGAAATTTGACCGAATAATTCCAATTTGCTGTGAAAGCGAAAAGTGTGTTGTTTTGATGCTCTCCGATCAAGTAAGATGCCCATTTTGAATGCCAAACATGTGTGTTTAGGTAGAATCCACCAAAATTCAATCACAAACCCTAGATTTGGAATTTGGAATGGAATCTCTCTTTAATGCGGATCAAATTTTGTGGCTTCGTATTGTGACATGACAGATTTTTCAAAATTCACCAAATTACTGTCAATATTTTGTCTGTTTTGCCTGAAGAACTGTGTTACGAATTTGTAGCCTTTGTATTATTATTTTGCAGGAGGCGGAGATGAAAGTCAAGATCTTGCGTATCCGTTTTAGCAATTCACATATTCATCATCACTATGACGGATTTCTTGATTGCTGAAGTATTTAAACTTTTATTAGCTAGCTTGTGGATTGTTGCTAGTTGGGCTCATTTGATTTCAAGCTTTGATTAACTTACGAAAATCCCATATTACCTTACTAGTACTGCATGAGAAAACATGAAAGAAATTTTACTGAAGTTACAGAATTCTGGTAAAGCGTTGATAAGATTATGCTGAGCAAACACCATATTTGTATTTAAGCTGATATTCAGAAGTTTACTCTCAGTTTTCCTTCTGTGACTAGTGTTTAGACTTAGAGTTTGTTGTTGTCATTAGGCGTATACTTCAGTGTAAAATATTGATGATTTTTGCTCAATTAATATGCTGCAGGATGTCATTATTATTTTTATCAATCACATAAGAGAGGACGTTTGTTGTGCGTGAAATATATAAACAGACAGAGAAACAAAGTTTTTCCTCTGACTTGTTTCCTTTCTGAATCTCCACCGGGCTTTAATCAGAGTATGTTCTCTTCATTTCTTCGATACCCAAACTATCTTCAGTACGGCATTGATCAACTTGCCTTTATTGTTGCTTGGTGTGCTGCTATGTCATAGCTTGGATTCCACGCTGAGGGCAGACATGACTATTGCAGCTTGCGAATCTAGGTGTGACGTGGGATGCACATGATGAAACATGTGGAATTTGCCGGATGGCTTTTCGATGGTTGTCCTGATTCTGAACTCCCTGGTGATGATTGCCCATTAAGTAAGTAAATAAAAAGTAGTTACTTGATGCCATTCAATTGATTTAATGTGCTACATTTTGACCATTGATGAGTTTTTTCTATTTAGTTAACTTCAAATTCCAATGACGTAAACGAACAATTACTGGTTACTGTCTTACTGATGATTGTTGTGTGCTGTCATAACCTTGCAGTTTGGGATGCCTGCAACCTTGCGCTCCATCTTCATTGCATCTTGAAATGGGTAAATTCTCAAACTCCTCAAGCTCATTGCCCCATGTGCCAGAGGGAATGGCATCTCAAAGGATCAGATTGAGTAAGGTTGAAGGGGACTCTCCACGCATCTGAACCTGCCTGCTAGGAAGCCTTCCAATTTCATCTCTGGCCTCACATTCTGGATCTGGATCTTGTCTTCCATTGAATTTCACATTGTATTGCTCAACGTCTGATAAAGCAATGGCAGTTATATCACTTGGGCAAGCTTGTGTACAACTTGATGGATTGTACAGAAATCTTCTCCATTTCTCCCATGAAACACAAGCGAAATTGCACTATTCATAGGAAAAAGAAAAAAAAATGATACAAAGAATGCTTTCTAGCACTACAAGCAAATATGTTCAGCCATCCGAGCAATCAGTGTCACTATAGCATTGTGGACCCCAAAACTTTGAATCATTTTTTACTTCATGTTTCAAAACAGGACAAGTAGCATTAGAGAAATCTCTAAACTGTAGGAGTCCGGGTTCACCATAACTAGCAGTCACAATTCGACATCCACTTACAGCCATGGCCGAACACCCTGTGCTGATATCTGCTTCCTCAGGATAATCGCAAAGCAAGGAATTTGCTAGCATACCAGTGTCCGTCTCCCATATATTGACGCGCAAATCATCTTGCCCTCCTGTCACTATTTTGTATGGATCCATGTGTAATTGCGTCACTGAACCCACATGTCCATCCAACTCAGCCATCGGTTGTGGTTTTACTGCATCCTGGCTTTTCCTAATATCCCATATCATTGCTCTGCAGTATCAAGCATATGTTTTTCTGAGACTAAATTAACATTGAAATCTAGTAACATTATCTTCCAAACACAAAACTACCCTAGCTTTTTACTGATCAAAACTGAAAGTTACAAAATCTCCCAGATGGCAATTAGCGAGGCGTATTTGGGAAAAATATGATGAAATAATTGTATTGTAGTAAGCAAAGTCTCAATGCAGAAGTACCTAAGTAGAACTAATTGGTTACTTTGTCCATCCCAGTGGTGCCTTATGATGCTGCACATCTTGACAGCAAATTTTTTGTCATTAGATTTGACAAGTAGGAATTTCAGACTATGGGTATCCATGGAAATGAATTGAGTCGTCATATTTTAGAACGTATTAATTTCCATTTGTAGCATCAAACGAATATAATGGTACTTTCATGAAGACTACAAGGTATTCATTATTCAATCATGACCTAAATGAACTAAAAAAATCATAATAAAGAAAGTAGATATGAATCTTATTAGAAACTATCTTACTTGCCAATTCCGCCAGTGCAGATCAAGGACTTTGAGGGCATAATTGAAAAGGAGTGCAATTTTGGTTTACAGATTGCTGGAGTCATAACCTTTTGCATTGTCCTCAAATCAATTGTTACAACAGAGGAACCAGAAGCAATATAAAGCATTGATTCATGACATTTCATGTCCACCGGTACACCAGGTACAGAAGTCATTCCCACACAACATGAAGAACGAACAGCAGATGATGTAGATGTATCCCAAACCCTCACCTATAGAGATTTCAGCTCATCAAACAAGGAGCTAATAACAAAATAGAAAATTACTGGGAAACAAAAAACTCAAAAACATAGAAACTTGTTTTTTTAACTTTATCGACATATTCAGCCAAACATCTTATTTATGCAATTGTTATTTCACCCAAAAAAAAAATCTTCAGTTGGAATTGACAATTCATATAAATGAATAGATTTATAGCACAAAAGCAATTAAGAAAATAGTTCGCAAATGTAAGAATGGAATAAACTTCCAGCCATTTACATTTGGTCGAACATGTGGTGATGCTGCACCATATCAGTAAGTTATGACATGGAGAAGGCACAATTTATTCACCCATGCAGTAAGAATTATATGCTTGACTGTGCAGTCCTCAGATGTAAAAAATAAATAAGGAAATTATGAGAGACAGTAGTTCATAAAGGAAAGAGAAATGTAAATAATACCTTGGAATCTTTCGAAATGGTCACCAAAAGAAAAGACTTGTGCCTGGAAAAAGAAAAATGAAAACATGAATCAGTATAGTGATGATAAACCTTGAGCACAAGGCACTCCAACAAACAAGAGGCAGTTACCAGCCTCTTGAGCTGATACAATAAATCTGGGGTTCAATCCCTGCTCATATGGGTTGAGAGAAGATTTAATTACCCATTGTGCTATGCTTTAACTAACAAACTATTCCTTCAAAATGTGCTAACAGGACATCACTGACGAATCATTTAATTTAATGACCTGACTTCTCAGTAAGGGACTGTCACGTTAAGCTTGTGCAGATCTAACAACCCCAACTATATTAAAAGATAATTTAGTAAAATTGAATAATTAGGTTGAAATTGGGACAAAATGAACCTAAACTCCTAACAAAAATCTGCTCAGATGAAGCAAATTTTAGTCTATAAAAGATGTGTGAGTTCACAAAGCAGCTTCAATGTCGAACAGTATAGCATAAGGTGGTCCACCTAAACATAAGCAAGTGCCACCTACTAAGGCCTAATAGATTCACAAGTCACTATTTTCAACAGTTAAAAAATGAACTGCTAAAATATTTCTTCAAGGAGCCAGGTCATACCCTGCAACTGACATCAATTTAATGGGTTTCTCATGCCCGTAAAGTGTAGCCTTCAAAGCCTGTTGGCCTCGTTTTCCACTTGAGCTAAGAGACCATAGACGAACAGTAGCATCTTCCCCACCACTTGCCAATATTTTGCCACTACCATCACCAAGCAGTTTATCTGACAAGGTAGAAACTGGACCATTGTGACCTTTAAAACATCGTTGGCAGGAACCCTACAGGAAGCATGAGAAAGAGATTCAGGGTGTTGAGATGATGCAAAAAGAAACGTATAGAAATTTAGCATTCTTTTATGGAAAGCAGAATCGATACAAGTCCTGCGTGTAATTCATTCATTGATAGCAAGTATTGGTTAACATATGCTTCAATTAAACAAGTCAGCAAAAAAGTGGGTTAATAAGCGCAGCAGTGGCAACACAACAGTTCATAAAATACCTTCCACCATAGGCGAATTGAGTGATCACAGCTTGAAGTTACCAAAATATTTTCGGTTCTTTGTGGCTCACTTCGAAACAAGGAAGTTTCATGAAGGGGAAACAATCTGTAGATAAAATCACATACATCAAGCAACTTCCTTCAGTCATAGCATACATATATTAAGAACATGGTAGTTGTAAAACACAATTCCATGAAATAGGCAGTTGATGATCTTAAAATAAGTAACAAGAAACTTATAAATGATGTCAACGGTACCATAAATAAAGTAATGAATATTAAATGGGATAACTCTGGAATACTGGAAATCCAACAGAAGTCTCACCTCATGCAAGTAATTCTTGCATTATGATCACTTAGTGTTGCACGATAGTAACTTTCACTCAAAAAGCTGTCAATCTTAATATTTTGTATCAACGATCCCTACAAATACCAAAAGAATAGAAAGTCTCAACCAATTGGAGGGGGGAAAAAAAAGCTACATTAGCGCAAAGCTCTTAATAAACCTCAACTTTCAGCAAAAATACAAAGAGTGTCAAACCTCAAATTAATACCTGAGTAGAAAAAATATCATTGTTGTCTAACAGGATATGGTCATGAGGTTTCGCAACAGAATAGAAGCAGACGTCCAAAGGATCAACAAATTTGAACTGATGCAACGCAGTTCGCCTCGCCAAATATGCTTCCCTAACTCGCACAGTTGGCAATGACCCAGAAACTAACACTTGTGGCCATTGTTCCCTGCATAATCAAAAAATGAAGTATACGACATTAAACAAATACGCCCTGACCAATTTTTTCCCCTATGGCATAATAAGCCCTTCAGCAAAAGTAAAAGTCCTCTACTTTCCAAAAGAAAGCTAATTTATTCCCTCAAAAATTCAGTATTTTTCAAAACTAACACATGGGCAACATGCAATTTTACAGAAAACTAATAAAAACCAGAAAATTATTCATAAAAACCTGAAGAGGCGTTGCCAAACGGAATCAGAGTAAGCAACGTGTTTGAGTAATTTACAGGACACGGCCATGTTAGAAATGTCTTGCAGGTTCAGGTTAAGAGCACAGTGGGCCAGTGCGTCCTCGTTCAAATCCGTAATTTCCGTCGTTGGCGTTGACGCTGACGGCGATGCCTGATCGACTGCCGGTGACGCGTCGGCCATCTTTTAGGAATTTGGTTCGAGCTTTTTGTACTGTATTTTTTAATGCAATTTTCTCGTGAGTTATTTTGTGTGTCGGCGTCTCATTTCACATAAATACACCGACTTTAACGAGATTTTCATTGTCTTTTTTTTTTCCTAATATGAAGTATTCAATTAAAAAACAAGAGGATATCGAAGCTTGTTTATTATTTTCATTGTCTTTTTCCCCCCAACATGTAGCATTCAATTAAAAAACAAAAAGATATAGAAGCATGTGTATTATTCTCCACTGCGTTTAAAATACTTCAGATTATCTTCAAATGTACTGCTAGAGTTAAAGTTAAGAGTATCTTACTTCTAATTTTAGGATCTCCCTAAGTTACTGTTATCGTAACTTACCGCCTATGATTTGACTAGTTAATTAATAAGAACGTGCCACGTGTACATAACATGAAAAAAATTTAATTGGTTGAAACGGTTGTTTATGGGTGATAAGAAACGTCAACTCAACAGCTTACCTAGTACAGCCGGTTGCAACTTGTGAAATGACCTTGTTTCACAATTAAATTTTGAAATATTAAATTAACAAAACCCAAAACATTAAGGAAGAGACCCATCTACTCCTAGAATTTCTTAAATTTGTATTTGAATTTGGAAGGTATAGGTTCGAGAATTTTCCAGTGCGTTAACTTGCGTTTGCAAATCTTTTACATTTGGCCCGAGTTTATTTTCGAAAATGGTGATTCTCTAATCGATAACTTCGGCAATTACTGTGAAAAATGACTTATTTTTTTAGTTAATATTTTTGCTTCTCATTAATTATTACCGTTGGGCTTGTTTCATCTGTTTTTGTATCAATCTCGCTCCCTACAAACAAATGAACCAAACCAAACCAAACGCAAACTGAAAAACTATAATTGCCAAAATTGGTTGCCTCACACACTGGATTGAGCAACTAACTTGGACATTTAATTATGTTATCACAGTGGCTGCAAATCTGACACTTCTAAAAAATGATGGTGATTATTGATGGCCGTGAAGCAGCCAAACAGCCAAGCCACGGCCCAAAAAAGAACCACTCCATGACTATCAATCATTTTGTGAAGCGACCAAACAAACAAAGGTGCAATTGCGGTGAAGAAACAATTGGCGACTATCGAAGGCCGTTAAGCGGCCAAACAGCCAAGTCGGAGGCAAAAGAAGAAGCACTCGTTGACTGTCAATGGCTACAAAGCGGCCAAATAGCCAAGCCGCGGGCCGAGAAGAAGCACTCAGTGACCGTCGATGGTTGTCAAGCTATCAAATAGCCAAGAATAAGAATCAATCCATGATTAGATTTTGGTCATTTACGGTTTCATTTTTTCGCTTCCAAAAAAAAAAAAAAAGCCTATACCATCACCTCTTCAATTTCCAATTCTTTTTGGGGTTTAATAAACCCTAGATTGTTCACTCTTCCTTTTCAACATTTTTCGATTTACAAACCATCTTCAAACCGTTTCATCCAGTTGCCCGCCATTTAAAGTTACCAATTCAAAGGTATGCCATTTGTCAGTACTTCTACATAAATTTAACATCATCCCTTGGATTAAAATTTAAGATATCTAATGGTTTCAGATCAGTCGGACGGTAAGTTACGTGAAATGTAACTTAGGGATTGCCTTAATTTTAGGATGCAACTCAACTACGAATCACTAATGATAACTATCGAATCATAATAAATGTAATATTTATCTCTATAATCATGATCTACTGTGAAATAGTTCCAATATAACCATATTAGATATGGTAATGGGTACTGCCTATAATAGGTTGTCATTACTAAACCGGCACTCGTATAAAATTTAAATTATTAAATCCATCCACAAACGCAACTTACTGCATGTTTTAATTTTTTTACAAAAATTCATCCACTAGGGGTTTTTATTTTTTTTAAGAAACTTTACCTTCTGTAAGTTTTGACAATTACCAAACCCGTAAAAGTATCCAACATATTTTTATAGATTTCTACATTTAAAATCACAAATGTTCAATAAATAAATTTATGATAATAATGTCAAATTTCACATAACATACTCAATTTTAAATTTAACCAATGTAAATAAAAAATTAAAGTTTCAACATCAATTCAAAACAAATTCTCAAATTTAAGTATAAAACATACAATCCATAAAAAAAAGTCACAAATTAGTATACAAAAATAATAATTATTATTTTATATTATTATTCAACACAAGTTCTAAGAGAAGATTTTAATTTCATTCATCACCATTAGTACCCATCTAACACGATACCTACAATAATAATTAAGATTAATATTTTCTAAAGAATAATACTTTTAAAATACTAATCCGACATGATTCTCTTTAGTTTAGGTCATGACTTTGGTTGGGGCTTAAATTGTTATGCACATTACAACTTACATACACGTTTATACTTCACATTATTTACTTTATATATTTTTAGATTCAAATATTTTTTTAATTAAAATTAAAATAAAAATAATTTTAAAAAACTGCAGGTACCCATGCATATATTTATTAGATATTTATCTAATATCAAATCAATATGTAAATTAGTGCGGATTTTAAATTATAACACTAAATTTACCCGTAATTTATAAAATTACCTACAACGGACGGATTTGCGGATGCCACCGCCATTCTTAAATCAGACCCTTAATTTTAACAAACCTTGTCAACAAATTTCTAAATTAAAGTTGTGCGTACATAGCAACACTGAATGGCAACGATAACGGAAGATAAAATTGCCCTCATGCTTACTGTTTAGGTATCAAAATTCAGCAATTGTTTCTCAAATTTCATTTAAATTTAAATAACAAATTTCTTCTACATGTCGTTTGGCATCATAAATATGGTAGAATCTCATTTTCATTGCCGCAATATATTGATGAACTAATACACGATCTCCCCATTAAGAAAACAAAACGCAGATATAACACCAAATGTCGTTCATTATGCAACACACAAATCTTGCAAGCGGTGCAGATGGGTCAATAATATCCACAAACCGACGCGTCCCAGGGTGATGAATAGAGAAGGAGATGGGTGATTTACAGCAGATTATGAAAAATATCACAACGATTATTTCTAACGGGTTGTGATAAAACTAAAATATGAAAACAACACTGTCATGAACTCTGGACTTCTGATTCTGTGCTACACATTCGGATATCCACATCAGGTTCCTGATCTCCTGCTCCCTCAACCTCATGTAGGCGAAAAATACCCCGTAATGGAACTGCAAGTCAGAAGATGAAAAATTACGTCATGCGTAAGCAGAAAGTGAGGAATACAGGAAATGAAGAGAATGCTGTCTCTAAATAAACAGGAGCATTTGACTGAAATACTAACTTGCTGCTCGAAAGCCAAGCAAAGCCTTTTCACCTCCTCTTCGTAAAATGCCTTGTCAAGCATTTGGCTCTCTCCATAGGACAGTTTTGAGAAAATAGATTGATAGGGAGGATATTTTTCCATAACACCACGAACCTACATCAACAATGCAACAAACACTAAGAGCTGTAGATGCAGCCGCATGCTAAAAGGAAATACAAACAAGTCATAGACAGACACATGCATGCCCGTGATAGAATTCTTTTTTTTTTTTTTGGTTTTGTTTTCCAATGATGCTGAACTTCATTAGCAACCACCAGCTAAGCATTAATCACGTCCAGAGAACAGATGGCCCTCCAACACACCAGAGTAGAAAAAACATGCAGCTCTTTTCAGTTGCCTCTAAACTAAAACTGAAACAAACCTGATCTATATCCTCACAGACAGCAAGTTCCTCATGACCATAGGGATAACTGCACATAACCAAACCTTTGTCAGAGATACATACCAAAGAAGCAAAATACCCAAAGTTAAAGCATTACCAAGCTTGAGCAAAGAGCTTACAGTAAACCAAAGTTGGAATACAATTTACGACGATCATCTCGGGTGAGCTCAGTGCCAATGCTGCACAGCATAAACTGAATCAGTAACATCCAAAGAGCCCTTGAAGATGAAAAATATTAAATTTCACAGCAAAAGAAGGAAAAAGAAAAATAGCATATGAGGATTTTTTCTGAAAGCAAATTTAACTACAGTAATAGCACCTATTTATGGTGATATTGACAGCTCTTCTGTCAGCCTCAAAAGCTAGAAGGTCAGACATGATCTCAGCTGTTGCACCACCCAGTTTCTATTGGAATAGTCAACATAAAACTTGATCAGATCAGAAAAGAGGAAGTGAGAGGACTTTGCATAAACACAGGTAAAAAATCATTCTTCTTCATTCTGCGAACAGCCCTAACCTGACAAAACTTGTAAAAGTCTTCTAGGTATGCCTTGTAGAGAGTATTCCTCATTATTTCAATGTTCATGTCATCCAAGTCCTACAAAAAATTAAATAAATCACCAATCGGAAAATATTAAACCAGAGGTCTTTTAATAACAAGACAGTATAGAATAGCCCAATGTCGACAATGATGACTATCATTATATTAATAAAGAAGAGTCCAGTTATGGCATAAAAAAATCAACAGCAAGTACATAAGATTTACTGAAACTCATAATTTGTGAAATTAGCAAGTGTCATAATCCGTACCTCTGATGTGATACATTCAGAAAAGTATGGTGCTAAGGGTGTGTCAACAAGCACCAATCTATAAAGCTCCCGCATGTTCTGAGCAACTGCCAGTGTAGCAATGCTGAGGAAGAAAAGAGAGGGTTTGAAGAAAAATTAATGCACTATCAAAAATTCCAAAAGAAAAATTATGTAGGAGTAAGCTTACCTGTCAAACATGCCCAAAGGGTGACATTTCTCCAACAGTTCTTGAACATCTCTCTCATGCAAGGTTCCAGTAACAATCAAGACAACATTGTCTATCATGTGACCATATCTGGATGAAAAGGCTGAAATGTTACTCTTTTTCTCTCTAATAATTTACCATAAACGAAAATATAGAGACAAAGTTAGGCACCCAAACCCAACGCCTACAACACACAACTAAATGTTTTTGCAGGTTAGATTGGAATTCTCAAAATTACAAAATTACGCTGACTTTATGAGCCAAAAAATAGTCTAACTTTTCTTGTGTCATGAGTTTTTCACCAGGCATGCATCCAGCAATTATTTTTATAAATAAGTATTAAAGCCTTAATGGGTAATTGGAATAATGATTTTAGTGAATCATATCTCCTAAATATATACGATTGTTATAAAGGATGGGTTAGTGACCAATGTTTAACAATGAATTAAATGGGACAGCATATAAATGAAAACTCTTAGGACAAAGCTTTGTTCGAAACTCCTCAAATGAAGACAGAACCAACATTGCAAAAGAGCAAAGACAACATACGTGATATACTCTAAAAATGTTGACAGGGGCTCAGTGGCTTGGCATAGCATGTGCTTATACTCATCAACCAGTTTAAGAGTGCATTTCTCCACAATTGTAGTAGTATGCAATGGGGAAGGTTCTGCAAGCAAGACACAAAAATTAGTAATGTGATCAATGACACTAAAAATGGTCACTCTGGCACACGCATGTCAAGTTTAATTAGTTTTTAATTCATAAAAAATTCAGCTCAATTCTGCATACAAGAGTACAATTACATCCCCACTCCTACATTTCACTCCAGAAAGAAAAAGATAAAATCACATCTAAATTAAACCTTGACCACAAAATTCAAAAACACACAAAAGTCAATTAAACAACTGTTCACATACACACACAGATCAAAATCCAAATGCAAATAATCTGCATTGAACACTCAAACCTCCAACTACCATAAATTAAACTAAGCATCAACAATTTCACCTCAATTCATTCTCTAATCCACCAAAACAATAATAAATACACAAGTCAGAACAAAATGAACTATTCACAGACTCCAATTAACATAAAAATTCATCAAAAATCGAAACTTTAGCATCCATTACTTACATAAAAAAAATGGAATTGAGCATATAGAACGCACCGTTTTGGAGGTAAGGACCATATTCGGTGGCGGAGAGGTGCATCTTGACGTCCTCGAGTGTTTCGCACTGGCACAAATTGTTGTAATCGGCGGCCGTCAAGAGCCCCGCACGGTAGCCCCTCACGATCGCTTCCAAGTATCCGCCATGAATGTTAAAAGTCATCGCTTCGAACCCGTACATCTTCGCGAATGAGAGAGCGGTGCGATTGTTTGTTCGCTGTGATGTGATCGGAGAAATTTACAGATCAGATTTGAAGCACAAAAAGATCTGTTCTGGTTAATAGTTGTTTTATTTTGTTTTTTCGTTTTTAGATTTCTAAATTTAATTTTAATCTCTTTTTTTCTTATTTTGGTCGTGCGGCCACGAGAGCTTCTGTTTCGGTCTTGGGCTTAGTTCACAGTATGCTAACTTTTGAGAGCTCTAAGTAGCCTCACATGCAATCCAGGTACAGTCATCTCATAATTAAATGTGCTTTAGAAAATTAAACTGGGGGCTAAATAGAAGGCTACCCAATTTCATGCTTAAAGCCCAAATTCTACCCAACTGACTGAGGACGACTTATACTGGGCCTTCTGTAGCTTCAGCCATTTTATTTTCAGTTTGAAAAGAAACAGAAATTCACAACGTAAATTGCATTCAGCTCCACTAATTGTCAACTAGAAATAGCGAAGATTAAACCAACAGAGTAACCTGCAACAAAAATAAAACAATAGTAAGTGAATGAATTTACAAAAAGTTAACACTTCTTTTCTTTTAATACATTGTCACCCATCCTTTTCACTTGAAAGATGATCAAGGACCGCACTAATTATTTAAATAGATGCGACTAATTCAAACAATAAGTAAAGACGTATTAAAGAGGCTTCACATAAATTTTGAGAAATCTCGAAAGAAATCAATGAAAAAAAAAAATTCACTTCCACACAAAACGGAACCTTGAGACTTTATTTAATTTTAAAAGCAATTCATATGTTAACTAAGCAAATATAGTCCACACATGTTGTAGCGTCCAAGTTGTACAACCCTGTTGGCATTAATAAATTATGGGAGAATAAATCTTGACAAAATATAGCCACATTTCAGTCTCACTGTATGATCGAATCGTTGGGGGCTTTAAAAAAAATACATATCTTTGATTAGAAGCATATGGTTTTATTTTTTGCTTTATTGTCTTCTGCGGACACATACAAAACACCAACAATGTATCACTTTATAAGAGAGCGAGCAAGCACATGGTGGGTCTAGGGTCAACTTTTGCCTCATCGTTTGGGGGGGGGGGGTGAGAGGAATCCATGTGCCTATTTCTTAATCAACTTCAACTTTTACCGCAAGTGATTTAACCCGTATATATGGGTTAAAAATCTGAAATGGGTTAAAAATTATATAAATAAAAGGCATCAAAATATTAGGCTATACGTTATTACATTTAGTGAGAATAATAAATACGTTTATATCTGTTAAGTAGTGCGAATTATAAAATTTGTTTTCACAATACCCAAAATAATTTTTTTTCCATAATAAATGCCAAATTTGTATTTTGAGCATGCATATTATTTTGACATAGTGATATACACGGGAGAATTCAGGATGCAGCGGAGATAAAGAGAATTTTGCTTATGAAATGTTATCACAATGTTGTAGCTTTTGCCACTTGGCAAAGAAAGAGACCCCGTACAAGAAAGAAAGAATCAAAGACCAAAATTGTTGACTTTATTTCGCGTGCTGACGGGATAGCCGCAAAATCCCGTAGGGCAGCCTTATTAAATTTTAATAATTAATTTGTTAGAAATGAATTAACGTTAAGCATAGGAAAATATCTGGGACTCATCAAAAATCATGAGCAGATTGTGCAACAAGTTGATGTGATGCGTGTTCTAAGACTGTGTGAAGATACGCGTTTCTTTTCAATTCTGAATATCGATGATGATGGATGCACGGCGTATCCACATACCATCACTTCACATACAAACGGAACATACAAAAGACACTCACACACCATTTTTATCCATATTAAAAATAAGATATCATTCAGCTAAATTTAAATTCAGTGTTGATCTGATTTATTTTCAATTCTTTTTAATCTTGTTCTTAGGTATACATCGACACCAACGTACGATTAAAAGATAATTAATTTTATATTTTTATTTAATAATTATTAATTATATATTCATAATATTAAAAAAATTAATTTAGAACTAAATTTAAATCTCATTCTTCCATTAACAAATCACATCTACGTCAGATTCTACCAGAGTGGGTATGGGTCGGTTCGACATATAACCCAATCTAATTAACCCGCAGAACTGCGGGTTAAGTCAGATTGAGTTGATTAGGTTATGTTTTTGAAAAAATCTATTTTTATAGTCTAATTTAATATTGAACAAAAAATTAATTAGAAAAAATAAAAAAAAATATTTAATCCATACACCAAATCTAACATTTCAAAGTTTTTATATTTATATTTTTTTAATTTTTATATAAAATATCAAAATTTATATAATAATTTATATATATATATATACACACACATATGAGTTGACGAATTGAGTTTTTTTAATCCAATCTAACCCACAAATAATGTAAATTAAGATTTTAACTACCTATCTCAATTTGTATATTCTATCAACTCAATCTAAATAGTAAAAAATCATATGGGTTGAGTCAGTTACACAGATTGAACGGGTTGATGTCCACCCTTAGATCCCAACACGTGTGAATCAGCTAAATCTCTTATATCTTAGGATGACGTACGCGTAGTAGATAACCTATGAAGGAGGAGGAGGAAGCTTCTTCCGCATTCTATGGCGATGAGGAATAAAAGCATTTGCATGCTGCGGCCAACTAAATTCACATAAATCGAGAAAATTTTTTATGCACGAAAAATGAAAGCGCGCGCGCGCGCGCACGGCTTCTAGCTAAGAGATATGCGGGCTCACTTTTGCTTTCGCTTTTAGATTGTGAAGAATATAAATGTTGACAGAGACATGCCATCATCCTGTTTAATATATTATTATGTTTTTTTTTTCATACGTAATGTGACTAACAAAGCGGCTGGGGATAGGCCTAAACCAAATACGTGGGCATTGACAAAAATCAACCTTCAACCACCTCCCATTCATTGACTGTTTCATTTCTTGAATTTTTCTCTTTTTCGATGTTACGTGTGTGCATGAATATACATCTATACTGTGTATGTTTGCACGTGTCCATACATAATAGAGTAAGAAAAATTTAAACAGCATAAAAGTAATCAGATTATCTATCATGCATATTGACAATACTTAAAAGAAATCGGATTTAAAAATCTATATTAGTAAGTAAATGAAGATTCATCAAAATTATACTAATGGTTTATGATTATTTATTTATTAGTATAAATGAACAGTCATGAATTAACATTGAGCTTCATGTCTTTTTTTTTTTTTTTAAAAAAAAGAAAATTACAAGAAAGAAATTTACTTTTTATTAATGATCTTTTATGTTCGGCAGCTATACATTTGGTGTAAAGTTTTTAGTATTTCTATCAGATAAATTGACTAAAAATTTGTTGCTTAGTTGAGCTTTTGTTGAGCAGTACATACTGAATCAACATTCAAGATTTGCTCAACACGAATTTTTCATGAGATTCAATCAATTCCTAACCGCCAATGATTCAGTGCTTAATTAGCATAAGCTCAGCATCGGATTCATTTTCATTATATCTATTCTTGACAAATCTCGACCTTAATTTGTGATAAGATTGTTGCAAAGAAGTCTGTCGTTATCAACTAAATTTAAGACCGAAAAGAGGCACATGAATAACAATATATCATGACGCAAAATTTGGTTGCATTTACATATATCAAGTTCGCCTATGTAATTAATAAACATGACCAGTAGTCAAGGCATTATTGGTTTTGTGATATTAATTTGTCAATAAACATTTATGGAATCATGCAACTTAAGAAAGAATTTTTGGGGTCAAATTTTATTAAGCAACAAGTACATACTCTTTTTGGTAATAGATTAAGTGGCACTATTTCTACATGGTTTTAGCATTATCAACGAGTTATTAGAAGGGAAAAAGTTGATTACATTTTTTGTTAGAGTTGAAATTATCTTTGGGAATTACTGATAGCGTCGTGTGTTTCCCTGTTACTTTTGCTTATAAAGTCCATATTGTCTCCTTCGATTGTGCCTTGGCTTTATGCTAAATTTGCTTCAAAAGCATTGTTGCGATTGCTAGTGTTTTTCGTTTTCTTTTTGTCCCTTTTTTTCAACGAAGCCAGCAAAAGAATAAGTGAAGGGCGAAATATCCTTAATTTATACGAAAATGACATTCACACAACATCAAGCACAACATTAAGAACCAAACAGTACATTTTGAGTTAAGTATAAATTCTCACAATGGCCAACACACAACTCTCAACACGTGTAAAATTCACTCTAGTCTCACACAAATCTCACTAAAAGAGTGGTCTCTCTGTGTGGTGACCGTTCTCTCTCTCTCTCTCTCTCCCCCCCTTTGGTCGCTCATGCATCTGACCTTACTTCCTTTTCACCGTCAACTGATTAGTGTTAAAAATTATATGTTCATTAAGGGGTAAAAATGTTATTTTGTACTTATTTTATGATTTATATTTGTGTTTATGTAATATATTAGGAATTATTAATTATGTTTTAACTATATTTAATTTTGGGTATTTATTAGGTAAAATATTAATTCTATATAATTCGAGACTCAAAACAAATAAATAGATGTTAAATTTGGATTTCAGAGGTCTGGAAACCTAAAGATAAGTTAAGACCAGCTTAAAATTAAGCTTGTGCAAAAAAAATTGACTTTTCTTGTTGACCAAGTATTGATTAGATGATAAGATATGAATGCAGTGGATAACTATCAATTTTGACTAAATCTCAACCATTTATAACTCAATGGCCACAATTGTGTCATGCGGCAATGGTTGGTGAAGCAATTTAGAGGATCCCAACCTTTGTATTTGGGTTAACTTGATCTATCCATTAACTTGTCAAATCTCAAACATTCTTTGACCAAATAGGATGTTTTATATGATGCCACGTGTAATGTTGACTTTTGAAGTTTGACTAGCCATTGAATCTTGATCTAATAGTTGTGTGAAGCGTATGCATAAAGCATGCATAAAGCTTATGATGAACTGCAAAACATTGGATTATGAATATATTTTTCTATAAATAGAACCTCATTTTTATATTTTTGACATCTCCTTTCTTCTTAATTTCCTTGTAATCTTATTTTTCAGGTGTGTTTTAATACTTTGCATAATTATTTTTGTAAATAAATTTAGTTTTATTTTCAATTTTAATTGTTTTCATTCCTTTTAATTATGAGAAATTTAATTTTAATAATTATTTTTATTTTAATTATGCTTAGCTAAATAATAATTGTTAGGGTAAGGTCAGATTCTTAGGAAAAAAATATGATTTAATCAAATTATATTTTTAATTATATAAATTTAATTATTTTCTATTTAATTTTATACATATTTTATATTTTGAAATTTTGATTTATTGTAAACAAACAAGAGAGTTTGGCACAATAAATTCTTAATATCTTAATATAAGGTATGGTAAAATGGTAAGTTGATTTATTGTAAACAAATTAAATTTTGGCACAATAAATACTTAATCCATAATAAAATTAATGGAAAAATAATAATAATTTATACAATTAAACTTTTGGGCAATAAATCTAAATAAAAATGGCAAAAAGAATTTATTAAATTTTATTTACTACTAAAAGTGGATTCATAACCCTAACTAATTTAATTTCATAGTTTTACTTAAATTAAATTGCATATATTTTTAAGTTTTATTTTTATTTTTAGATAAAATAAAATAAACAAATTAAATATTTTCTTTGTGGATCGATCTCGAACTCACCAAGCTATAATATAAGAAAACACTCTAATACTTGAGAGTTAGAAATCACTTTTAAGTCATGTCATCAACTTTCTCTCTCTCTCGTCATGGGTCTCTCCACAGCTCGTCGTCGATTGCATCTCTAATGACACTTCATTCTCTCTGTTGTCTCAGAAATTTAACGTCAAATTTGGTTGTATCGATTATGAATTTTTGAAGATTCAGTTGTCATTGTAGAAATTTGTGTAGAGAGTATCTGTGGTCAAGTTTTGTATTTGACAAGTGAGCTAGTTTAGATTGATTTATAATTGCATTTGGATTGATTTGTACTAGGCAAATCAATTTGGCAAGATTGATTAGTAATTGCATTTTTTGATAGTATTGAGACCACTTTATGCTAGAAACGGCACTATGATAACTGTAATTAGAGCTTGTTATATGCCATTATGGTTTTGGTTTTTAAGTACGTGCTTACCGTCAATGAAAACCTAAAGTAAATGTGTTGTGTTCTTGATTGAATTCGAAAGGCTTTCTGGTTTTATTTGGTTATTCCTCCCTTATAAACTTGTGACTATAACCATTCAATAGTCAATCCAGTAGATTTGATATATTTCAACAGTGACATTTTATATTGTGCTCAAAACACACCATTTTGGTGCTTCATGTTGTGGGAATATCGGAACAATAATTTACATATGTATGTACATACATGATTGGGGTGTGATTTCTTCTTTTTTTTTTTTTTCAATTAATGCCTATCTTATAAAAGAAAACTAAAACTAAAGAGACATGCCTAGTTAAGGGGGGAAAAGTTTGAAATAATTCAGATACAAAATTTTGTATTTTGCATTATAGATTGTCTTACATTAGATAGTTATTTATCAAATTATTTCAATTTTTACCTAATGATTTGTATGAGGATTATCCGCAACATCAATTGGAGTTAAATCCTCTTTTAACATGAGTTTTTACAAGTTTGTGCCATGTGTGTATTTATAATAATGTATGGTTAAGATTTAATTATTTTTCAATTTTATCATATAAAGATTTCATCATAGGCTTGTATTGTATTCCCATAAAAAGCGCATCAATTGGAAATACAGATTTTTTAATATAATGTTACTATTTTAGTTGTTGTTAGTGAATTGTGTTACTTTATTCGTTAGGTTATTAGCGTGTTAGCTTGTGTACTACTCAGCTAATTATAATAAAATAAAAACTTACATGACAAGAATCCAATGTAGAGGGAGTAATACATTGAGAGTACTCAAGACTCCCCTCTTTGTTTGGGATCGAGGAGTAGTGTTTTATACCAAAAAAGCTCCTATAAAAGAATCTTAAAAAATCTCTATTAGTTTTACTTTTCAAAAATCTATTTGTTTACCTATGCGACCAAAAAAAGAGTGAAAAAATAAATTATTCTCCAATAGACTCTTCAAATAGAAATAATTTAATATTATTTTAATCAAATAAATATTTTTTCAAAGGAAAAGTAAATGGTGATTAAAGCACTATTCTCTTTCTTTTCTAATAAAAAGTAATAAAATAAAAATGAAAGAGGGAGAAAGTAACTCTACAAAATTAAAGAAAAAAAATCATTTTTTATTTAAAAAATTTTAATTGAAGTGTCTTTTGGAGTCGTAAATGCTGATGTGGCACTTCAAATAAGCAATAAAATCTTATTTAAAGAGATTTTTGGAAATACTCTAATACACCCTAACATTTCCCAAACTCATCCTTAAATAGAGGATAATTATCAAAATCTTTTCCAGCCGAAACAGAAGAAATTCAAAAGGGCCACAACAATTTTCTCCAGGCAAACACCTAGCGCAAGTCCATCCAGCTACGTGTTTAATCAACAATGGCCTGAAATTTTTCCAGTTTCGGTTTTATGAAACTTGACGACTGAACCAGAACCCCGTAATGTGGAAACAGTGAGAGTGTTTTGTGTTTTTGCGCAGCTTGTTGCGTGAATTGCGCGAAGCAAAGCTTAAAAATCATTAATCTTTTAGCATAAAAACAAGTCAGTTTCAGCAACTTATTCTTTTGGCCATTTGTTTCTTTATTTCACAAATTATAATACAAAGTTTACGTTAGAAAAACAAAACACGAGCTTAGTTTATGTGCTCTCACTGCTGTGCACGAGTCCAAACTGGGCTAGGGTTTGTTTTCTAGTATGTTTTAAAATCAGTGGCTATAAACCATTTTATATATTAGAAATAACTACTGGTTTAGTAAATGATCACTGTGAATGATGTGATATTCCCATCTTATCCATGGGTTTTTAACATATGGTTTAATTAGAAAAGAATTAAAATGACTTTTGCATGCGTGTTTTATTAATAAAGTGTTATTTGTGGTCAAGGAAAATTATTCCAGAAAAACCAAAAAAGCTATGGATAAAGGGGTTGGAGTTTTGATTATTAGCATATGTATCTTATACTTTTCAAGAGTAGCATATTAACCAAAAAATATAACAAGACAATAAGTTTCTGTACATCTAAAATATTAAAAGATTCACGTTAGAAATTACGTTACACTGATTTGATTATGAAAGCTTGCTAACTTGCACGCATGCACTGTGGGATCATTCGCCAAGTTACCTATATAATATATATTACTTCGTGCTTTCCTACTGGTAAGGTTTAAACGCGCTATATTGATAGAAAGACCGTGCATGAATTCTAAAAGGAAAAAGAAAAATGATAAATTGAATGAACGTCTTCCGGTTCATGCATGGTACACCTAAGTATTTTATACTAATTTTATTTACATAAATATTTTGACCCTTTGTATACGTTTTTAAAAAATAAATCACATTTTTGACATTTCATTAACTTTAAAAAGTTACATGTATCAAAAATTGTTTTGTAACAAGAAAAATGCTAAGTGTAGAGAAAGATGATAGAAAGATGAGAGAAATAAAGAAGGAAAGAGGAGAGAGAGAGTGGGTGAGTAGAGAGAGAGAGAGGACAAATTTCTCTCATCTTTCTCTAATCTTTTTCTACATCTAGCATAACTCTTGTAACAAATATAACCCCCACATTTTCATCCATTTGGTACGTGTTATTTTTCTTTACTTTCAAGTCTTTTTATTGTATATATATAAAAAAAACTTGACTTATATCATTGTCTTCATCGTCTTACAACATATACAAAAATTAATAAGTTGCGCATTAGCAATTTTATTTCATTGTTATATATAGTGTTTGAATAAAAATATCATACATAATATCAAGTGTTTGATTTATCCGTTGCATTTGTGAAACAAAGTTTCTCTTCATCTGTATCATACAATTTATTAATTAATTAATGATGATAATTTTTTGTATATGTTTTATCGTGCTGTATGAAATATTCTCACGGGCATCTATCTGAAATGAGTTGAAATTAACTTGCTAACGGATTCGGAGCGTTAGTAATTTTATTTTTTAATCTTGTAAGAATAAATTATTTATTCACTTTTTTACCTATGGTTTATTTGTAGATGGTATTGCCCAACAAATTTTTCTCCTGGACGACCTCACCAGCTAAAGAAGTTTCGACAAATTTTAATCAAAGATTTCCAACAATATCCAAGAAATCCAAAGAAGATTATGATGAAGTTCGCAACCAGTTCATTTCATTTGCAATTTTATTGGAAGGTAAGGGAGTTTCCTGAAATTGTCTCACTTGTTAACATCTATCGATATGTTGATTTCTTTTTCTTTTTTCTTTTTGGGTTATTTTGTGTAATCCTTTATAGGATGAATAAATCGAGTAGAAGATGTGTGAAATATAATTGTTGTATTTTGTGCAAAATATTTGATTGTTCATTTATATATGTAACTGTTATTAATGACCTTATGATTAGTGGCTAAAATTTGAACAAGTAATTACAATTTGGCTAGGCCACCATGGTGATTTGATTGCATTGCCAAGTAGTTAGTTTGGCAGTTAACAAATAATTTCTAGCAAATAAAGATTTGGTATAGACTACGTTCGGTTATACATTTCATGTTGAATAAAATTATGCTGCTTTTTTTTTTAATTTGCATAAAAAAAACCCTAAACTTGATTTTCTTACAACATATTTTTCTTTAGAAACTTCAACTCAAACGTCAAAAAAGAAATAATGGTTAAGTAGTTGATATATCATTTAAAATTTTTAAGAGAATGTTCCATGATAATGTTTAAGTTAAAAATTACATATATTAGTTAATGACAGAAACAAAAAAAGGTATGATGGACCAAATAAACTAAATTTACTAAATAATTACCATTCTAATTTCACTTAAACCATTATCAACAACATCAGAAAAATGTGTTATGCAAACAAGGATACGTTATTCTTGTTATCTAAATTTATGTAAGTAGCAAGTCAAATTAAATATGCCTTACTATATATTTTTCTTTTTATTTATGAATTTTATACTGTTATGTACAAGGAATATCCAACTCTACAAGCTAAACATTCCAATAGTAAATAAATATTCCTCTTAATACGCCTCCAAATACCACATTTCTATTACTAAGGAGGTAACATTGTAATTTACACATAAACATAAGCAAAATGTTTTTGAAACAAATTATAGTGTGTTTACAAAAATGTTTATAATGATAAAAGTCATATTAAACCTTTTTCGTTTTTCAAATATTAGGTTATAGACTACACCTTTTCCCAGCCCTAGTATAAAAATGATACATTTGTAGTATTTAATTTAATATAGAAAAGTGCGTTTCAAAAAAGAAAATTATTGAAAAGAGCTTTTTGAAATTACAAAGAGATCAAGTCAAAGTTTTTTTTTTTTTGGGAGAGAAAATTTAATTTTTTTTCTTAAAATTTAGAAAAACTTAACACTAATATTGTGTTTTAAATGTCATTATTATTCAAAAGTGCTTTTTACAAACTATTTTATAAAATCAAGAAATAAAAGGCTAAAAAAATAATTAACAAGTAAACAAACCCCATGATGGAAGTGCCAGAAAAGGAGGGGAAAAAATTCTGTTTCTGATATTGTATCGTAACCCAAAAATGGAAATAGAATAAATTGTAATTACTAAGTAGCATAAAATTGGTAGAGCAGACGTCATAAAAGCAAAAGTGAAGGGCAGAATGAGGAAATACGAAAAATAGAAAAGAATGGATAAAAAATCCGGTATTGGAAGTATAGCCCATAGAATTAAGGAGACAAAACATGGCCCCTGGTTTTCACTCTCAACTGTATTTCCCTTTCAGCTATAACCCTAAGACCACCAAACCCTCCCTTTTATATACCTTCAAAGCTTCAATCTTTCTTATATTCATCAGCAACATCTACAGAGATGCTTCCTTTCACATCTCTGTACTTGCTCTTTCAAACAAAAAAGACTGTAGAAAAAACAGTGCTTTGTACTTGAAAAATCTACGTTTTTTTATTTCCCCTGTTTCCTCTGTTTTTTTCGTGTTTCGTTTGCTCATAATGTAAAGGTTTAGTTTTTGCAAATTCCCAGATGGTAATTTGATGTTTTAAACAGTTTTTTGAATTACCCATCTCAAATTAGCTTATGTTTCTGGTGATTCTGTGTTGGCTCCCCTGTTTTTGACGTGAATTTGATTGTAATTTTGAGTTTTTGAGAGGTGAATGGGGATTGAGTCAACGCTGGCTGATTTAAAAGGGAAGCAGTTGAGTGAATTACCAAAGGTGACCGCTGCTGGAACTTCGAATAGCAGCAATTCAGCTGCTAATAGGAATAGGAGTAGGAATAAGCAGTCGAGGAAGAACCGGCGTCGCCAGAAGAAGATAATGGTGTCACCGGTTCAGAGGCTATATGAAACTTGCAAGGACGTGTTTGCCAATTGTGGGGCTGGGATTGTTCCCTCTCCTGAAAAAATTGAGAGGCTGAAAGCTGTTTTGGGTATGCGTTCGTTCACTCACTATTTTTGTTTTTGTGGGACTGTGGTACAAAATTTGATATTGTTATTGCATTGTTAAGGTACTTTTACAAAATCAAATTGCTTGTTTAGTGTTTTGGTATTTTTTTATATATGTAATCATGCTTTCTGATTTAAGTGCTTTCTCTCAGTTCTCATGTTTTTTTATCATGTTGTAATCATTCTCAAGTAACAGACTGTCCTTTGACATTGATTTTTTTTTTAGGGATATATCTATGGCTGGAGTATGTGCTTCTTGGTGATTTTTTTTTTTATATCATCATATCATCTTTTACTCCTATATGGCGCATGCATTTTCTTTTTGCGGCTTTATACATGTACATTTATGTTCTATTGTGTGCTAGACTAGGTGTTTTTAAATAAAAAAAAAATCGTTTTATCAGTACCATGTGTTTCTTATGCTCAGTTGAACATTTGTTTTTTTTTAAATCAAGGCTCTTTATTGTTGTAGCATTGGAAAAGACACCATCCAGCTTTATGCTGAGTTTGAATTTTTTGATTTTGAGAAGTATTGTCATTCAAAAGTTGTAACATATTCTGACATATGGATACGAAAGTACAGAAGCAGGAGTACTTGCTCTGTGGTGTCTTGAACTTTCTTATTGTCCCATATTTGTTGCATTTGATGCTAATTAGGTAGATCATATTGTTCAGATGGCATAAAACCGGAGGATGTTAGCGTGATGCCGGAACAGCCATATTTCCGCAGACAGGTTGGTCGGAAATATCCTGCGATAACATACCAGCACATCTTTGAGTGTGAAAAATTCTCTGTAAGTTACTCTTGTTCAGTTCCTGGTTGCAAACTTCAGAAGAATGGGACACTGTAAATAATAGTTTTACTCACTTCTGACTAATCTTCCAATTGTAGATGGGGATCTTCTGCTTGCCACCATCAGGTGTCATTCCCCTTCACAATCACCCAGGAATGACAGTTTTCAGTAAGCTTCTTTTTGGAACCATGCACATTAAATCATATGACTGGGTGGTTGATGTCCCTAGGGACACATCAGCTGATGCGGCTGATGCCCCTGGCAAAACATCTGCTGTAGCGGTTGATGTCATCCGTGGAGAAACATCAGCTGCTGAGGTTGATATCATCCCTGGTAAGCCATCAGCTGCTACAGTTGATGTCATCCCTGTCAAGCCATTAGCTGCTGCTGTTGATGTCGTCCCTGATGAGAATTCAGCTGATGTGGTTGACGTTGCTGGTAACACATCTGCTGATGCGGTTGATGTCCCTTGCAAAATGTCAACTGATGTGAATCCCTCAGAAAGTAAGTATTTTCTTCTAGTTCAAAGCTATGTCCTCATCCCTCAATATACAGTTTTTTGTATATGGTAATTGCCACAAATATATGCAGCAAAGCAAAGGCTTCTTAGAGAATAAGGGCCAGTTTGATGCCACAAGGAAGTGTTGGCACATAACACAAAAATAAAAAGGAGTAGGTTCAGCCTTAGCCCTTGACAATGAGGAGCAAATAGTAGATTTATCACAGAGATTATCCCTGAAGGCAATAGGAGCTTTAGACTCTTAAATCTAGTTGTCTAAAACCCTACGAGAATTGGAATCTTGTAGGAAACTATTTTTTTCATAAGAATCTGATAGGAAACTATTGTTCCAACAGGGTAAGATCATCTCCAGTTGCCCGTTCCGCACTTTGGAATCCATCAAATTTGTGGCAGTTGTGTCCATAACTTCAGGGCTTGTAATAGAGGTTGAATTTGAGAGAATATCAGAATTCAAAATTGATGGTGTCCTCTCTTTAGCATTATTGTGCATTCTATTTTCCTTCTTGAAAATACAGCATAAGTTTAGAGTACAGTAAGGCTTTAGATAAAACTAAGGTATTGCAGGGTTAGTAAGTGAGAATAGGGATATTTTCTGGTCCCAATAGTTTTTTACATGGTTTTGAACAGTGCCTGCTACATTGATGCAAATTAAATTGTAACACCTTAAACTAAATTTTTTTTAAATGACCATTGGAAAACCTTCTTGAAATTGGCACTTTTTCATGCTTCTATCTGCCTAGATCTGAGTATCCATATCCACAGAAATACCCCTGAATCCATAGAGAATCCTCTAATCTTTTCCAGAGCATTCAGTTTACTCACTTTTGTAATATTTTTCTGTTGGTTAAAATATTATGATGTTTTCTTACTGCAGCAAAGAAGCCTGGAGTACGGTTGGCAAGAATTAAGGCTGACTCTGATCTTACAGCCCCTTGTAACACCTCCATCCTTTATCCTGCTGATGGTGGCAACATGCATTGCTTCACAGCAGTGACAGCATGCGCTGTGCTGGATGTGCTTGGCCCTCCATACTCCGATCCCGAAGGCCGACACTGCACATACTATCAAGACTTCCCATTTACCAATTTCTCAGGTACCCATATTCTTCCTTCCCTTCACTTCATATAATAATCACTCGTTGTTAGAAGAAGACTAAAATATTGATTATTTGATTCTGTCAAAAAAAACCCAGTTGATGGAGTATCAGTACCTGAAGAGGAGGAAGAAGGCTATGCATGGCTTCAAGAGGGTGAGAAACCCAAGGACTTGCTTGTTATTGGATCTTTCTACAACGGTCCAGAGATAGTTGAGAACTGAGCTAACTCACATCACATAGTTGAAAAATGAGCTAACTCAACACCATCACCATCAACTTCACTTCCCAGGTTATCAAAGGCTACTTGGCTTGCTAGCTGCTTCCAGTTCTTTGCACCTGCGGAACTTTCTACGCCATTTTTCTTTCTGGGTTTTTTTTTTTATTTTTTTAGTTCTTTTCTTTAGTGGGTCATCAAGCACCCGGTGCCTTTTCAGTTTACAGTTTTTAGTTTTTAGTTTTTAGTTTCTGTACATAAAAGGAGAAAAAAAAAACAAAAAAAGAAAAAAAGAACACAGGTTTTTAGTGCACTGGAAGAAGTTTGTACTTTGTAGCTCAATGAAAAACAAGTAAATGTTAAAAGTGCACTTTTTTGGTCTACATCTTCTTTCATCTTTCAACTTGCAAGATACTCGCTGTGAGGACAGTATGATCACCAATAACGGAAAATTTACTGCGGCCAATGGAAAACTTGTGGTCACCACTTTGCACCAAATTGTGCGATCTGATCGCCTCTCCCGTTCTGGTGATGGTAGCCAATTAGCTACGGTGATTGCGCCACATTGTTAAATGATTTGTGCTACGGCGGGCACGTGGTAGCTAGAGCAAAGTTGTTAATTAATAATTAGAAGTACTTTTTGGGACAGACAAAACGTTTATCACACTTTCCTACTTCAGTGTCCTTTTGGTACTTTTGCTAGGGACATAAATATTAACGTTGCGAGCTTTTGGAGTAATTTTCTTGCTTTGTACTAATTAATGTCCCAGGTCTCCCATGTCAATGACGTCATTTTCTTTGCACTGTTTGTGTCCATGGATATCGAATCATCATGTGCTATGATCACTTGGATTTGGCTTTCTTTCCATCTTTCTCTTTCCATCAAAGATCCAATGTTAGTCTATGCCTTTCTTTAAATCTTTATGAGCACTTCGTGAGCAAAGCAGTTCTGGTGCAAGTGATTTTCAAAGAAGTGATAACTTGCCTTGTCCTGGAAACTGTTAAAAACATTTGAAACCATCATCTCATTATTTACAAACATGTGTATCAGACAAAGCCAGAAGCCCGCCGTAAATATGGCGGCCAAGCAAAAAAATGCCAAGTTGGTTAAGATTTGTATTTGCCTAACAGAGGATTGTACGTGATTACATATAGAAAAAGTCCCAGTAACCATCAAACTCCATTAGAAGAGTTCCTTACATGTACTCGTAACACTATAGAGAAATGAAAATCTATCCGATTCTCTCATGGCTCTCCGGTTTTGTCTTTGTTGGTCTTATTCATTAGCATGTGTTGTGTTAAACTGATAATAGTGATTGAGCAGAGCAAAACCATAGCATGCAAGTCTATGTATCGGGTGGAGCAGTGCAGCTGGTTCTCTTTATAATCGACCAAGATTTTTGGTCGTGGTAAGAGCAGAGCTATTATCGTTGACAGTTACCAGATCGTGGGTAACTACCGAGAAATACGGGTACAACTCTCTTGCAAATACAGTTAAGTAAGACAGTTAAGCTCTCATTTCCCACGATAAGTAACGGGCCGGAGAGATATAGGATGAAAAGCATATTGGAGACCTTGGACAAGGTATAAAGATAAGAAAAAACGAAGGTAAAAGAGTTCGACAAACTTTCTCTAGAATTCGTATTTGTTTCTCTAATTTCTAGACTTTTCTTTGGAAAAAATATTTCATTATGTGAGAGGGAGAGAAAACTGGGATCTGAGGCCTGAATTTTTCCGAAAGTAAAAGTCCGAGTACTGGATTGAGCGTCGGAGGGTTATTGTTGGAAAAACATCCGACGCCCTCTAACTGTGTATTGTGATTGCAGGTGTATGCGAGCTACATTGTGTCAAGGTCGGTATAGTTATTTTAAGCACGAGCAGAGCAAATTGTCAGAAGGTGCAATAGATTGGAGTACAAGAATGGTGTTTTTGCAGACAAGATCCCATTATCAAATTTCATGCATCAACAAATAGCTTTTTCATGGAAGCAGGCAGTGGAGACAAGATTAAAAAATCCCTCAGTCAATGATTGATAATCATTTCGTTAAGGATTTGAAGCTGCTTCCTCTTAATCCTATGCTTCTTGGTATGGTAAAAAATAGGTATGTAAAAACTATAATACGTCTGTATTGGGTCCTTACCTAATAACTTAAGTTTTTGAGGTCAAATATGTGATCTAATGTGATATCATAGTATAATGTGTTGTGTTCAAACTCTCACATGTTCGCTTTATCTCAATTAATTTTTCTACCAATTTATGTTTGTAATTAAGATCTATCTCAGTTTTTTAGCAGTAAGGGGTTTGATTTGGAAAATTAAAACTAATTTCAAACTGAATTTATAAACCAAACTGATTTCGTTCAATTTGGTCTGATTTAGTCAATATCTCCTTCTTTTAACACATGGAAGGTTTAAGTCTCCGTTTTGAAATATTTTGATAATACATTTATATTATGTTAGATTGGTTGTATTGTTTGCATGTGTGTGTGTAATATTTAAATTTTAAGATGTGAAATTGATTATTGAAAACTAAACTGAACCAAATTCAAAATTTTAATTTGGTTTGATTCGGTTCAGTTTGGTTTAATTTGATTAAGGCAAAAATGTAGGTTGCCGTAGGACAGGCAAATGACTTTAGATAAAAAATGTTAATGTCTTCATTTGAATAGAAATTAATTGGCAAATATTTCAAATCATTCCAGTTTAGCCTCTCTTAATTAAAATTCTGATTAGTGGCGGACATTATGGCACATTAATGACAAAATCGTCCATTTTTTCGATTTTTCAAACAAGTTTCCTTAAATTTTACCCATTTGTCCCGGAACAAGAACTGAAACCGGCAATGCTACTGCTACAATTTCGAAGCTATCATCACATCATTTACAAAGAAAACAAGTACATCAGACGAAACCAGAAGCCGGCGGTCAATACGGCAGCTATGCAAACAAAGCAAGAAATATGCCTTATAAGCCTTGACTGCAACGAAAGCAATACAGTCAACAATGAAACTCCAGTTCAAGAACCGTTTATATACTCATAACGCTAAAGAAATTAAATCTGTCCCAGTCTCTCATGGCTTTCTGGCTTTTCTCTTTGTTGCTCTTGTTCATTAACAAGTCTTGCGCTGAGCTGATCTCAGCTTTGCCAGGGCAACCCAACAATGTTCCCTTTAAACAGTATTCAGGGTACATTTTGACAGATGCTAATCATGGCAGAGCTTTATTCTACTACTTTGTCGAAGCTCAATCAACCAACCCTCTTTCACTTCCCCTGACCTTGTGGCTCAATGGAGGTTCATATTCAGATTTGAATTTTTTCTTGTGTCATATAAAAAATTATCATATGATATAACAGTTTTATTTATGTTTGAATAATTGTAACACTTGCTAGGCCCGGGATGTTCTTCACTTGGTTTTGGTGCTTTCATGGAACATGGCCCTTTCCAGCCTGGAGAAAATGGGCAGCTTCTCAAGAATGAATATTCTTGGAACTTGGGTAAGATCTGTTTTAAAATTTATCAACTGTTTGATGATTGGTTTTGTTGGATGTACTAATTAGTAAAATTTGGGCAGCATCGAATATGTTATACGTTGAGTCACCGATTGGTGTTGGATTTTCATACTCAAACACAAGCTCAGATTACAACCTATGGAATGACAGTAATACTGGTAGGCGTCTTGTTTCGATTAGCAGGGAACCTACAGTTAGCATATTAATCAGTTTCAATAATGGGGGTTTGATTTGGGTTATTGCAGCTGAGGATAATTTGAGATTCATTGTGAACTGGTTGGAGGAATTTCCACAGTACAAGGATTCTGAATTTTTTCTCACCGGTGAAAGCTATGCAGGTAAATAATTAACAAAGTAGCTTTGAGTTCATTCAACTTTTAATGTCTTCGATAAAGATATTTATATGATCATTCTTTTTAGGCCACTATGTTCCACAGCTTGCAACCTTGATATTGCAGTACAACAAGCAGCCTAATGTTAAACCAATCAAGCTCAAATCCATAGCTGTAATGACTAAATGATCACTAGTTTTTTAATTTCCCGACTGAATTTCTAACGATCTACAGAATTTGAGTTCAAATTTGTGTCTTTTTGTAGCTAGGAAACCCGCTGTTAGACCTTGACATCAGTGTGTTAACTGGAGATTTTATGTGGTCACATGGGGCTATATCGGATGAAACACTAATGTTGGAGAAGACTGTATGCAATGGGTCTACGTATCTCCGCGAATTCGTTAACAATCAAGAGTCTAAGGGATGCAACGATGTGTTCAATCGAGTCTATGAAGAATTTGGTGACATTGATTCTGGAGACTTGCTCTTGCCCTCATGCTTGACAAGCACCTCTGCGCAGCAATTTAAACTCTTTGGCAAGCATGGGAAGATACCTAATATGGTATGCAAATTTATTTGGGAACTAACGGCAATGATTATGAGATTCAAAAGTGCATTTATAATTAAATAAATTTTGCAGATGGTGAATTTTGGAGCTGGTGGTGATCCTTGCATTGAAGATAGAATATACACTTATCTCAACAATCCTCAAGTTCAAGAAGCGCTTCATGCCAACACAACTCATTTGCCTTTCCCTTGGGAATTTTGTGGAGGGTCTTTAATTTAACTTTTCTCTTCTATCCTCCCTGTCCCTGATCATAATTTATTTTTATTACTACATACTCATGGGAATTTTTCCCTTTTTTTGTCAGGCCTCTTCATTATCAATATAAGGATTTTGAGCTGAATATTATACCCCAGATCGCAGACCTTATCACGGAAGGCATTCCCATTTTGCTTTTCAGGTCTTACAAATTTTTTGATTAATTGTCATATTTAATTAGGGAACTAATTTTCTGGCATTAAAATGCTAACTTAATATTGTAAAATCAAACAGTGGAGATCAAGATACAAAAATTCCTCTCACTCAAACAAGGATAATTGCAAAGAATTTGGCTAAGGACTTGAAGCTGTTTCCTACGACAACTTATGCTAATTGGTATGATAAACAGCAGGTATATCAAAGACTCTTGAGTATCTACTATTTCATTTTTCAAAATAAGTAGATTCTTCTAGAGCTATATTTTTTCAAAAATTACTCTAGTTATCCTGAAAGAGATAAAATAATTAGACCTGCATAATTTTTAAAAGTACAACAGTTAAAATATTTAGCGAACACTTATTTATACTCAATAATTTATAATTTTGTGTGTTCTGTCTTTTTTTATAAAAAAAAATAAAAATAAAAAAAATAGGGCTTTAGAACTCGGGATAACAAGTCAATAGTCGATTATTCATTAAATTGAAAATTGTATTGCAGGTGGGAGGATGGTCGCAATCATTTGGTGCGTTCCGAGATGGCGAGAACGTAACATATTTGACATATGCAACTGTTAGAGGAGCTGCCCATGAAGTTCCCTACACAACTCCATCCCCAGCCCTCACACTGTTCCAATCACTTCTCGCAGGATCCCCTCTTCCCAGTAGGGCTAAAAATTGATTTCTTGGTCTTGCCCAGATTGCTTGAGTAGATTTTCCCTTGAATTTTCTACTCTATTTTCTCAGAAATCTCCTGGAAAGTGTACTTTAAATTTGAATAACCCTGTCCAAACTAGAAATTCTCATTGGATGGCAAAAGGATGTTGCAAGCAGAAATTTCATGCATCTGACCAGTGTGAATTTTGTTCCATTTGCATGATTCTTTTTTTAAATTCTTCTAGTAATAGTTAAAATTACTAAAGTATCTCTCTAATTATTATAAAACCATTACTAATACTTTTCTTTTTATAAAAAAAATATGATAACTATAATTAATTGCTTGCTTACGTGCCAATACTTCGAACTACCGTTGCTAAAATGTGAACTTGCCAGAGCCCAGTAAACTAGGACACCAACCGTATTGGGCTTGCGGGCAAGACCATTTAAACTTCTCTATTCAAAAATATTATGCAGCTTCAATTCTCAAAATAAATTAACTAAAGTCCGCGGACTAATTTCATTAATTAAATAATTTGTGCATTAAAATATATATCTAATACAAAATCACCATGTTTGACCTGATGCTAATTACGATAAGCAAATGAACTCTTCCTAGCTAATCATGTTAGTTATAAAATATGTACAGATTAAGTGTGCTATATATTCAAATCACATATTCACATTGAAGAAGTAGTTAGCCCCTGGATTTGAGGGGAAACAAAAATAATTTTAAATTAACTTTAGTCACGAATACAAGCAGCTAAGATGTATAAAAATTGATATCAATTGGGTTGTGGAGCTCAATTGCAGCTTCAGTGGTAAAGCTAAATCTTAGAAGTAATTAATTAATAAACAAAACCATGGAAGATAAATCCATTGATTTTAAATCCCTTCAACCTCAACCCATCATTTGTTTATGACATAAAAACAAGTCCTATACTCGGTGCTTTATTTTTCCTAGACGTTTTCTACCATTTCAATAAGTCGAGGAACAACGCACATCTAGAACTATCATCTTGAAACAATAAAATACGAAATTAAGATTTAATAATCTCGTCTGAAGATTATATGGCATCCAATTCAAGTACAAATTATTTTTTAGATCTGAATGTCATTGATTTCTAGTCCATAATCTCCAAATTATCAGGCATGTCACAAGAATCCTTCTCTCGGGACATTTTTTAAAAATTATATTCTCTCTTTTTTCTTTTTTTTCTTTCAAGGCCATGCACCCTTACATTTCTCTAAAACTAGCTTAGCTAAAGAAGGGAAAGAAGGGACACAAGCATTAATATACTTGACTTTTAATGACACGGAGTCTTTCTTCTCAGCTTGGATTTCTGAGATAACAAATTTCTGTCGTGCTGCCCCTGCTGTTGGTGATCAAATCTGCCACCACCTGAGAATCTGTTTCCAGAATTACCGAGTGCCTCCCTGCCGACTTTGCGATCTGAAGTCCCCAATCAACAGGTTCGATCTGCTTCAGCATATGCCAATCTGTTTCCAGTAGAAATTTGATTTTTTAAGATGTTATTTTTTACAACAATTTTAAATTTGGTCACAAAATGGTTCTTATTGTGACAAATTTTTAAAATGGTAGCGAATAATCTTGTCTGACTTATTTTATTTTTTTGTAAGCAATACTTTTTATTTTGAGATTTGTTAATTGGTCATTAATTAAACTTTTATGACAAAAATTATTTTAGTCACCAAAAGAAATATTTTTTGAGTCAATTACATAAATGATCAGAAAAAAAACAAGCAAAATTGTTGCATACTATCTTCTGTCGTCGTGGTTGATCAAGTTTCATGTACAACATCCGAGTGAAATGGTACTTGAAACAATAAAGACTTTGTTTTATGACTTTTATCTTTACATTTCTTTGCAAGGACAATATATCTTTGGATTTCAATGTTATGCTCGGTGTGTGAATCTTTTGGATTATAATTAAGTATTTTTGAATTCTTTTTCATGTTACTATATTTTTTTGTCACTAGATTTCAATTTATGTGACTACATTATTTGTTGTGGATGTTTTTTTTTTTTTAATGAAGTTTAAGAGTTGTCACTTTAATTTTTTGGACGCAATATAAATAGTCGTCAAATAATAAAATATATTGTGGTTAAAAATAACATAAGACTATATTGCACATATTTTGTAATGAATTGATGTGTGACAAAATGTCAAGTTTTATGACTAAATGTGGTTGTTGCAAATGCTTACTTTTTATGATGAGAGTTAATGGTCATCTAAAATTTTTTGATACAATCTAACTGGTCATGAAACAACAAAATAAATTGTCCTTAAAACAAATTTAAGACTAAATTAATTACCAATTGTATTTATAAAAATTGTCACAATTGACAACTACTTAAGATGATTATATAATGTCGCAATATATAAACTTTAATGACAAAAAAAAAATAATGTTGCTAATTTCATCTTTGAATCTATAAAATGACGATTTTTGGTAATTATTGCAACTATATTTTGCGTACTCTTGAGACAAATATTGTAATCACTATAAATCATTTATTGTGACAAATGTGAAGTGTCATTAATTGCAATTTTGAATCTCTAATTTGACCATTTCGAATACCATTTGCAACGATTTCAACTTAATTTTAAGACAATGATTTTTGTCACAAAAACATATTTTTAACATGAGGAAAATAATTTTGATCCCTAAAACTTTTTAAGATGGTCTTTCTAAAACTAAAATTTGACGATTTATTTTTCATCATAGAAAATATAAGGTGACTAACTTATTATCTTTAGTGACTAAAATTTTTTTAAACAAAATATCATTTTTCTTGTAGTGTTCTATGCAACTTAGATTGTTAGAAGAACATCAAATTCAAATTCTAGTACAATTAAATAATGGTACAATATCCACATTAAAATGTCTACATGGCGTGCAATCGTATTAAGTAGACATTTTATTGAAATATATCTTTCCTATATAGAGAGAGAGAATCTCTGACCTTTGCATGTATACTACCTCAATTATTAAAAACTATGCTTAATCCATCATGATTAAAAACTCATGTTCAACCACATGATTAAAAACTAATAAGCAAACGCTTGGTAAAGTTACCGGGCGACTCATGTGCTTTGAAAGACTGAAGAACTTTAATTACTAGATTATCGTATGACGTCCTATTAATACTTTCCGAGGGAGAAAATGAGCCGCGGATTTGCTGCCACCGTTCTCCATGAAGTGCAAACACCAGCAAGAGGTACAAAATCATCCCACGGCTGTATTCAAGCTCCGACCAATTGCCAGTCTCGGTTTCGGCCATGTTATTATTAATTTCAAAATTCTCTATCATGCGGCTATCTAGCCAGGGTTTCCACTATTTTATACGTGAATTCAAAAGTATCAACACGTCTTCCATTTGCTTCATTTTTTGAACGAAAATAAGAGGTAGATTGAGTTATTCACATTTTTTAGAGATAAATTAAAGATTGTCATTTTAAATTTATCCTAAATAGATAAAATGATTATATATTTAGAATAAAAATATTTTGTAAACATTCGCTTATATAGTTATATTTCACAATTAGTTATTCCGCGCATTTTTGTCTTAAAAGAGACTCAGATTTCGAGAGAATTGAGAGATTGGGTGATGATTTGTCATTAAAATGAAAATGGTAGTGTAGGTGGTAGAATGGTCACGGACTCACAGTCATTTGGCGAATTCAAAGATGGCAAGAACATGACGTATTTAACATATGCAACTGCTAGAGGTGCTGTTCATGAGGTTCCCTACACCACACAACTCCATCACCAGCCCTCACAGTGTTCCAATCAGTTCTCAGAGGATTCCTTCTTCCCAATCGGCTTAAGCCTAACAATTGAGTAGATTTTCCTTCGAATTTTCTACTCCAGTTTCCGGGAAAGATCCTGGAAAATGTACTTTAGTTTGCTCTTATATTTGAATAACACTGCCCAAACTTGAAACTGTTATTGACCCAGTATTATCGTCTGCCTTTGATCAAATATAGAGCCCGCAAAATTCATGCGTGACAAAAGGATGTTACAAGCAGAGATTTCATATATGACCATTAACTATGTGAATTTTGTTTTATTTGCATGATTCCCATTTCCCAGCATCATTCGTGTTGTAATAATTAAAATCACTAAAATATCCCTCCAATTATTATAAAATTATTGTTAATGATTTTTTTTATAAATTAATTAATTAATTGCTTGCTTAGGTGCCAATATTTTGTACCATTGTGGCTAAAATGTGAACCCAACCAGAGCCCATTGAACAATGATACTAACCATATTAGGCTTGTGAGCAAGACCCATTAAATTGCTCTGGCTAACAAGGTTGTCTCAAAATAAGAGATGAACGAAAGTCCATGGACTCATTTCATTAATTAATTTGTGCATTAAAAATACCCAAAACAAAGTCCCCATGTTGGCCTAACCCCTAGGTTGTACGGATTTAGTGTGCTATTTATTCAAATCACTTATTCACATTGAAATAGTTACCTCACGGATTTGGACCAAATATATATATAGATATATATCATCTTAAATTAACTTCATTCACAAATACAAGCAACTTAGATATGTAAAAATTGATATCAATTGGGTTGTGGAGCTCAATCGGCAATTCCCGCCCCAGTGGCAAAGCTGAATCCTAGAATAATTAATTAATTAACAAAACCACAGAAGATATAGAATCCACGGATATCATTGGTTTGTGATATAAAACGAAGTCCTACACTTGGTGTTTTATGTTTCATAGACATTTTGTATCATTTCAAGAAGTTTACTAACACCCTACATCTTAAAGTCGATCTTCTTGAATCAATAAAATACAAATTAAAATTTAATAATCTGATCTGAAGCTTAAGATACTTATCACGCGTTTTTTTCTTTAAACAATAAAGAAATTATATAGCATCGTCCACAAAATCAAGAAACAATTGTCGGAAATGAATCAGTATAATCATCTCCTGATTTGAATTTACTTAGTACTAACTAAACCATGCAACCAAATTGAAAATCTGTATGCGCATCGATTGAAGCAAAGATATATATACAGCCTCTAAATAAATGCGACATGAACATCAAAATTAAATAACAGTAGAGCTAAAATATCTTTAATGGCTTTTTATTTCTTTACTTTGTTGTTTTTATTGTTCATTCACAACTCTTGCGCTGAACTGATAAAAGCTTTACCAGGGCAACCCTCAAATGTTTCATTTAATCAATATTCGGGGTACATTGTAACAGATGCTGAACATGGCAGAGCTTTGTTTTATTACTTTGCCGAAGCTCAATCGCCTGATCATCTTTCACTTCCCTTGACCTTGTGGCTCAATGGAGGTTCATATTCATATATATTTCCAATTAATGATTTTTTTTTCTGATATGAATCATAAGATATTTAATTATATGATATAAAAGTTTTGATTATGTTATATATATAATTGTAATTTGTAAGTAACCCTTTGCTTGCTAGGTCCTGGATGTTCTTCAATTGGTTTTGGTGTATTCATGGAGCATGGTCCTTTCCAGCCAAGAGAAAATGGAAAGCTTCTCAAGAATGAATATTCATGGAACTTGGGTAACATTTTTTATTTTTATTTTTTCTATTTGGTTTCTTTATTATATAATAATTACTTACCAAATGTTGATTGGTTTGAATATTTTTAATTTGTAGAATCCAATATGTTATATGTTGATTCACCGATTGGAGTTGGATATTCATACTCAAACACAAGCTCAGATTACAAATCATGGAATGATACCGCAACCGGTAATTAAGAACTTCAACTTCTTATTAATTAACGATGGATTAATGTTTAATGAATATAACCAACTAATTTATTAGTTTCCATGCATAATGGAGTTTATTTTGCAATGTTTCGTGCAGCTGAGGATAATTTGAGATTTATTGTGAATTGGTTTAATGAATTTCCCCAGTACAAAGAGTCTGAATTCTTTCTTGCTGGAGACAGTTATGCAGGTGGATTACTCTTTAAGTTGACTAATTTTTATTCATCTGATATAATTTGATATACATGTTTGATAATAAAGACATCTAAATTCAGTATTGATTTATTTCAGGCCATTATGTTCCACAGCTAGCAACATTGATAATGAAGTATAACAAGCGGCCTAATATTAGACCAATTAAGCTCAAAGGCATAGCTGTAATGTTACAAGCTAATTGGTTAAACTTATGCAGATTGTATTTTTCCTACTAATTAATTTCCACATTTTTACAAATGTTATTGCTTGCTGCTTGAATTCAGTTTAATTTATACGTGTGTGATCTGTGAATTTGTAGCTTGGGAATCCACTATTAGACCTCGACATAAGTGTGTTGGGAGGAGAGTACTTGTGGTCACATGGTGCAATATCTGATGAAACACTGATGCTGGAGAAGAGTGTATGCAACGACTCAAAGTATCTCAGGGAGTTCATTCATGGTAACAACCACTCTCAGGGATGCAACCAAGTGTTTGATCGAATTTCAGAAGAAGTTGGCGCTGATATTGATCGTCAAGACTTGCTCTCGCCCTTCTGCATACCAATATCAAGCTCTACACAGCAGTTCAAACCCCTAGGCAAGCATGGCAAGATACATAAGACGGTACATAAATTGAAATTAATATATGCATATCATGTGCAGAATGTAACGGTAGTCAATTGCTAATTGAAGCTAGATGACATTTATCATAGCGTAGTTAATTGTATTAATTTCTGATTATTGTAGATGGCTAGGAGAGGAGCTAGTACAGGTGATCCTTGCATTTATGGGAGAATATTTGCTTATCTCAATAAGCCAAAAGTTCAAAAGGCACTTCATGCCAACACAATTCATTTGCCTTTCCACTGGGACTTTTGTGATGGGTTTGAAACTAAACTCTTCTCCGTTTCTCATCTAATCAGGATTTTCTTTTTAATTAGTTAATTTATCCTTTCCGGCGGCAAAAACACTTTTGCAGGCCTCTCGTGTATCAATTTGAAGATTTTGAACTGAACATCATACCCTTGGTCTCAGAGCTTCTCAAAGAAGGCATTCCCATTCTGCTTTACAGGTTTTCAATTATCATATTGATCGGTTTTTTTTTAAATACATCTATATATTAAAGTTCTGGCATTACAATTTTGAACTAATTCTGCATGTGTTATATAATTGCAATTCTTTTTCTTCTTGTAAAATCAAACAGCGGAGATCAAGATTCGAAAATCCCTCTCACTCAAACACGGCTAATTGCTAACAGTTTAGCCAAGGACTTGAAGCTGCTCCCGGTTGCAACTTATGCTCCTTGGTATAACGATAAGCAGGTACGCCAAATACTAGGCAGTTTTATGTATCTACTGGGAACGTTCCGCTTCATAATTCAATAAATGCATGGGCCTCTAGATGATCGTTCGTTCGAATGTCAACTGCAGACTATTATTGGATTTTTCGCTCAGCACAAAATTATATCAGTACTATATACGTATGTTTTGATATAAGAAACCAGGTCTCCATTGACACTCGAATTTGCAGGTGGGAGGATGGTCTCAGTCATTTGGTGCATTGGGAGATGGAAAGAACGTGACATACTTGACATTTGCAACAGTCAGAGGTGGTGCTCATGAGGTTCCCTTCACATCTCCTTCAGAGGCTCTCACATTGTTCCGATCATTGCTTACCGGAACCCCTCTACCTAGATCTCGTAATTGATTAATTAATCTCGTTTCTAATAAGAGTTTATATTGGAAAAAAAATTGTCTCTGAATTGTAATATTTCCAAATAGTGAGCCTTTCCTTTCATGCATTGATGAGCATGAGAGAGTCGTATATATAATTTGAATTTGTAGGTTCCAACATATTCGAATAATCAAAGCAGAATTTTCCTATACTGGACCATCCTTAATTAATTTTATCTAGACTTTGTAAAGAAATTGAACCGTGTGGCCGACGTTTCATGTTTTAATCAATAGTAAAAATATTTAATGTAATTGTAATCATCTAAATAAAAAAAAAAAAGTGATCTTAATTACTTTGAACAGCTACATATATAAAAAAAAAAGTGATCTTAATTACTTTGAACAGCTACATATATCAAATACCTTCTTAACTAATATGCGCAGGTGCAATCTTCAATGAAAATTGGAAAATATTGCTCTCGATTGGTCACACATATAACTAAGTTACATAAATCATGAAATAAATAAACAGCATGAGCCTCACATTCAAATATTCAATCCAAATTCTAATCTAAACCATTGACCTAGTTGAATAGAGTAATCACAACTTGCCCTAAAAAGTCTTTTTGCTTAGCAACTAGCAGGAAGACTTGAATTTATTTATTTTTTCAAAGTCTTCACAAATCACAACCCAATGTATATGGACTACCATGTCCCCACCCTCTTATTTTCAATTTCTTTTTTTGGATCAATTGATTAATTTTTAAGTGCAATTAACATATAATAATAGTTCAATCTTGCCTTTGGATCGTGGGATTTTACATATTGGAAAAAGCTGAGGTCAATATCCTTCATTTTAATAGTACAAGATGTGCAAAAACATGCGTGCTGACCGTTTCTTTTTGATAGTCTCATCAATATCCAGGCTTGTTATTAATATATAATACTGTGTATTATCTCAGACACATGATATTAAAAAATTAAAGTAGAACTTGTCCATAAAGAACTTAAGCCAACTCTTTTTATTAGAATCATTTCTTGATTTGAAATTCATCTCTTGCTACATAAAATCACTATTGTTAATTATAATATTGAGTAGCAGGTAATATTTTTACCTTTTTTATTTTACTAATAATCTAGCATTAGTTTAATCTTTATACGAGATAATTAAAATTCAAATCACGAAAGGATCATTGACATTGACCTTTATTAACTTGAAAGAGCAATTCAGCAGCCTCTCATTCTTTATTTCAGTTTATTGGCTTAGTCAAACTAAATCCAAGTCCATGGAGTCATTGATCAATCAGCACATTAAAAGAATACGCTCGTTAATTAAAAAGATTAGTACACCATATTTGTGACGTGAGTGTTAATTAATTACTGTGCAATATGAACTCCAAATTATATTTGTGATAAAATATAGACTGAGTGAGATATGCTGATGCATTTACTGATATATATTCATAATTTCAACAATCATATTGAATCCATAGTGAGTTTAATAATCCAAACAGTCATCTCATGGACACGAAAACAACATTAACTTCATCTAACTCAAGTTAACTTCAAATGGATGATGCAAGTTGACGTGAGATATATGAAGCTCGGATCCCTATATGTGTGTGTATGTGTGTAAAGTAAGGGAAATTTATAAAAATAGCCAAAAAATTTATGTATTTTTCAAATTTAACCTCTCAAATTTTTTTCTATCATAATTAGCCAAAGACTCAACTGTTTGACGAAATTGCCCTCATTTTTTAGTCCAAAAAAATTGATGCACAGGTGCTGTTTTTTTGTGCGACGGGCTGTCCGTCGCACAAAATTTTGGGAGACAGGTGTCCGTCGCACAAAAACACAGCAACTACGCATATTATTTTTTTGACCTTAGGTTAGAAATTTGAAATAAATTCTTCATCTTGTTCTTGTGTTGTGGTTGTGTTGTTTGATGTTGTTTTGGTGATGATTGTTGTTGTTTGATGTTGTTTTGGTGGTGGTTGTTGTTGTTTGATGTTGTCTTGGTGGAAGGTTAAAGGAGAGGAGAGTGGATTTTGGTGGGAGAGAGGAGGCGGGCTAGGGAGCCCGGGCTGGGGCGAAAGCCAGCGCTCGGGCTGTCGCCCAGCCTCGCACTAGGGTTGTCGCCCCAGCCTTGCGCGCGACAACCCGGGCTGTAGTCTCAGCCTCGCGCTACCGTGTTTTTGTGCGACGGGCTGTCTGTCGCACAAACTTTTGGGAGACAGGTGCCCGTCGCACAAAAACACAGCAACTATGCATTTAATTTATTTGGCCGTCGCACACAATTAAGTGCGATGGGAGCAAATCCCCAGCCCGCGCTCACTGGCTTTCTCCCCAGCCCGAGCTCCCCAGCACACCTCCTCCCTCCCACCAAAATCCACTCTCCTCTCCTTCAACCTTCCATCAAGACTAAATCAAACAACAACAACCACCACCAAAACAACATCAAACAACAACAACCATCACCAAAACAACATCAAACAACACAACCACAACACAATAAAACACAACACAAGAACAAGATGAAGAATTTATTTCAAATTTCTAACCTAGGGTCAAAAAAATAAGATGCATAGTTGCTGTGTTTTTGTGCGACGGGCACCTGTCTCCCAAAATTTTGTGCGACGGACAGCCCGTCGCACAAAAAAACAGCACCTGTGCATTAATTTTTTTGGACTAAAAAATGAGGGCAATTTCGTCAAACAGCTGGGTCTTTGGCTAATTATGATAGAAAAAAGTTTGAGAGGTTAAATTTGAAAAACGCATAAATTTTTTGACTATTTTTGTAAATTTCCCTAAAGTAATTGGTGCCACAATTGATGAATCTAAAATTAAAAGTTAATCAACAGAATCATATATTGGAAGATAATATGTAGATATTAATCTATCCAAAAAAAAAAAAGGGTTATGTCCTCAATGTATGTGTCGCAAAAAAATTAGCAATAAGACACAAGTAAACAGTGTTGACGTCTTTGGGAACATGATTAGTTACCAGAATATATACCATACAGAAATGTTTCAATGTTTAAGGAAATTACCATAATGCAGGATCTGAATAGTTGTTGAATGCATTAATTTAAAATAAAAAAGGTTAGGCTAATTATTAGCTTATATGTTCACAAATATAGATGTGATTCTTGATAAGCATAGTGTGGAACACTAGCTAATTAACACCATGACACTTTAAAAGCAATAGTCATGGATTTGCCATCGGTTGTATCACTCAGAAAGTTGACTCACAATTAATGTGATTACTTGCTTTACATGTCTTGTCTATTACATGATTCGGAGGCTCCTATCTTATGGATCATATCTTTAGTTTCCTTTATTTTTTTCTTAAATAACACTGTAAATGTTCATCACTTGTTAATTAATGAGAATAGTATATGAAGTTGGAGAAAGTCTATTAAATATGATTACCACTCACTTAATATTAGTTTTTAAAATAAATAAACATATTATACTATTTGTTGTATGGTTAATGTGGAACCTTTAAGGTATTAAAAAAATTTCTTGTAAAGTGACATGTTATATTTTAGTATTTGGTTTTATCATCTTACAAGTAAAGTATTTAATGTATTCCTTTATAATATATTTGAAGAAATTTTTTGTTTCATTAAAAAAAAAAATTCTATTACTTCAATGCCTAAAAAAATTACCATAATTGTTGTGGAGTCTTACATATCTAACTTATAGTAAACACAAAAGTAGTTACACACGATCTCCGATGTAAGTAACTACTTTTGAATTGCTATATTTATTAGCAATCATTTCGTGGCAAATTTACTTCGAAATTTTCCAGTTGTGGGACATAGTAACATTATATCATAATAATAATTACGTGATTGATTTATTGGTTTAGTTTGTTAAATCACTTTGACGTAAAACCTAAAGTGGCGGACAAATGGCACATAGGATTTGAACACAATAGCTAGTTTGCTCTAATGCCCTTTTTTTTTTTGAAAAAAAAAAAATTCGATCTATGATAGTTTAAATTGAAAAAAAATTATAAAGTACAACTTGGTTACAGAGGCAACTCGAGAAACCCCCTAATATTAAATCGTACGCATGAATGAGTATGATGGCCAGGTTAGCTAACCTAGCTATAGCTAACAACTAACGCAAGTGATGGAAGTAGAAAAATTAATTCATGAAAATAAACAAAATTAATCAAGGTCAACGAATGTGGACAACATTGCATTGCCCTATGTCTTAACATGGATACCGTGTTAAGCTAAGAGCCGTATTGACCCGAAAATTGACAACTAATTAAACAAGGGAAATGCTTGACTGCGGCCACCGTCCACCACCACCGCCGTGGCTTAATAAGTCATCTCTCATACATAAAATTTGACTGCTAGCCCATGTGACGTCGTGTTAGTACGAAGCTTCAACGATGGTACTATAGTTTCATTAATCAATTAATAAGCTTGCCGCAAATTCAGCTCTCATTCTTGACTGTGAAAGTTGAAGTTGAATTAATTCTTTTTATACACATTGTTTTATTAATTATTAATATAAATCAAATAGCTGTGGAGATAGTTGACATTTTGTTTGTGTGTGTCTGCGTAATTATGAGCTATGAGTTAATGAGATTTTTTAAATAGGTTAATTAATTTAATATTTTAAAATGTAAAAAAGACTTCTGGGGTCGTCTATTATTATAATTGGAAGACAAGTTCATTGGAGATTGATATGTTCAAGTTTTATATATAAGTATTAACAATATTAAGGGCTTGCAGCAGGAAAGAGAGATATTTGATCCTTCAAATTAAGCTGCTGCAATTAAATGGAGGTTTTATTGAAAATGCCTTGTGTTGTCAAGGAAGAAAAGAGTGCTGAATCTATCAACCGCGAACATATTTGCAGCCAAGAAGCTAGAAAGGTACAAATATATGTCTATGCTATCATCAAATCCCCTAGTCTGTCGATGACTTTTTTTTTTTTAAAAAAAAAAAGAGTTGATCATGTTTTAGATGTTGGATTGAATTATGAGAATTTACGTTCCGATCTTCATGAATTGGATTTAGATGTAGGAGTTCTACGTTGGATGAAATAGCAAGTGAAAGTCATTCAGGTTCTTTGAATCTTGAATTTGTAGAAGCTGTCATCATTATTTTTTACATCCTTTTGAGTTTCATGATGTTAGTACTGAAATAGCTGAGGAAAAATTAACGAACTATTAATAGATGATTGTTGTTCTTGTATTTCAGGTGGGAATTGGAGGACAAATACATGAGGTCAGTGGTCTGAAATCATCTTCACCTAGCAGGCATGAGAAATTAGCAGCCGACGGCAAAGAGGTACTTAACAAATTCAATTTAGAGCTTTTTTTTTTTTTAATTTCCCCTTAAATAATATGAAATCCCTGCCATGGAGTATATTTATTGAACTTACCATAAGTAAACAAAATTACATCAAGATTAAAACTATATACAGAACTAATATTTTGGCTAGCTAAATTGTGTGTTCATTTAAATATATTTTTCTCTTTCTCTCTATCATACACATGCATACATATACAAACTTTCAATTTGGCCTTCTTTTGATATTAGTGAGAAGTTTCATATGTAGACATAGCAGCAACGCTTAATATGTAAATGCTCATGTGCATTATGCATGCATAATAAATTAATTATATAATATATGTATGTTCGTCGAGAAGAATTCTAATTGTTGTGGCTAATAACTTCATCACTTTTGTTTGCTGCATATGTGTGCGCAATCTTGTGGGGGTTAGCTAGATCTGAATGTTCATGATTTCTATTCCACACTTAATCTCCAAATTAATTATAAGATAATTAAAAATACTTTTCATATGGACCTTATTTTGGTTAAAGTGTTACAAGTATTATAAGAAGGATGGGTGGATATTAATTTGTTATTGATTTTTTTTTAAATTGATCTTAGGAGGATGAGCTTGAATCTGCCAAAGCTGAGATGGGTGAAGTGAGAGAAGAAAACGAAAGATTAAAGAAGATGCTAGAGCAAATCGAAAAGGATTACAAGTCTCTTCAATTGCGCTTCTTTGATATCTTGCAAAAAGCTGACCCCACCAAGAAACCTACAAATTCAACTCAATATTTTTCCCACAATGAAATCATGGAATCTGAACTTGTGTCACTTTGCCTTGGAAGAAGCAGCAGTCCGGGTGAGGCTAAAAAGGAAGAAAGAACAAGCAATAATGCTAGCAAAGGTAGCAGGAAAAATGGTGATGATGAAGAGTTGAAGGCCAGTTTAAATCTTGCGCTGGACCCAAAAATTCAACCGTCTCTGGAGCTTGGTGTGTCGAATTTAAGCCCCGAGAATAGTTCAGAAGAGACAAAGGAAGAGGAAGCAGGAGAGGCATGGCCACCAAGTAAGGTTTTGAAGACAATAAGAAGTAATGGAGAAGATGAAGTTTCACCACAAAGCAACGTGAAGAGAGCTAGGGTTTCTGTGAGAGCAAGATGCGATGCCCCCACGGTTAGTCTATCTTTTTTTAAATTTTCAGTGTAGTAAATATGTCTAGATCAATTTGAGAATTTTGGCTAAAAGAATTTTTCATCCTTTATACAGTTGAATGATGGATGTCAATGGAGGAAATATGGGCAAAAAATTGCAAAAGGGAATCCATGTCCTCGAGCTTATTATCGTTGTACGGTTGCATTAGGATGTCCAGTAAGAAAACAGGTATACTTTAATATTTCTCAAAAATTAATATAAAATTGTAAAAACAATTTCTCTTTAATTCTAATTAATTAATGTGAATACGTAGAGATTTTGAACCTTAAACATTTTACACTAACTTACAATTTTCTTTATCAATTGAGATAACTCGTTACTCTACCATAATTGTCTTAGGTACAAAGATGTGCCGAAGACATGTCTATTTTAATCACAACCTATGAAGGAACACACAGCCACCCACTTCCAGTTTCAGCCACTGCCATGGCTTCCACCACCTCAGCTGCTGCTTCTATGCTATTATCTGGCTCGTCGACATCTCAGCCAGGCCTCAGCTCCTCAGCCCCAACTACTGCTGCTGCCACAGCACCCAATGGATTAAACTTCAATATTTATGATACTTCAAAAACAAAGCCATTCTACTCCTCAAATAGTACCTCAGCTTTGTTCCCAACAATTACCCTGGATCTTACCAATCCGTCCAGTTCCCTTTCTCACTTCAACAGGTTCTCTTCAAGTTTTGCTTCAAACCCACCATTCCCTTCAACAAATCTCAACTTTTCTTGTTCCTCAGAATCCACTTTGTTACCCACAATTTGGGGCAATGGGTTCCAAGCTTATGGTCCTTACAATCAAACTCCAAATGGGTCCTTGTTAAATCTTGGAAAAAATTCCCAAGAACAGTTTTATCAATCTTTCATGGATAAAAATCAGAACCAACAAGCTGCAGCTGCTTCTGCTTCTGCTTCTCAACAAGCTTTGACAGAAACCCTAACCAAAGCTATCACATCGAACCCCAACTTTCGGTCAGTTATAGCTGCCGCGATTTCAACAATGGTTGGAGGCAATGCAACAAATAATGGGGATCAAGAAAATTTTGGTCAGAATCAGATGCAGAATAATAATCCTCCTAACAATTCAATACTGAGCCAAAATGGGAAAGCTTGCGCATCAGGCTACTTCAATGGACTCTCAACTTTGAATTCTCAGACGGGAAGCAGTAGTTTGATTCGATCTTCTTTGCCATTTCCTATCTTCAAGAGCAGCCCTACCCCCACGAATGATAATAATAGCAAGGATCAAAGCAGTTGATGGGGTTGAAATTTGACTTTTTGGATGTGATCCAAGTTTGAGAATAAGTGAAAAATAATATTGATAATGATCAAAGTGTATATATTTACTTAATGTTTATATATGGAATTGATAAATTCCTGTTCACATTGTCAACAAATGCAACCAATCGAACATGAGCTTGTAGATTTCTTGCTAATACAAAGCATTGATTCGATATTATACATATTCAGCGTGCAGTTAAGGTCTAAGTCAACTTTAAAGGAGAGGAGTTCATATATAAAATGAGCTGACGGTCTTAAATTAGGGTTTCAAGTGCAAGTACGCACTGACTCGTTACAATCAAGTAGGCCTGGCCTGTAATATGACCTACAGCTGAGATAGGATCTCGTCACATATTTGCGGGTTGTTAGTTCCACTTGGTAAAATCTCTAGTGTTAAAAAATAAAGGGGGAATTCAAATCTGCTCGCATGATTGGTGAGCTTCCAATCATGTGATGTTCAAAAAATAAAAATATAAAAACTAAATTAATGTCTGAAACTGGATTGATAATTTCATGATCTGACTTCTGGAACTGGATTGGTAGTTTCATCATCTGCAGGGCACTTGAAAGACATGAAAAAACAAATAACAATAATAATGTAAAATAAAAATTAGGGCCACTTATTGAGAGAATGCAAGTGAATTGACATCCAAACATTTTATTGCAACGGTTTATTACTATTATATTAGTATTATTACTTTTGCAAAAAATGTTAATTTACTGTTTTATATTGCGTTACAATATAAAGCGTTAAAAAATGTAAGCAATTGACTCACAATAACGGGGACGCGCACCAAAATGACCTCAATTGCACTATATGGTCTACTTGCTTTCCAATTAGAAACAATGGAAAACTTCTGCGATATATCTTATTCATCAAATTATTCAACAATAAATTAGAGGACTCCAAAAAATAATATTGAATAATGAGACTGAGTCTATTGCCTGATTTATGCAGAAAATTGTAACTCAGTACTCTTTGTTATATAGTACAATTGTTTACACAAGACAGCTCCCTACAAAAACAATGGGTTCTGTTCATCCAACCTCCTGCACTAACCGTGACATCCCCAAAATAAATCTTTACAAGAACCTTTTGCGGCCAAAGTCCTTAAACATGAACAAATAACGGCTAGGCAGGCCAGCTGTCAGCAGCAATCATGAAGAATAGAGTTTTATATGATTCATACACTGCTGCAACAAAAATCATAAAGTTTAAATGCCAATATGTAATAGATCAAAAGTTTACTCTCACGTCAATTATCAACGCATAATAGCATATCACCTTGACAGTACCGTTGAAAATATTGCTCCATCTTTGAGACATCTTTCTTCATGAAACTCTCAATAGTTGATGAAAAGCCTCCTGAGGTATATCAACAGAACCAACACGCTTCATTCGCTTCTTTCCTTCTTTTTGCTTCTCCAATAGCTTCCTCTTCCTTGTAACATCTCCACCATAGCACTTTGCAAGAACATTCTTTCTCATAGCCGAAATCCTATGAACAGGAAATCAAGGGTTAGCTAACAGTTTGGAAGAAAGAATTAATACAATTTTAGAAAAAAATGAGAAAAAACAATGACATTCTTGCTTTACGAATGCCAATGAAAAGTGCAAGAACCGCTATCTAAAGAAAATGGTCACATATCAAAACTGATACAGTGACATGTCTCAAATAGAAAAGACCAGTATGAAAAAGTTTCCATGACTTACGTCTCCCTCGCAATAACCTTTGATCCAATTGCAGCTTGAATGGTTATCTCAAACATTTGCCTGCTCAGATTCAAATCACCTGAGGCTACTACATAAACAAGCAAATAAACTACGAAAGCTAATATATTAAGTGAAAGACCTGTCAATGAATTTCTTCAGCTTCTCCACCAGTTCACGACCAACACGTTGAGCCTTTAAATTGTGCACAATTGTTGCCATTGCATCAACAGGTTGACCATTCAAGAGGATATCGAGTTTCACCATATCAGCTTGTTGATATCTGTTAATGGCACCCGTCATGTGTGAAATGTGGGAAAATCATATCCAAATATCCCATCCAATCAGAGGACGTATAAATGCTTTCCACTTAAATAAAAAGAAGTACAGAAGAGAGAGAGATTACTCTGAATCCTCATAATCGAATGATGCATAACCTGAAGTCAAACTCTTCAATTCATTGTAAAAATCGACAACAATTTCCCTCAAAGGTAGACGATACTTCATAAATGCCCGTTGGCTGCATATATGAAAATCAAATGATCAGTACTTCAACTGTGAATCAGTTCAAGGAAGGATACATAAAGCTTGCAAATTAAATTACATACGTAACAAATGCAGAAACTGAAACTACAATTTAGTAATATACAGTGTGTATATATATATTTCAACTACAAGTTTTATGACGAGATCAGATATATGTTCTAGGGATACCAAGAATTTAAGTACAAATTTTAATTTCTTTTCATGCTAAAATCATCGTGATTCAGGAGTCAAAATTACCTGTCAATAAATGAGTACTCCAACTGCTGTCCTCTTCGCTCGGAGCAAAGTGTAATCACGGATCCCACATACCTTAAGGCAGAAAAATTTCATTCTGGATGAATAATTACAGCAATGCAAAAGAACTTACCCAGTAAGGCAGTTGAGGGCTTACTCACTAGGAATGATAATTGTCGCTACTACAGTCGGTTCCCAGCAGGCTGTAACCCGTTTTTTAGGATTGGAGGGCAATGAGGCAGGATTCTGTACTTCTGCTTTACTAAAGAATGGGTCCATGTATCGTTAGGTAAAGCACTTCTTAAACAATCTTAAAAGCGATATACAAGACATACCTCCCATCAGAATACTCAAATATATAAGGCACAGTGGGGACTGTTGAAATGACATGAGCTCCATACTCCTATCATATATATTAACAGAGGGGTTCATGAGAATAAGCAATACTTCCAAAATTATTTAGCCAAATACAAGTGTCCGAGTAAAATTCTAGTCAAACATAGTAAGATGTGTCAAAATAAGCATAATAACTGATTTTTTATTAGTTTTATCTAACTTTATTATTTTTTAAATGTGATCCATCAACAACAATGAAAAGACATGGTGAAGAAAATTCCTTAACTACACAAAGGCATATTAATGTCCGCAATATTAGGTCCATATGTACATTAAGGTGCTTGTATGAGTGCTAGAAGAAAACCTAATTTATATGCTGCTGCCAGAAAATTCGGTGTTGGCTTGGAAAGAAAGGTAAAAGGTTCATACAGCTGGACCCAACCAATATGAATGTGAGGTTCCTTTATCCATTATAAAGAAACTCCCTCAAAATGGGAAAAAGACGACCATTTCAAAATGCAAATAGGTTGTGTTGGTAATGCATCTTCATATTGTATTTGAGAACTATGTCAACTGTAAACATAAAAGAGGGAAAAATACCTGTTCAAGTCGTTGATGAAAAACATCCATGTGAAGTAAGCCTAAGAAACCACACCTGCAGTACAACATGCTAATTGTTAACAAAAAATAGAACACAGGATACTTAGTCACAAATTTAATATTTACTAAAGTTTGATTTTCACTGTAAGTGAGATGAATCACTCAGTGGCAGAGGCCAGACCTAAAACCCAGTCCAAGTGCTGTGCTAGTCTCTTTAGTAACAGAAACACTGGCATCATTGCACGTGAGTCTCTCTATTGCATGGTTGAGTGCTTCAAAATCAGATCCATCAGCAGGATAAAGACCAGAGAACACCATATGTTTGGCAGGCTTAAAACCTACATTTTTGGGGCATAAGGACCAGCAAAGTCAGAACTACTCAAATCACGTAGAAAATGAAAGGCAAGGAGTAAAACATAACATGTAGAGCCCTTACAGATACAACAACTGCATATATTGCACTTTGAAGAAAATACAGCAGGACAACCAAAATAATCACCTTTCTACAAACAGAATTAGGAAAAAAGAGAAAGAAAACAGCCAAATGGTAAGCCTGCCTCGAACAAATACTCCAACTATTAAGGTAGAGATAATATGATCATGACTGGCAAAATCTGTGTGAAAAGGCTAACAACAGAATGAAGAAAATGTTCTGTAGCAGGAAAAAAAGGATGAATATATACCTGGAAGTGGCTCAACAATGCTTTTACTGTGATAGAGAGTATCGCCAATGCGTGCCTCTTTCGTTGAACGCATGCCAGTCACAACATAACCCACTTGTCCGGTAAGAAGAACCCCAGTAGGAGTGAGTTCAGGATGCATGATTCCAACATCCAGAATTTCATAAGCTTGGCCAGTTGCAGCAGATGAGATCTTATCTCCTTTGCGCAAAGTTCCATCAACAACTGCAACATGGCATATTACTCCTTTGTACTCGTCATAATATGAATCCAACAAAAGCATACGCAAAGATGAATCTATAATTCCGCGAGGAGGAGGTATCCGCTCTATGACTGCAGGAAGGACATGCTCAAGACCCTGCCCTGTTTTTGCAGATGTTAAAAGGGCTTCACTAGGGTCAAGATCGAACATTGATTTCAGCTGAGCTTTGACACGATCAGGATCAGCAGTAGGCTGATCAATTTTGTTTATGACAGGTATTATCGTCAGTTCAGATTCAAAAGCAAGATAAAAGTTAGCAACAGTTTGTGCCTGAACACCTTGGGCAGCATCCACAACCAAAAGAGCACCCTGGCAAGCTGCCAGGGATCTCGACACCTCATAGCTGAAATCTACATGACCAGGTGTGTCGATAAGATTTAGTAGAAAACTTAAGGGATAATGACCTTCACTAGTGCCAGGGCCATTCAACTCCTTTCTGTAAAACATAGTAGCTGTCTGTGCTTTAACAGTTATTCCCCTTTCTCTCTCCACCTAAAAATATCCCAACTTCATCACATTTACAACAGACAGTAAATAAATACCTTCAATATATATTTTCCCAAACATAAATATATAAAATCATTTTGAGTAGTGTGAAACTAATGTGAAATAAAACAAACAGGTCTAAAAAAAGAATGTGGATGAAGTAGAGACAGAGAGGCCATCATCTCAAGCTTATGTAGCAAAGCTTTCTAGCCTTCTTATTTCTGAGACAACAGCAATTTCAAATGACAACGCAATCAAAGAATCCTACTCTGTTAAACTAAAATGAGAAAAACCACACTGAATTTACAAAACGAATCCATAAACCTAATGCAAAATCCAAAAAAACACCCACTTTATATTGCACGTTAAATAATCTAATAAAAAAAATGAAAATTTCATCTTTATACCTGCAATTTATCAAGATACTGAGGCTGGCCGTGCCCTCTTTTGATAGTGCCAGTGAGTTCCAAAAGCCTATCGGCGAGCGTTGATTTTCCATGGTCAACATGGGCAATTATAGAGAAATTTCTGATTCTCTCAGGTGGGTACTGGGTCACGTCTACATTTTTATTATCTCTGTTGTCGTGTTGGCGAGAATTTGAAGAAAATGAACGAGCTGAGTCAAACAAACAACGGTGGTTTTGGAAATGGCTGAATCTAGAATTTATTGAGTTGGTTTTAGCGATTGAGGAGAGTATAAAGTGAGATTTTTTAAGGGTTTTGGACGCTGTGTATAGAGAACCCATGTGACGGGTTTTAGCAGAAGATGTGGAGACCGTAGCCGAATTGTTTCGAAAAAGTGCTTCAGAAATTAGAAGCGTTTGGTTTGCTCTTCTTAAACGACGTAGCTTACAACTTAATAAAGACTTATGTCGAAATTACCAAACGTAACCCCGTAATGCTAAATAATATTAAATATGCGTCTAACGTTTGCAAAATATCTCAAATTCATCCTTATCAGAGCATCATAAATCACAATTGATAATACACACGTCTTGAGGTTGCGTCCTTGAGGGTACGAAAAAACCTTTGTTGTCGATTGTCAGATGCAGGGATCAGCCATTAGCGTAATTTTCAAGTTCTACGCAAAAGGACAAGAACGAAAAAGAAATAGAGCAATCCTAGGACGATGAGAAATGAAGAGATCCCACTAATGCATAGGCAACTTGAAGCTTCAGTTTCTCTATCCACTCTCTTTCCATTTCCTGTCTCTGGCACTTAGCTCTTCCTTATCAACTGGTGATGGCTCAACAGATCCATTAAGTTACTTAAGCCACCTTAGTTCTTTTACTTTAATTTTGTATATGGGACCAAACATTCTGTGCTTTATTCTCTGGTTCTGGTTTGAAGTGACAAAAAAAATCCAACTGGGCTTGCTTGATGCTTGATATAGAGCTAGGAATGAAACTAGTGTTAGATTATCCAGTTGAGTAATAATTTCGTAGGGCGAAGCCCAAGAATATGGACGATCTGTTAATTTACCAGAAATGTTAATTGATTGTGTATTAGGTATATGGAGGGGTTACCAAAGTTTTTTTTTTTTTTTTTTTTTGGGGGGGGGGAATGAAAAAATCTGTTCTTTTTCATTTTAGAAGTTGCTGTCGTAAGGGCTAGTCCTTGATTTGTTGGAAACTAAAATATTTTAGTTAAAGTGACGTGATCATAGTTGATAACAATTCTTTTAGTAAACTGGTACTCTGCCGTGATAGTCTTAGTATGGTGCAGTTTGGAAATCTGGACTTCAAATAAGTTGGATCAAGTAATCAACCTTCAAATATTTGAAAGAAAATCCTTCCCTCATAATTCATATGTACACAGAAGACTTGAACCTCCTATAGCACCCTACTAATGGATGGTTTCTTTACCATAGTCTTTTCCTAGCATATTTTACAACACTTGCTTCACTTAGCAAGCATGAGAATGATTGATTGATGGTTCATGCTAGTGTCTCAGTTTTCATTAAAGGGGTACTATGAGTGGGTAAAGATTGGTTTTTATATATCATATATTTGCATGGGTAAATCTTGATTGATTTTTCAGTTTGGTTATTTTTATTGTAGGTGATGGGCTGAAATGTCAACTACAGCAGTGGAAAGACTGATGAGGGATCTCTAGAGGCTTCAACAGGGTGCACCACCTGGCATCAGTGGCAGACCCTCTGATGACAATAGTATGCTTTCGAATGCTATTTTTGTTGGGTATTTTGCCAATTTTTTATGTTTCCTGTCAACAATATAGTGGCTTTTGACGTCTTCACTATTTTCTATCAAGGCGTGTGTTTCTTTTCTGATTGTTGTTTTATAAGAGAATACTTTAGTTTGTATTTTCACACTCTCTATTGATTGCTTTCCTTGTTTGTGTTGTAGCCTTGGTGGAACTCTTTTTGACAGAGGCAAGTTTAAAATTCTGAATAAGTGTATGCTAATTGGAGCTGTGCATTACAACTGCATAATATAATCATTCAGTTTAATCTGGCGCTCCTACAATTACTGTTTCTGACATGTTGAAATGGGTTAAGTTGTAAATGCTGAACTGATGTGTACATGGGCATGCATATTGCTATGCATGCCTATGGCTGCACATAAATTATTAGAAACCATCCTCTGAAATCATCTTGTTTCAGAAGATAATTGCTTATATTTGAAACATATGTGCAAAATAAATGACATCTATTCTAGAACTTTGTTCCAGGAAAAGAGTTCTATTGCATTTCCTTGTGCCACAAGAAATAGGTAGTACTGCACTTCTAGTGTGATATCATTGCTAAAAAGTTATTAAAATAATATTTTACAGTGGCCACTTCTTTTGACAATATATAAGTCATAAATCCTTCTTGAGCTTTTGGCAGGTATATTTAAGTTGACTCTTAAGTTTACAGAGGAATATCCTGTCAAGCCCCCTGTGGTTCAATTTGTTTTTCGAATGTTCCACCCTAACAGTAAGTTGAGCTAAATTCCTGTTAGTTCCTTCGTCTCCCCTTTTTCCCATATGATCTATTTAACTGTCTTATGTGGAAGGAGGGCGGAAAAAGCAAACTTTAGGATTTATTATTTTTAATTATATGGCTGAATGCTGATCTTCTTATGAATCATATGATGTACAAAATTTGTACTGTTTTACTGCTTACTTTCCAGAATTAATTTCTCCCTTTTTTTCTTTTTCAATCATTATATTAGTCAAGTTCCAAGTTTTAATCCATGCATCTTTTGGCATTTATTTTATAATGTTCAATGTTTTTTGTTTAAGTTGACTCCATAATCATCTTAGATGTTTAAAAATTTAGGATTGGAAGTGATCTTGCTAAAGTTGCTGTCAGGCTTCTAAAATTCTATGGGAAAATATTATCTGAGGCTTTTATTTGGACGTCAATTTGAGACACCTATTCTTCCGTAGCATGTCTCTCAGTCTATTTTTATTTTGTTTTGTTTTTTGTTGGAAATGTCATCTTTAAGGAGTTTTGCCCTTTCTGATCTCTTATACTGTTGTGTTCTCCTTACCAGTTTTTGGAGATGGAAGCATCTGTTTGGATGTGCTAGACTTGAATGGAATCGTGATTACGATGTAGTTGCCATTCTTGCAACAATTCAGGCAATCATAGGTCCATTTATAGATTTTATAAAAGAATTTTGCTAACTCTGTTCATCCTGAAGTTAATGTAAATGTCCTTATACTCTAAGTAAGATCAGGAGTAGCAAAAAACATTTAAATTTGGTAAAAAAGTTCTTGAAGTTGATGCTGGGTGATCCAAACCTGTACTCAGCTGCAAATCAACAGGCTGCAACATTGCTCATTGAGAGAAGAATTGAGTATTACAAGAAAGCACAGCGAATTGTTGAGTTGAGCTGGAAAGCAATCTGATTATGCATTCTCTGTCTCAGCTGTTATTGGTGGCTCTTCAGCCAAACTGAGTCACAGGCTAACTCTTTCTCCAAATAACAGGTAGGCCCAACTGTTTGACAGGTTGATGGCTTTGATTATGTAACTAAGATCATATTTTCTTTTAAACATCATTATCTAATCGTAGTGGTAATATAAACATTATAACTGCATTGTTGAGTTTATGTAAATAATCTCTTGTATGAAATTTGTGTAGAACCTTTGCAACTCCAGGCCCCATTTTGATGGCTGTCTATATTAATCATAGGCAAGAGTTCTGATCTGTAATATATTTGATTGTGATTCGTAGCGTCAGTTATTTTGGTGACAATTTGAACATGTTTTAGAGAGCTGACAGGTAATTAGTTCTTAACACATATTTGATTAGAGGAGACTTAATACCACTGGGAATAATCAGAACATTTGAACAAGGAATTAATTACCTACAATGTCAGAGACCAGAAATTATCAGCCTTATTTTCATCTGTCTTATAAATTATGCTATTGCCGACTGAAATAAAAATGTAATTAGTGCTCATCTGTCTTACATTCGAGGTAGTTTTTTTAGACACAGAAAGCATACAGTGAGGTTCCAGAAGTGAAGTTCTTGTTACGAAAACCAACTGTAACCTTGTACCCATTACCCATATAGATGCATCCATTGCTTACTGAAGCACCACCATAAATCGTAGCTCCAGTATCATATGACCACAAGATTTTTCCTGTCTTGACATCCATTGCATAGATTGGTCCTTGTCTGTATGTAGATCCACCAAACAGGACACCATTGGCCACAGTAACTGGTCCAGGGGCAGTACCATCGCTAGGATCAGCCGTAGACCATAGGACATTTCCATTGCTAGCATCCATCGCACCCATCCACCAGCAATAGTGGAGTTCTTGGATGGCTTGAGAGTGAAGTTTTTGTGTTGGCTGTTGGCAATGTTGGTGTAGATTCTTCGCTCATCTGTGGCCGCACCCCACATTGCCCCGCCACCTAGGCCTCCCGGTCCAGCCTCCTATGGTTGAAAGTCTTTAGTTTAGGCAAATCCTAAATAGAAGATTAATATATATATATGCAATACACAAACACAAGACCTCAAATCAAAACCGTCTCTTGAAAGTGAGTCTGAACTAACCATAGACCAAATGAGGCTGCCATTATCACGATCTAGAGCCCACGCAAAGCCGCTTTTCTGAACAGCAACAACTATATCATGCTTGACTTTATTTAGATACATGCTCAACATCATTGGTGCCTCTCCAAAATCAGCATCAGGGCTAGGTCCAGGTGGGCAATTTGGATTCAAATGCCAGTTACAAGCGCCAAACCATACATCATATCCCCCCAACTGCTTATACCACACAATTTTTCCAGTGTCTAAATTAAGTGCCAGGAGAGAATTTGAGTGATTTTCAGGTTCGATACACTTGTCTGGACTTGTTGGTGTTGTTTGATTGTTTTCTTCTTCTTGGCATTGGCGTATATGAAGCGGAACTGAATAGAGGTTGCCGGTGGCAATGTAAACATGGTTTCTAATGGGGTCAATCGATGGACTGCTTCCCCAAATGGCTGCTCCAGCATATTCGTTGAGCTTGCCAAAATTGTCCGGCAGCATGAAGGTTTGCCACAGGATCCTGCCAGTCTTGGCGTCTAATTTGGCTAGACTGCCCTGGAAAGTGCAGCATAGCTCGAAGGTCAGGCCTTCTTCTATCGATGATGTTCCAACATAGTAAGCCCTGAGGCAAAATTACTAAGTGGAGCCAGTAAATACGGAATAATTAAAACCAAAATCTTGTACTTCATTGAATTTCTATTTTTCTCTTGAATAAATAATTTGTACATTCACATGAATGTCTATACATTTTAAAATGTAGATTTAGACTATGTATACATTTTAAAATGTAGATTTAGAATATGTGGTATAATTTAATATTAAAATATATCTAAATTTCGTATCTTTAAACATTAATTTTGTATTTTGGATATAATTGGACATGGAAATCAGGAAAAATTCTGCATACTGAAAGTTAGCTTTGCATTGGCAAGATAACATGTAAGATAAAACACAATTTGTAATGTCCAGATCTAATAATCATATAAATATTACTTATTAAAAGCCAAGTTGCCCATAGGCCTGACAATTTCTATTAATATAAAGAATTTAACGAATAAATCTTGAGACAAACAAAGATTGTCGTTATGTAATTGGCACAAGTTAAATATAATAAAATTTCTCGGGTCTGCTGTCTGTGAACCACATGATTTACCTAAAAGTAGAAGTTATGAACTTCTTGTTTTGATAAAGAACTTACGAGATTCTTAAAAGGATAACAATCCTTTAGACAAACGAACCACTTAACTTGAACCAGAAAATTTTCTTGGATATTTTCCCAAAGGAAGTTTGCTTTTCTAGACTAGAGCATAGGTTGAGTTCCGGTATGTGTGCAGTGACTTTCAACTGCAACTGCGGAATCAAATCACTAAGTAAAAGTTCGTTCAGTTTCTGGGCTTTCATAGTTAAGCTGAAGCTTTTAAATATTAATGTCGTATCTATATGCTAAAAATTGAAGGAAAAAAACTAAGAGTAAGCGAAAATGGCAAAAACTAACCCTTTTTGTAATAAGTCCCGGACATGGTTATAAAACTTCGTGCATGATCATCGAGCTTAGTCTTCCAAACAAGCTCCCCATTTGATCTTTTCACAGCAACAACAACTGCAGGTCCCCAGAGTCCAAAAATAAGCAAATTTCCAGCAACTGTTGGCGTTGATCTTGACACTGTTGAGTTGACATTGAGAGTGAAACCAGGGTTGCTAATCCCTGTCAAGTTTTGCAAGTCCTGCTTCCAAATAAGAGATCCATCAGCTGCTTTAACTGCATGGAGGTAGCCATTCCAGCTTGGAAAGTAAAGGGTGTTGTTGAAAATTGCTGGAGTTACACTAATGTCACTTCCTGCATAGAACTGCCACTTTAAATTTAGCTTGGAGACAGTTGCTGGACTGATCTTTTTCTCCTTGTTTGCGTATCTCCGGTTGTACAAGTCTCCTCCATGATTTACCCAATTTTGTTCAGTATTTTGTGCGTTGCCCTGCAAATATAGAGTCAAACATCAAAATTTATCTATGTTACTTGGTGCAAGAGGTAGTGAGTGTGCACGAGGGAGAGAATTTACAGCAGAATCTGTAGAAGTTGCGAAGGAGAGTAGACAAAAGATGCTTAGAGGAAGGATAAAATTATTGTGCTGGTGTTTAGGAAGCGCCATTGAAATGGGCCCTTAGAAATGCTTATTGCTTTAGTATGCTTCTGTCAAAATGCTTAAAAAAAAATTCATTTGGAGGGATTTAGTGGCTTTTAAACTAACTATTAATTTGACAGGCTGCCACCTCCACGCAAGACAAACAAATTAATTTTTATTTACTAGAAGTAAATATGTATATCTTGACTAAATCAATGCTGAATTTGTCCAAAAACAAAGCATATTCAATTGTCAATCGTTTGAAGATCTCTTAAAAATACTAATAAGACTATAAGGCACATGAATCGTGCTTATAACGAAGTCAAGATATGTATAAAGATGTGCTTAATATCGTTGCTGAACTTCGCTAGTAATCTTTCTGATAGAAGTCTAACCGACATTAACATTAAATAATCACGAAGCAGCTGCATTAAGCCTAATCTTGAGCATATTTTTTGAGAAAAAGTTGAAGCAATCCCACTTCTATGGCACCTCCACAATGCTACAAAATTCTTAAATCTTCCTTCACTTTGCTTGTTGCTTTCGCTCACCAACACCGGCACAGCTGCAGGCTTCGAAGTATGTTTTCTTCTAACATCAATTCTCAGGTACTGTTTTAAATTGCAAATTTGAGGTACACAGAATTATGTTTCATCTCAATAGCATCGTCCAGCTCAAATCTTCGTCAAGAACAATTTTAGTATAGTGTTGGATTTGTTTTTGCTCTTCCAATTTCATATGAAAACCTCAGAAAAATTCATTTCAGAAGAGAATCGGAAATTTTAATTTCCCACTGATATATATTTAGTAATAAAAAATACACATATAATCACTTTTCAATTGGTTGTAGTGGCATAGTGTAGCTAAGGGACATGAAGCAACACAAAAGTGATTAAATCATGGAGGAGATTTTAAAACAGAAATGCAAAAGGATAAACAAAGATCAACCCTGAAACAGTTGCCAGGCTAAGTTTAAACTGGAAATTTTTCACAGGAAAAGATGTATCAGCGACACCAGCAATTTCCAATGGAACCCTTTATTTTCCAAGTTGGAATGGAATTATTTGTGCTGTGGAGGCATCTGACGGCTCTCTCGTTTGGGGAAAAAAACATGCAAGAACTGACAGGCATTAGTAAAGGTACAGGTTTTGTGCTTAATGTAAATTAGATAGCGGCAAAAGCAACTCCAACAATTGCAGAAGATCAGGATTTGCTCTTTATTGGAATCTATGGCCCTGCTGTTGTTGTTGCCGTTAAAAGATCAAATGGGGAGCTTCTTTGGTGTTCTGTGATTGATAATAATCCTTCTTCTGTCATCACCATGTTTGGCACTTACTACAAGGGGTTTGTCACACTTACTTTTACTTTTGTTTTTTACCTTCTGATCGGAGTTAAAGAAATTGTTCAGTTTCAAAATCAGATTCTCCCCTGATTTTAGCTCTCTCGAGCTTATATGAATCAGATGATTGCATATTTTTGCTAAAAGAAGCTCAAATCAAGAGAGAATTAAGAGAAATTCTTGTCCGTTTTATAAATATCTGTTCAGTTTAGTGGTAAGATATTGGCGCTGTTACTCCATAACCCGATGTGAAACTGAATTATTCGCAATTACAAAAACACGTAACTGAAGCATGCCACTTATAAACATTGCAGTAGTTTCTACCATGTACTTTTGCACTTAGACTTTTAAAATCAAGCTGATGTACAACTATTATAAATCAACCCTATATCATATGTACTATATATTATTGCCTGTCATGAGCAGTCAGCTTTTGTAAGTATAATCCACTTGATGTTGAAGTTCTGGATTAAAATTGACCACGTTTAGATCTTCAGACACCAAGCCAAGCTGACTTGGAGAACTGATTTGTATGCATAAAATTTTGCTATTGAATTCAAAGCCTATATCTATAATAAACATAATTAATGATGAGAAATTAATTAATTATAAGGAGAGGAAGAGAATGTAAGAGATCTCAATTATCCTATATATATCAGTGCATCTAAATCCAGTACAAGCATGTTATATTAAAGTCAATAGTGTGTCTAAAAAAACCATTAATTTGTAGCCTAATTTAATTCTTTTCTTTAACTTTCTTAAAATTTCTCTAGCTCAAGCATTATATTCTGTTTCTTTGTATAAAGAGGACGTCTGCACCTACAAATGCGAATTTATATATCTATAATTCAATACCAACATAGCTCAGTGAATGTTACTTTTTTGCGCATGCTTTCATTGAAGGAGCTTCTGTGTTGGTACATCATCTCTAGAAGAAGGTCTAAGCGTTGAAGAATGCTGCACTTTCTGCGGCAGCCTCTTGAAATTAGATGTCAAATCTGATGCAGTCTTGTGGTAAACTTACATGCTGCCTGATAACGAATGCAAGAGAGGAGCAGCAATCTGGGGAAGCAGCCCATCAATTGATACTCTCAGAAATCACATTTACATTGCCACTGGCAACTTATACTCGGCTCCTCCACACATAACAGAATCCAGGAAAAACAAAATAATCAAACAGTGTGCACTAGTCCTACCAATGAATGTGTAGAGGCTGAGAATCATTCAGATTCAATCCTGGCATTGGATTTGGACACGGGCAAGATCAAATGGTACCATTAAGTTGGCGGCTATGATGTATTCTTTATTGAATGTTTCAATCTTTCAACCCCTGGTTGCCCTCCTGGCCCTAGCCCTCATGTTGATTTTGCAGAGGCAGCGATGATGTTTAGCATACAAGTTAATGGAATTTGGAAAGATATTGTTGTTGCTGTGCAAAAAAGTGGGTTTGCTTGTGCTCTTGATCACGATAATGGCAGTCTCATTTGAAAAAAAAAATTATCTTAGTCCTTATATTTTGAACTTGCTTCACTTGAATTAAATTTTTGCTACGTCCCTGCGCATCTATACAAGCAGACAGGGAACAACTCCTACCATTTATTTATACATTATCTTATTCAATTTGTACGAGGCTGGACCTAGTGGTCCCGGCCGCCGGCGGAGAGGGTATTTGGGGCGCAGTTACTGATGAAAAAAGGATCTCTACCAAAATTGCCAACTCTGAATGAAAAAAAAAAAAAACCATTCTCAACCCATTCCAGAAGAACACAAGCCGGTGGCTGGGTCGCAATGGATGCTCGCGATGGCAAAATCCTGTGGTCCGTAGCAATCCAATTAATTTTCAGATTATGGGCCTGTCAGTGTGGCTAATGCCTAATGGTGTGGTTTTTCCTGGATCAACGCATCCTGAAGGACCAATATATGCAACGGATGCCAAAACTGGTAAAAACCTGTGGTTATATGAAACTGGAGCCACAGTTCGTGGTGGGATGTCAGTGAGCGATGGATGCGTATATCTTGGTAATGGATATACAGTTAGTCTTGGTGCTGCCAGTCCATCATCCACTGGTGGAAACCTCACTCTTTCCGTTTTGTGTGTGACTCCTGTCTCGTATTTATAAACACAAAACGATTTATGATCCATTGCATTAGAACATAGAAATATAAAGACATGAATAAGTGTACTCTGTGTTATTCGTGATGACATTTTACTTGTTACTGAGAATAAATTGACATTATACAATTGACTATCTTATGATAGCGTGTGGTCAATGATTAGCTGCCCTTCACGGTCGGTGTACGTTAGGTATATAGAAACTTATCTTCTGTTACATGCGCCGTAAACGAACCACTTTTATATATCAAGTTACAAAATATGGGATCCATAAATCTAAACCATAGAACTTTAATTTCAGAGAATTAAAGAGCATCAAACCATCAGAGAACCAAAGACTTGTCCCAAAAAACCAAACTGTTTACATTTTCAATTTAACCCATAATTCTCTCTTTTTCTAAATTTATAATCCTATATATATATATATATATATATATATATATATTCAGCAATCAAGTTAAAAGTAGTGTATATTTGTATCCTTGCTTATGTGACAAGTTTATAGGCGACTTGTCGTTGAATTCTTCTTGGCTTTAGCTGTAAGTCGTTTTGTTTATCAACATTTGAACGCCAACTGGTGCTAAGTTTCAAGGTTTTAATTAGTGCAGATGTGTTTCCTCTTCTCTTTGCTACACCCATTAGGCCTCTTAGACAAATATCTGGGCCTCACAGTCCTCCAAGGCCCATATCGTGATCTTTAAAAGTTTAGCCCAAATCTCCAATTCCAGAATCCAGAGTTCCAAAATGGCCACTAAAATTTTTCTGACTTGATTAGTTCATGCTTTGTGTGTAGGGAGTGCGGTTTAGGATAAGAATGATGGATTAAAGATGTATGGATGTTACTCGTGTGCCATCACAGCATTGTTATCAGTTGAATTGAAAATTAGATTAAAAAATGATAAGAAACGACAAATTAAGATGATGACGAATATACCTCATTGAATAAATAATTCTTGTTTGTTAAGTTAAGTTTATGGATTGCAAATAGAAACCCCAAAAGAAAAAATACGCTTCGTTGGTTGTTACAAAGGCTCACATGTTTTATTTACCAAGATTTATTGGGATTTAAAGATTTTTATAAATTACCATACAAAAGTTTGCCTTGAGCAAGTCAAAAGCACTGTAAGACATGTCCGAAAAAGACCAAGCAGTTCAGAGATCATATCTTTATTGGATAAACTCGTCATCATTTTCAATGAACGCCCATAGTTCTCTCGTTTACTATTTTTGTATTTCTGTATTCAGCAACCCTTATAAATAAATCCACTGAGACATGTTCCTATAGAGGCAACTGTTTCTGCAAGAAAAATGGTTAGAGACTCTTTGTCTTTGTGTTTTGCTGCTTTAGTGGCTATTGAGTTCATTGTTAATGGCTCTGTAGCTGCAGAGGATAAGAAGAATGAATGTGACAAAAACAATTCTGAGGAGGTTAAATTTTATGAACTCAAGAAAGGAGATTTCTCCGTTAAGTTTACCAACTGGGGTGCCACTATTGTTTCTGTTTATCTCCCTGACAAGGATGGTATGATTTGTTTCGTTGTTTAATTTGTTGGGGGATTTGTTCATTTTTTGAATTGATTGTCAAGTTTTGGGTTTTCACATTTTCTGAGTTTGTTTTGTTTTTGTTGCTTTTTAGGTAAGGTAGATGACGTTGTACTTGGATATGATTCAGTTGATGACTACAAGGTATTATTATTATTATTATTATTTTGCCCCCTTTTTGGAAATACTTTTGAAAATCACAAATTTTCCATTGGAGAGCCTATGGCCATAGCCCATATGTGACAAAAGAGTCTATAGCTAATTTTTCCTGTGTTATTTGTCCTATGCAGCCATTATATATATATATATATATATATTCTGTAATTAAAATAAATAAATGAACCCTTAATTATCTCAGTCTCCATTTTAATTTCATTTATTTTAATTACAGAATATCTTTGACAAAAATAATTATTTATTATTTTATCTTTTCTCTCACATCTCTCTCGAACATTAGCACCCGCACCACCTATCTGTATTACCACCAAATTCACCATCACCATCAAGTGTAGGTTGTTCTTATGAATCTAAGGAGCTGTAATTGCATTAAGATAATGTATTCCATAAGCGAAGAAACTTAACTTCAGTATCTTTGACTCAATAAAGAATGTAATCTGACGAATTTTTTTTTTTTTTTTATTCTCTGTTGGTTATAGCCATGAGATGAATCGATCATTGTGTTCACTTCACTTTTTCTCACTTATGCTTGTATTGCGTCTCTCAGTTGAGCCTGAATCCCTCAATGCACCTTCTCGAGACACTTACTAATGAATATTTTACTTTAATTGATGCTATTTGAATTTAATTAGATGAACATTTCGGATAGTAACTTGTTGACTTTGGATCGTGGGGTTATGGTTTTGGAATATCTAGTTAACTGGGTATTAGTTTTAATTATTATAGTTATTAGATGTGATTTTTGTGGATCTAATTATTTTGTAATCTTAAATTGATTATTTGATTTTTTTTAATTAAAAACGTTGTGTTTTGTAATTTTAACTTGGTGGTAATGGTGATGACGAACTTAGAGCATATGAAGGTAAATGGTGGGAATGAAGTTATGCTTGACAGAGAAAAAAATAGTTATTTCTAATGAGGGTAAATTTAAGAAATTAGTTAAGTAAATTGTAAAGTGAATGCTGAAGAGATAAAATGAGTTTGACCAATTATCACTACTCTTTTTTAAAATATATGATCAGCTGGGGACCTGAGCTATTGGGCTTATCAAGTTATTATTTTATTTGAATGGTTTCTAATTCTTAATAATTTTCTCCTTGTAGGCTTGTAAACTCAGACTTTTCTTTGACGTTTGCATTATTGACTGTGATGCACTTGATTCTCAGTCTCCTTAATTAATGTACTAATTTTCTTCAATAGTCTGGTTGGGACTAGGACCATTTTGTTCGAATCTTTAATGAAGGACCATCTGTCTCCTTTTGTGCTGCTTTTGAAATTTCCTGCACTTTGATCCAGAGCTCCCTATAACTCCACGATTTTATAGTCTTAATATTTTGTGACTGTCAATTATCATTTTGATCATTTTATACTGGGAATATTGTGCAGAATGATACAACCTACTTCGGTTCTGTTGTTGGACGCGTTGCTAACAGAATCGGAGGGGCTCAATTTACTTTAGATGGAACCCATTATAAACTGGTTGCTAATGAGAAGTCAAACATGCTTCATGGTACGTTTCTTGTGTTCGCTTGTGATATCTGGATTTTTCCTGGTAAAAAGAAAAATGAAATTGCTAATTCTGTATTTTTAAGAGATAGCTTATATTTCTTTCCTGATTTCTTATAGGCGGCCCCAAAGGCTTTAGTGATGTAATCTGGAAAGTAAAGACCTACGAGAATGAAGGTCCTACTCCAAAGATTGTCTTTTCCTATCACAGTACTGATGGTGAAGAAGGTCAGTGTAATTTAATTTTGATTTTGATTTTCTCAGGTTCTTGTGCTAAGAAGTCATGATTTTTGTTTTAAAACACCTTATGAACGTGGTAGAATGATATGTTTTCCTTTGGGGCGGGTGACTTTTCAACATTCATGTATCTGCAATTTTTTGTAGGATTCCCTGGTGATCTCGATGTCACTGTGAGTTACTCTCTCACTGATGAGAAGGAACTACGTGTGAAAATGAAAGCCAAGGCTAGAAACAAGGCTACTCCAGTAAATCTGGCTCAGCACGCCTACTGGAACCTAGGTGGTCACAACAGTGGCGATATCCTTTCTCAAGAAGTCCAGATTTTTGCTTCCAGCTATACACCTGTTGATGACCAGCTAATTCCCACTGGGAAGATTGAGACCGTTGAAGGAACTCCCTATGATTTCCTCAAGCCTCACGCCATTGGCAGTAGCATCGACAAGCTTCCTGGCGGCTATGACATTAACTATGTGCTTGATAAGGATGATTCAAACAAAAAATTGAGGAAGGTAGCAATCGTACATGATAAGAAGTCAGGAAGAGTGATGGAGTTGTTGGCAGACCAACCTGGTGTGCAATACTACACTGGTGGCCTTATTAAGGAGTTGAAGGGGAAAGGTGGCTTCGTGTATAAGAAATATGCAGGGCTTTGTCTGGAGACTCAAGCCTTCCCTGATTCAGTAAATCACCCCAATTTTCCTAATACCATTGTGTATCCTGGAGAGAAATACGAGCATCATATGCTGTATAAATTTTCCACCAAGTCGTAGATGATGTTTCATAATCAAGCCTTTCATTGCCAAACCGGGATGCCACCCGTTATCCACAATAGGTTAATACTTTTATTCTTCATGGTCGACAATTTCAGATTCTGTAAAAAGACAGAATCAAGCTCCAAATTAAAATAATCAATAAATTTATGGCAAGGGATATTAAGCTCCTGTTGCCACCAATATTTGTTCTAGTTTCCTTTTACCACATCTTTCACTGGTTGTCTGTCCTTCCTTAGCTCTCTTTCATATTCTGAACTCTGAATTTTCCAGCTGTAACGTTGCGGCGCACCTAATTTTTTGTCACCCGAAACGAAAAAGTAGCTGTATTACATAGACCGAGCGCATTTTTTCTAATTACATGCAATCCTCAAAATATAAGTCTACAGTGTCGTGGTTTGGATCGAAAGGGAAAAGAAAAAGTCAACTGATCCCGTGATCATATATGCCTGCCTAAAATGATCAATAATAATTCTGTCATGTCACATGAATGGAAGCGTGACCATGTGACCAGTTGACATAAGCTTTGGAGAGTCGATTAGATCGATAATCCTTATTAGTTTTACATACTCTCATAATCCAACCAAGTTGTTTACAAAAAACAATTGCATATTCCATATTAAAACAGCACGAGGGTCCATGAAATGGACAAGGAGGAATCTTGACATAATGCGCTGCCTTTATCAAGTCTAATAATCGATCGGCTAAAAGCACAATAAAATGTCTAGAAAAGGACTAAATTGTCGCACGTGCTATGATTTTCGGGCAGCCCCCTTTCTCGCTCCAAAAGTCTTTCCTTTTATTGTTATATACGCAAGTTTGTTGTCAGCAACCCATGTGGGGAGACCAAAGTGGCTTCATCTTTTTGTGTTAAGAAACGTAAAAAATGAGGCGTTCTCTGGTGCTGAGTTTTGTCGTGTTAGTTGCTTTTGCGTTTGTCGTTCATGGTTCTGTAGCTAGTGATGCTGTTGGAGTTTATCATCTCAAGAAGGGAAATTTCTCTGTGAAGCTCACTAACTGGGGTGCCACTCTTATTTCTGTTGTTCTTCCTGACAAGCATGGTATGTCTGTTCACTGTCTCTCCATTTTTGACATTTAAATTCTGCTGAATTATTTGTTTTTGCCTGTGAATCTTGTCTTATCCATCGCTTTTGTACTGATCATTCAGGAAAGCTGATTGATGTTGCCCTTGGACATGATTCAGTCTATGACTACAAGGTGAGTTTGTTTGTTTGTTTTTTTTTTTCAATGTTGTTCGTGAAAGGAAATGAATATTGCCTGCTCTCTTTCTTACTTCTTCCTCACACACAAAAAGCTGCTGGTATACAAGACTACACCAGTGTAATTGTAAGCTCTGGGCAGCCATAAAACACATCAAACAGGTCCTATCAGCTATTGTAGCTGAGCAATGAGCATTGGGTTTATCAACTTATTGTTTTATTCAAATGGTGTTCTGACTCTGCATTTGTATCTTCTGCTGTTGGTAAGATTGATTTTGATTTGTTTGTATCTGCTCTGTTTCAGCAGAATTTTGAGAGCACAACAGCTGAAGCGTGACACTACTAATAATAAAAACTTCAATCTTAAAACAAAGACCCTTAATTAGATGGTATAGCAGAATCAACTTTAGTAAAAGTTGGATTTTTAATTTTTAACATTTTTTTAATCAAAGACAGGCTGCCAGCAAGGGACACACCAGCAGCAACTAAATCGTATAATATACTTCGTTAAAAGGCTCTTTTATTTATGATGTGAACCGGCTCCATATGAAGCTTTTTGGAAAGGTAGAGTGATAGTTCTAAGGGCAAGTACAGCTAAGAAAAGGAAAAAAAAGCTAATTTTCTAATCTTCTGTGTCAGAAGACTTTCAATAATGTAACGCAGTTATTAGGCCTACAATTAGTAATAGTTGGTCAATTGCATTAGCCAAAGTCCTTAGTTTTTTGGATTAGTCATTGAATTGCTTGAAGATATACATGTGGCTCACAAGTTGGCTGTTTAAAAACTGATTAATCTCAATTGGTAATAAGCTGAAGAGATGGTAATCTAGAGCCTTGTGTAGCCTTTTACATTTCTTCTCATTGAATTGAAACGTCAAATATTGGCTTTGAAATTTTCATTTTTAAACGCGATATATGATTTATTATAACCTTAAACTTTCTTAATATAATATATGAATGCCACGTGATATGGAAACGCTTACCTGTTTGAATCTTTCTGCAGCATGATCTATGAATTTTTTTTAATGTCACTCAGAAACAGCTAGCTATTATGAAAGAATTGCATTATTGACTAACAAATGGTCTACATTGGCTGGCTAGTTCAGTGAAATATTCATCTATCTCTTGCTTCGTGGTTAAGTTTATTCTTAGAAAATTTTACATATCAATCTAAAAGAAGATAGAGTTTTCTTCACCTCCTGGTTTCATTGGGACTGAGACCATGGCTGCTGTCAAATTGTTTGATTAAAAAAGTCATCCGTCAGATGTGACATCTGTTGTCCCTGCACATTGTCTAGCACTTGACTTTGCAGCATACTAGGAGTCTAGAAGTTTTGCTATCTTGTCAATGTTTTACAATGAAATTTTTGCACGTTTATGCAGAATGATTCATCTTACATTGGAGCAACTGTTGGACGGGTTGCTAATAGAATAGGAGGTGCCCAATTTACCTTGGACGGAATCCATTATAAGCTAGTTGCCAATGAAGGCAAAAACATGCTTCACGGTACAATTCTGGTTCTTTCAAGTATTTTCTCATTAAAAAATGACAAAATTGGAAAAAAAATAATCACTTAATTGAATTCCTCGTATGAATATTAGGTGGCAAAGTAGGCTTTAGTGATGTTGTTTGGAAAGTCGAGAAGTATCAGAATAAAGGCCATGCTCCTCACATTATCTTTGCCTATCGCAGCTATGATGGCGAACAAGGTTAGTATGTATGAATTTTTTTCATTTCTTTTACCATTATCTTTCATCTTGGTCTATAGTTTGTTGTCAACATTCGTATTTCTCCAATCTTTCGCAGGATTCCCTGGGGATCTCTATGTCAATGTGGGCTACACTCTTGTTGGAGACAAGCAGCTGATAGTAACAATGAAAGCCAAAGCTCTGAACAAAGCTACTCCTGTAAATCTAGCACAACACACATACTGGAATCTAGGTGGACACAACAGCGGTGATATCCTGTCCGAAGAAATCCAGATTTTTGCTTCTTACTTCACTCCAGTAGATAGCCAACTGATTCCCACAGGACACATTGTATCTGTGAATGGAACTCCCTATGATTTCCTCAAGCCTCACACCGTTGGCAGCAGAATCGACAAGCTTCCTCATGGCTACGACATTAACTATGTGCTTGAAGCCGGCTCTGGAAACAAAATGAAGAAGGTAGCAGTTGTACACGATAAGCAATCCGGAATAGCGATGAAACTGACGACAAATCAACCTGGTGTGCAGTTTTACACTGCTAACTCTTTGAAGGATGTGAAGGGAAAAGGTGGTTTTGTGTATCAACCTCATGCGGCGCTTTGCCTTGAGACTCAAGCTTTCCCTGATTCAGTGAATCACCCCAACTTTCCTTCGACAATAGTAAATCCAGGGGAGACTTACAAGCATTATATGGTGTTTAAGTTTTCAACTTCTGCTTCACATTATTAGTCGTTGAAGATGTTTCAGTATCAAGCCTTGTTATGACAAATTGAAGGTGTAGTATTGGCAGTATTGGGATACAACTCTTTAATGTTTGTTATTTGAACAAGGCTTGAACAATAAAAATAAATTTACAGATGGGAAAATCGAGCACCTATTATTGTTCCTATCTGTTTTGTTTTCTTTTTATTAGGGAATTTTAATCCCACCAAGATCTTACAAGTATAAATGTATCAAACAAATAATAAATAAAAAAATAGATGAAGAGTAAAATTAATCCTACAATATAAGAATTTACATAAAAAATGCTTGTAATGAAGAAAAATCACAACTGCTAAGGACGATCAGAGAAAAATTCATTATGTGACAAATTATTATAATTACTCAAGTATTTTTCCTCACACCTAAAATCTCAATGACACCCAATCTCTCAATAGACCTATTGTTTCTCTCGCACTAGAAAATATCTACTTGCAGAAAATTTATTGTTGTGTTATTTGAATAAGTGAACCCAACCTCCCTATATATAGTATCTATTTTTTGTAGGAGAAATATTTCTTTTTTTATATTAATAGTATTTCTCTTTGAACAAGTTAAGTTCCAAAGGAGAAATTATTTATTTTTTAAATAAGAATCCTACAAAAAAAAAAAAATACCCTAAGAAATTCTTATTAAAAATAAGACATATTTCTTAACAATCCCCACATTGGCGAGTTTTTCAATTAGGCGACAAAATATGATATGTCGTATATCCACACAACTATGTCGTCTCCACCTTTTTTACTCCTCCAAAACTACACTCATATAAGGTTTATGAGAATCACCTAATCATTGGTAAAATCTTATCTTCTATCAAACAGTCATAATTCTCTATACTGAAAATCATCCTACTCTACCTTATCTAGAGTACACATATTCAACACATGTCAATCACTTTATTGAAAATAGCCACTCTTATGTTTGGCTTCCTCGAAAGTCCTTAGCCATCAACACAAAAATTCCATCACACACCTTGCATAAATGTCAAACCATACCTTGTGTGCAAATCTGGTAGACCCGTTAGTAGTAATACATCTTTTTTCATGGAACTAACGGCTTGCCATGAAGATATTTTCGTCATCTATTACAGGAAATTATCGTCTTCCATAATAATGAAAGACATTTCGCTATCGTTACTATCAATATCTTCATATATTGACTTGGAGCCATTTGCCGAACTTGCTCTATTTACTTTCTGACAATCCTTTTTAAGATACCCTGATTGTCCACGCACTCAATAGACTATTTTCTCCTTAGAGTTATTTTTCTTCCAATTACCAACTATCAATGCCGAATCATCAGAAGCCTTATTACTTCCACCATTCAGCTTTCTTTCTTATGAAAGTGGAGTGCTAGTAATTTCTTCAAGATCCACAGTCTCCTTCCTATACATTAAAGTAGACAACAAATGCTTGTAGGAATTTGGAAGAGACCACAATAGCCTAAGTGCCTTGTCCTCATCTTTAGTTTTAACTCTAACTGCTTTTAGTTCTATCACGATGCCATTGAGAACACTAAGATGATAAAAAAAATTTATACCTTTAATTATTCTTAGAGTGTGAAATTGCAAGGTACAAACAATTAGAGATGCTCTTTGTCTGATACAAATTTTCTAGCCTCTCCCAAAGTTGTTTTATCGAAGAAATTTTTCCTACATTCGCAAGAACTTTCTTTGCTAAACATAATTGTATGGCACTTGCAGCTCTTTCATTTAATCCTTCCCAATCTTCATCGCTCATAATAGATTTTTCAGGGTTACTACTAGAAGTAAGGGATGGTTTGTCTTTCAAAGCCTTGTGTAGCCCAAATTGAATTAATACATCATTGACTTGAATTTGTCACAAGCTAAAATTGATTCTTCTATCAAACTTTTCAATCTTAATTCTCATAGAATTTGAAAGTTTGTTTGTATACATAATTGCTTTATAGAACAACCTTTTACTCTAATACCATTTGTTAGGAATTTTAATTCCACCAAGATATTGCAAGTAAAAATGTATCAAATAAATAACAAATAGAAAAATAGATGGAGAGTAAAATCAATCAAACAAAACAATAATTTATTTGGAAAACTCCTATAATAGAGAAAAACCACAGCCACCAATCACTTAAGTATTTTTCTTCACACCTAAAATTCTAATAACACCCAATTTTTCAATAGACCTATTATTTCTCTCACACCAGAAACTTTCTACTTACAGAAAACTAATTGTTGTGTTATTGGAATAAGTAAGCCCAATCTCCTTATATATAATGATTATTTCTTGTGGGAGAAATATTTCTTTTTTTATACTTGTAGTATTCCTTCTTAAACAAATTAAGTCTCAAAGGAAAACTTAATTGTTCTTTAAATAAGAATCCTTAAAAAAAAAATCTTAAGAAATCTTTATTAAAAAATAAAATATATTTCCTAATAATCCATCATAGGTTGCTTTCCAAGCTGGTCATTTTTGTTAGCTTTTGTTAGAACGTTTGCATTGGTTATTAATCAATAATCACTATTTCATTTCACCCTGTAAAAAGGAAATCACAGGATGATTACGTTGATCTATATATCAATTGGTTTTTTCCATGTCCACCCAATTAATAGTTTGCGATAGTTTCGGGTTTAGATTACCCAAGTACGTGTAGTTTCAAGTGGATCCAAGTATTTCTATCCGAACCGCAAATCAATACTAAGTACATCCACCCAATCGAATCTTCTCGCGAATTGATGGACAAGAATTTCTATCCGAACCTCAAAATGTTTATACAATACTAAGTACATCCACCGAATCCAATCTTCCTGCGAATTGATGGACAAGACCAAAAATAAGAAAGCCCACTTGAGAGGATGCCAAATCCAAATCTTTCCACAATTACATCGACAGCAAGTTGCAGAAGTCAAAGACATGGCTCTGCTGCTGTCTTCTTCGTTTGTAAGCGCCAAACAGCTTCCTTTCTCCACTTTCAAAACAGGTTCTTTCAATTTACGCCTGCACGTATGTTCCTTTTACGATAATGCCCACACGCCGTGCACGGTAAAATTATCAACTTGCAATACTGATTATTGTTACTGATTTCGCAGATAAATGGAACATTTGCAGAGTTAACAAAAACAGTTGCTGTGCGACAATGCGTTCTGTTTCTAATTCATCATCATCTAAATCGAAGAGGGTGTGGATATGGACAGAGAGCAAGCAAGTGATGACTGCTGCAGTTGAGAGAGGATGGAACACTTTTGTTTTCTTGTCTGAAAATCAACAACTTGCAATAGATTGGTCAAGTTAAGTGAATTCCCATTTTAGAATTTGTTTTAATTAATAAAAAACAAATGAAAGTTTTAATTTTTTAAACGTGGAATTTGGGTGTTTATACAGCAATTGCGTTGTTAGATCCTCTGTTCATTAAAGAGGGAGAGGTTTACGATACTGGGGACAGAAGGGTTGGCTCCATTATTGAGGTTTCCACTCCACAAGAGTTACAGCAGCTTCAATCGGCAGATGGGCAAGCAGAAAATATTGTTATTGATTTGCTGGACTGGCAGGTATGCTAATTTTCTTGTTTGTTTTGTATTGTTTAAATCAATTTGATGTGAAACAATGAGATTTTAGATTATGAGATATTGAGGTTGGATGAGGAGTGTTGACAATGAGATCATTATTCATTACATCACTGGGATTTAGGCCCTTTTGTAGAGTTTTCCTGCTCAGTTGGGACCTGGTTTTGTGCTTGTTAGGTTATACCTGCCGAAAATATTGTTGCAGCGATTCAAGGCAGTGGCAAAACAGTGTTTGCCATCTCAAGGACTCCTTCTGAAGCACAAATTTTTCTTGAGGTACCTCTTTATTATCTCCATTCAACCAGAAAATGAGCTTTTGTGTATAATCAATCATTTGTCTATCTAGGCCTTGGAGCAAGGTCTGGGTGGAATCGTTCTGAAAGTTGAGGATGTTAAAGCTGTTCTTGAGCTCAAGGTAATTTGTTTTGGGGCTGGACTTCCTGAGCAGTGAAGCATTGGTCCTTACCCTTTTTACAATTATCAGGAATATTTTGACAGAAGAAATGAAGTAAGCAATCTCTTGAGCTTGATGAAAGCCACTGTAACTCGAGTTGATGTAGCTGGAATGGGTGACCGAGTTTGTGCGGACCTCTGTAGCCTTATGAGACCTGGTGAAGGACTCCTAGTATGCTTCCAGCCTCTGTTCTGCAATTTTGTGGCTGTTGTTGTCTATTCTTAATCAGATTGTACAAGTATTGTTTTATAGGTTGGATCCTTTGCTAGAGGACTTTTCCTCGTTCATTCAGAATGCTTGGAGTCAAATTATATTGCCAGCAGGCCTTTTCGAGTTAATGCGGTTAGTTTTGCATAATTATTGTGACAGATGAATGGTCATCTCATGCTACCTACAGTAATTGTATTGGTAGTTTTCAATTTTCCCTTTTTTATTGGGGAAGTGGAGACACACGACGGTACGCAACCGTCTTTTTATACTAGGAGAAAATATAGGAATACTTTTCTTCTATATGAATAATAAAAAGCCTCTTTTGAGGGGAAAAAGAAAAACTTCTTGTTTTTACACGAACACTATGGTAGGTTCTGTGAGCAGGTAGTGCTTTTTGTTATTCGGTGCTACTTTTATCCAACTTTTATCGCCGTTTACTTTGGTAATTGGCAGGGGCCAGTGCATGCCTATGTACTTGTCCCAGGAGGAAAGACTTGCTATCTTTCAGAGTTGAAATCAGGCAAAGAGGTGATTGTGATTGATCAAAAAGGGCAGCAGCGAAGGGCAATAGTTGGCCGTGTGAAGATAGAGTCTAGACCTCTTATACTTGTTGAGGCAAAGGTTTGTCTTGCATACCATTGTTAAATAAGTTTTAGTAAGATATTGAACAAATTTATCTGTGGGTCAAGTTATAAGTGTGCATTCAGTTATCAGACTGAACTTTCTCAATTTGATGAATCGATTGAAATCTCTATTAGGCACTTGCTCTAGCGGTGCATAGCGATGCATCTCTTTTTTCTCTGGTTTCTGGTCATGCATGAGCTCATCTCTAATTCCTTCCAGCATTGAGTGGATAAATTTTTTATTTTTATTTTTTTAATATCACAGAATAATTCTGCTGATGCAGACCAATTCAGGTGATCAAACTCTTTACAGCATCATCCTACAGAATGCAGAAACAGTAGCCTTGGTCAGTCCCGGCAAAGGTATACCATTTATTCTAGTTGTCATTTTTGGCTTCTGGAAGTTCTGGGTTAAGTCTTTGTTTCCTTCATCTCATGAACCTTGCTGATTTATCTTCTACAGGAAATGGAGAGCAGGAAAAAGCAATCCCTGTGACATCACTGAAAGTTGGTGATGAGGTATTGCTAAAGGTACAAGGAGCAGCCCGACATACTGGAATAGAAATTCAAGAATTCATTGTTGAGAATTGAAGGAGAAAGATGACATATTTCTGCAGCGAAATTTGTTCCAGACGTTTGCGAATATGATTGGAGAAAAAGATTATTGTCACTCTCAAAACCTTGAATCTGCATCTGAAAGTTACAAACAGATGGATGATTGGGTGTTATCATGCAAATGCAACTGTGAGGACTTTACTTCATACTAAGTGAAATGTGTTTCCAATCAATTTTCTACCATTACTTTTTGTTCTTTGAAATGGCTTGTGTACCTTGTTCAAGAATTCGTCTATATTGAAGAATACATTGGGACTTATTTGTCCCATAGAAATGAGAAAAATGTTAACTGTTAATCTTATCATATAACAAATAAGCGCAATGAATTCGGCACCAATTAACAAATTAAACATCATATTATACGGCCATATGACATCTGAAATTGTTTCAAGAAAACTAATCTTAACAGACTCATATTCTTGAGAATAATCTCATTTTCTCCGTTTCTTTTCTGATATTATCAGTTGGATAATCATGAACACTACGGGCTATTCCCTTTTACAGAAAACAGTATGATGTGATTTTATGATGAGGCTATTAAACTCTTATATTTACTATTTGTTTCATACGCTGTACTCTTGATTATTGGTCGGTTGATTAGTACATCCTATTGAGTCTTGATCCTGGATTGTTCTTGTGTTAATATTATAATGGATTGAAATAAAATCGTTTTATTTGTTTAACAAAGTCTTGAAGCCTCGTGGGCCATGATTTAATTTCATTCTCTGTTGATCAATATGCTCCACAAGATAGTTGAATGCAGTGGTGTTGACTTGACTCACAAGTCGTCTCAAAAAAAAAAAAAAAAGGGGCTTGACTCACAATTTGAGATTGACGAAGATGGCAAGATGGTGCTAGGAAATTTAATCAAGATGGAAAAGATTAAATAAATAAATACCTTAGGCTCTGCCTTGGGACACCAAGTCATTTGGCTCTTGGGTTTAGACTTTGTATGAACCTGCTGCAGTTAAAGCACCTTCAGCCAAAACATATTAAACATGGTACTGGGATTCTCTGTTGCTCGAGTGCTGTTCATCTGGGCTACAATTTTTATATGCCAAGTTGATGTTATTACTGATACATTTGTCGCAGCATCTACAGTACCCATACGGTTAGAAAGGGAGGCCCTTCTCAACGCTGGTTGGTGGAACAACAGCAGGGAGAAGGCCAGCAATTATTCAGATCATTGCAAGTGGGCTGGCATCGTTTGCAATTTAAATGGAAGCATCATCAGGATAAGCTTATCCGGCGTTGATGGCATCAGAGGAAAGCTCGACCAATTCAACTTCTCCTGCTTTCCGAACCTGGAAAGTTTCCGAATTTGGTATTCTAATATTTCTGGAAACATTCCATCAGAAATTGGTGCTCTATCAAGACTCCAAATCCTTGACTTGTCTCACAATAATCTAACAGGTAAGCTGCCAAATTTTGCTACAGATTGCCAGGGAATCTTCGTTATTGATACTGATCATTATTCATCGAACACATCACAGGTGCAATCCCTTCAAAACTCGGGAATTTGAAGAACCTTGTTGAGCTGTATCTTAGCCGTAGCAACCTCAATGGACCTATCCCTTCAACTCTTGGTCATTTGACCAGGTTGCGTATTTTGGATTTGTCTTCTAACAGCCTTGTAGGTCCAATCCCTTCCACTCTAGGTCATTTAACTCAGCTTACTACTTTGAAATTGTTCTCAAACCAAATCAATGGATACATTCCATTAGATTTCGGGAATTTGAAGCATCTCAAAGAAGTAGACCTGTCTGGGAACAAACTTAATGGTCCAATTGCATCAACAATAGGTGATTTAACCAACTTGAATTCTCTGGACCTTTCTTCAAACCAACTTAGTGGTCTGCTGCCTCAAGAAATTGGATATCTCAAGAATCTTGTATATTTGTCTTTGAATGTGAACAATCTAACTGGTCCTATCCCATCAACTCTTGGTCATTTAACCAGGTTGAGTGACTTGGACTTGTCTTACAACAGTCTTATTGGTCCAATCCCTCCCACTCTAAGTCATTTAACTCAGCTTTCAACTTTGAAATTGTTCTCAAACCAAATCAATGGCTCTATTCCATTAGGAATCGGGAATTTGAAGAATCTTGAACGTGTTGACATGTCCAGCAACAAACTTGAAGGTCCAATTCCACTAACCATTGGCGATTTAACCAACTTGATATATCTGGATCTTTCCTTGAATCAACTCTTGGGACCCATTCCTTCAACATTTGGTCATTTGACCCAGCTGACCTTTCTGAATCTTAATTCTAACAAACTCAATGGCTCCATTCCTTCTGAACTCATGAATTGCTTTAGCTTGCAGAGCTTGATATTGAGCAACAACAGTTTAACTGGAAGAATTCCATCAGAGATACACAACCTTAGTCATCTGCATGAACTTGATTTAAGCCTTAACTTCATTAGTGGCATGACACCTCACCAACATTTTAAACAGAAGTACTCCATCAGAGATCGGTTGTTTACAGTTGTTCTTCCTGTTATTGCATTCCTCACCTTAATATTTGGCATCTTCTTTCTCATTAGACGCAAGGGCATGAAATCTAAGCCTGAGACAAAACAAACCAGGCACGGTGATGAGTTCTCCATATGGAATTTTGATGGTAAAATTGCATTTGAAGACATAATTAAGGCAACAGAAGATTTTGACATGAAATATTGCATTGGAACCGGAGGTTATAGTACCGTTTACAGAGCAAAACTGCCTAGTGCAAAAGTAGTTGCTTTAAAGAAGCTTCATCATTCAGTGTCTGAGCAGTCAGTTTTCCTCGAGACTTTCCAAAATGAAGCTCGTATATTATCTGAAATAAAACATCGAAATATTGTAAAGCTTTATGGTTTTTGTCTGCACAAAAAGTGCATGTTTTTGATTTATGAGTACATGAAGAGGGGAAGCGTATTCCGCATTCTACGCAACAATGAGAAAGCTGTAGAGTTGAATTGGAATAAGCGGGTGAATATAGTGAAGAGTGTGGCACAAGCTTTGTCGTACTTGCATAACGACTGCGCACCATCCATTGTTCATCGTGACATATCAAGCAACAATATTCTACTCAACTCAGAACTTGAAGCATTTGTTGCTGACTTTGGCATTGCTAGACTTCTGTATTCTGACTCATCCAATCAAACTCTATTAGCAGGCACATATGGGTACATTGCTCCAGGTATACCATAACCTGTCCTTCTCATGATTCCTTGGTAATTGTTACTTGAATTGCAGTTATAACTAAATAACACAAGCCTTGAATATTTAGCTAATTTAGAGAAACATGGTCAAATGTTCTGATTATGTATGGATGCAAAGATAAATTACAAAGGCTTCTAATTTCTTGTAGAACTTGCTTACACCATGGTGGTGACAGAGAAATGCGACGTCTATAGCTTCGGAGTGGTGGCACTAGAAGTGCTAATGGGAAGGCATCCAGGAGAACTCCTTTCATTGTCATCATCATCTGATGAAAATATAAAGCTAATTGATGTTTTAGACCCTCGTCTCCCACCTCCAGCAGATCAAATGGTTATGCACGATATCATTCTTGTTTCAACAGTGGCATTTGCATGCTTGTGTTCCGAACCAAAGTCTCGACCTACAATGAAAGTTGTGTCCAAAGAATTTGTTGCTTGCACCACACTAAAGCGGAAACCTTTTCATGAAATTTCAATTTCAGAACTTCGGAACTAAGAAATGGTTTTGGTTGAAGAATGTGATAGCTAATTATATATCGTTTTTCAATTATGGATTTGTTTTGTTCTGAATTGTGCCAAAGCTAATTAATAAATGGCCTTGAGTATTGCAGTCAAATTGTGTGCATGCAGTGTTATTGACCAGATCTATATTGTCGTTTGATTATATCCTTGGTTTGAGCTCTGGCTTCTTCTTGCTTGAAATTCTTATGTGGCATTCGCATATCAAAAAATTATTGGACAAAATGTCTCAGTTAGTATTAACTGCCTTAATGCACTCCCTTCATACATTGTGGCTGTATACAAATGGAGCTGCAAACTGCATCATTGATCTCCGGCAGAAGTAGTGCTGCCAGAGGGTTCACTGTACTATAGCCGAACCCTTGTTTATTTGAATAGGGAGCCCCACTTAGTCCCTGTACCATTTAGTCAAATACGCGTAATATGCCCCAAAATTTTGTGAGCACGTTGGTTACGTCGTTGAATGAACTTCAAAAAGAAGAAATGACCGAAGACCTTGACTTTGACCTTATAATTACGTGGCACTGAATGAGAGCACAGCTGGTCATGATGATTAAGCTGATCACTGCAAGTGGGATGGTGTAATTTGCAATACTAAAGGAGCATCACTCAGATAAACGTACCTAATAAGAAAATAAGTGGGGAGCTCAGCTGACTCAACTTTTTTTTTTCCCTAACCTTGAAAGTCTCAAACTCCCAATCTTGGCTACAACAGTCTCACAGGTGAGCTATACCAATAATAACTTCATTGGCTATCCATTGGATCCCTTAATTAAAGAGCTAGCTATTTTTAAATTTTCTGAGATCTTTTTCTTCGATTACCGTGCAATGGGTACAATTCCTTCAGAAATTGGGAGTTGAGAAACTTGAAGGAGCTGAATCTTGCTGCGAACAAACTCGATGGTTCAATCCCTCTAACAATAGGTACCGTAAACAACCTAATACGCCTGTATCTTTATCAGAACAAACTTAGTGGTCAACTACCTCAGGAAATTTGGAATGCGAAGAATTTGATGGAATTAGATGCGGGCACAACAACCTTACTGGACCTATTCCTTCCACTCTTTTTCTTTTGACCAACCTGACGTGCGTAAACCTCCAATTTCATCGACTTTCTGGCATAATACCAATGACGATTGGAGGCCTTTCCAAACTTGAATATCTAGACCTCTCTAATAACAAACTTAGTGGTTCAGTTCCATCAGAGATAAGCAATTGCTCCGGGTTGCCGAATGTAACCTTGAGCAACGACAGTTTAAACGGAACCATTCCTCTAGAGATGGGTAAGATGTGATATTCTTAAAATACTTGGATCTTTCCTATAATAACGTTTCTGGTACAGCCCCTGAATTTATTCATAGAACAAGGCACGCACACTTAGCTCATAATAATTTGGAGGAAGAAACTCCTACTACGTTTGAATATGCATCCCCTGCGCCTGCACCTGTCACTGTCCAAGGTACCGATGGTTATTTTCAGTATTCCTTCCCACCATCACCTGCACCTCCACAAGAGAAACCAATAAGGTAATGATCCGCTTGATTACAATTATTTTTCCAATCGCGGCATTTGTCGCCTTCTTAGTTCTTCTTAGACGTAAGAATAAAAGAGCTAAGATCACGTCAGCAGAAATCAAGAGTGGAGACAGAGACGCTTTCTCAATATGGATTATGATGGCAGGATTGCATTTGAAGAAATAATTAGAGCAACAGAGGATTTTGACATCAAATATTGCATTTGAACTGGAGGTTACGACAGCCTTTACAAAGCACAGCTGCCTAGTGGCAGAATATTTGCTTTGAAGAAACTTCACGAACAGGGGAGATCTGCTTTCTTCAAAAGTTTCCAGAATGAAGCGCATGTGCTGTCCAAAACAGCACATCGAAACATTGTGAAATTTTGTGGTCTTTGTTTGCACAAAAGACACATGTTTTTGATTTATCAGTACATGGCGAGGGAAAGCTTGTTTTGTGTTTTGCTCAATGATGATGAAGCTATGGAGTTGGATTGGATTAAGAGGGTGAATATCATCAGGAGTGTGGCATACGCTTTGGCTTACTTACATCATGACTGTTCACCATCAATTGTTCACTGTGACATTTCACGTAACAACATTTTGTTAAACTCAGACTTTGAGACATTTGTTGCTGCTAGGCTTCTGAATTCCGACTCATCCAATAGAACTCTAATAGCAGGCACTTACGGATACATTGGTCCAGGTGAACTAGTTCTTTTTGTTATATCTTTCTTGTTTTCTTTTTTTCCAACGACACCTACAATAATTATAACATATGTATTCCTTAACACTTTTGTTTTGTTGTTGAACTTGCCTACACCATGCTTGTGACAGAGAAATGTGATGTTTACAGATTTGGTGTGGTGACACTCGAAAACTAATGGCAAAGCATCCCCAAGAAATCCTCTCTTTGTTTTTATCAACATCTGATCCAGAAATAACGTTGATCTATGTTTTAGACCAACGTCCTTCTCCTCTAAAGAAGCAAAAGGTTATTCAGGTTATTGCTCTTGCTTCAATAATTGCGCTTGCGTTCTTGCAGTCCAAATCCAAGTCTCTACCTACAATGCAACGTGTGTCTCAAGAATTTCTCGTCCGGAAAACACCATTGGAAAAACCTGCTCTTGAAGAAATTTCTATATCAGGACTTAGAAACCAGGGGATGTATTTGATTGATCACAGCGATGGATTTAATCAAGGGACAAAATGAGCCTTCCTCCTCAATAAAAGCACGTTCCAATAATATAATATAAAATTTTATTGCTTTTTATTATTATTTTCAGCAAATCTCCACTTGAGAACAACAAAAAATAAAAGGAGTACAACAGTGCAAGATGACGTAGCTACTAGCTGCCCACAAATTGAGCATTCATTATTGTAGAAATAAGAAACAACATATATCTATAATTTATTAAACTATTTATAGAACTCCATGACCCAGGAATTACAGACAAAGCATTGGAATCTAATGCCACTGAATCCAGCTGCAGTTGCCAGGTTGATGAATTCAAGTTTGGTTCGCACCTTTCCTCTGGGAGAATGAGTGAACATAAACACATCAATTTGGGAATTTGCTTTTGATGTAGCGCTATTCTCTGGCAATTCTGGAAGTACTGCCTCCACAACAATTAATTTGCCATCTTCCTTATTAATACTTTCGTAGCAATTCTTCAACAACTTCAAGCAATGTTCATCGCTCCAGGCGTGTAGTATCGACTGTAAATTAAATATGAGTTTGCAGTATTAGTATTATATTCAATAACAATTTAATTAGTTAATGTCCGCAAATTAAATTTGAGTCATCTCACCTTCATAAAAATGGCATCACCTTTTGGAACACTTCGGAACATATCTCCCCCCACATGTTCCACCCCTGCAGGAAATTACATAGAATTTCTGTCAGGTAAGAGCACAAGCATTAACGTTTAACAATATGTAGCATATATTTAAGCTTATTTAAATTAAGCTTCTTTACAACATATCGATAAATATAGATCATAATTGATACCAGGATGGTTTTGGGCATGTTTTTATAACATGAGGCAAGTCGAAATTGATGCCCTTAATGTGGGGATATTTGGATATAATAGATTTAAGGGTAATGCCAAGATTGCCACCAACGTCCACTAGCTGCTTGATGTGCTCGAAACCCTTGTAAGCCTCCAGGATTTTTTTGATATCTAGACAGGTTTTATTATTATTTGCTGTGTTGAAAACTTCATTGAACCTGGGGTCAACTTTTGGGTATTCAAATGCGTTCATTCCATGAACTCGATCAAATGGAACTCCCCCTTCAACAATAGCATCTTTCAGTTGATACCTAAAAGATCATGTCAATTAATGTAACATCGTTACTGATATATTCCAGAATAAGCTAGGCTCCGTTTGGTATTGCGGAGCTTTTAGCAATCTACAAAAATGTTTTAAGTGTTTACCAAACACTTATTCTTCCACAGCAAAGCTGCCGCTTAGTAATACCAAATCGACTAACCAAGCCTTAATTAATTTGTAATTAACAAACAAATTTTTTTTTTTAAAAAAAAAAGAATTAAACTGACCAGGAATCCAAGAAAACCTTATCATTCATGAAGGCTACCAAGGCACTCAATGGCGCGACACCATCTTGATTAGGCACGAAGTATTTGGATACCGGAGCGAGGCTGTAAACCCGCACTCCATGAGAAACAGAGCAATCAAGCACAGAGTGCGTGGCAAGAATCCTCAGGATTCTGTCAAGCATCATTGGGGCATCTTGGTTTTTGGACTGGATTTGGGCAGCAATCTCTGAAGCGGAGAGTTTGACTTCTTCACCGGCATTGGCTACAACCTCAAAAATGCCGAGCTCTATTGCTCCTCGGATGCTCATTGGTAGCGCTATGCATGTTATCAGTTGCATGGCTTTTGCATATGCCTCTTCTTCTGTATTCAGTTCGGGTGAGGTTTCGGTTTCCGTTAAAGAAGCCATTCTCTTCTTCGCTTCTGTAACTTTTTCTGTGAGTTTAATCGCCTATTTATAAAATGAGAGCCAGTCATTAATAATTTCATTTTCTGACTAGTCTTCAGATGTCTGTTGAAGTTTGTTCACTTGTCCAATCGAGCTTTTTAGAAGGGGCAGAATCTTCAATATTAGCGAGCGATAGCCGGTGAAGTAAAAAGATCAAAGCTATGTTCAATACACGTGTGCATGCTATCATCCCACACACGCCCCACACTCTCACATACACTCACACACGCTCGCAGACGTTCACACTGTCACACATACATGCAGGCAGCATACGCATACGCATACGCACCCGCACACAATTTTTTATTGATTATTTCACATGAGAAGGAAATAAAAGACAAAGCTGTACACTTGTATTCAATACGCGTAGCATGCATACGTCTATCTTCTATACATGAATGTTAGACTTCCATGCGTAAAAATTTGATTTTTTTTTAATATAAAATAGTTTTTAATTTCTCTGAGCATGTCCCTACATTAATTTAAAATACGATTTGATAGTTAAGTTACTCTTGCATTGATACCTTTAAAATCTGATATTAAATGAGTAATTCATCATTTTAATTAGAGTTAGTGATATATTTTACTAAACATATGTATTTTATTTAGAGAGAGATTCTTAATGGTGCGTTACTTGATGTACAAACATCTACAATAAGTTTATAATTTAGTTCAGGGTAATCAAAGGATTATATCAGGTAACAAGGTTATGAAACCGGTGAGGTTGGTACAACTCTTGCTGTGCCCATTGTGGCGATAAGTTGCTTGCTTTCGCGCGTAATTGAACAAGAACCGAACAGCGCGCACCTTGTGATAAGCATGTAATATTTATGTGTTTTACCTTAATTATAAATTTGCTAGTTATTTTTATTTAATTGAATTATTTATTAGATAAGAAAATAATTGGAGATTATGGATAAAAAGCGCATAAGAAGTTCAATTTGGGAATCATTAAAGATTAATTGATTTTGGAAGCAATTAAGCATAGATGCATGCACATGCAGACAAAGAAGCTTATGGCCATCATCTCGATATTAAAGAAGAAATTGAATTTAATTCAATTTGGCGGCTTTCCCTTTTTGCCTTGTAACAATTGGAATAAAAAATCTTAAATGATCTAACCATAGAGGCGGCTGCTTAGCTTACAAGAATTACAATTCAAGTTAGACAAGAATTCGGCCAAGCAGCATCACATAAATAGAAGCCAAAGAGAAATTAAAGGAAATAAGAGATAGGTCGCGGAAGACTGAGAAGGAGACGAGCGGCAGCAGCAATTCAATTTTTCCATAGCTAATTTTATTTTATTTTTTTGTTACTCTTTATTTAAGTATATCTATCTAATTTACTTATATTGAGATTAAGGATGAAAACTTATCCAATGAAATAATTATCTTTTTATTTAATTAATCTCATACATGTATTCTTTTATTTTAATAGTTCTTGTTTCACATGATTAATTGAATAGTTATCTTTTTGTCTTTAATATCATGTATTCTTGATAGTTAAGAGATTATTTGATTAAATCTAAGCTTAGTAAAATAATAATTAATGTGATTCTCTTTGATTCTTTGTTTTTCAATAGTATACATATAATGCTTAGAAATCCTACCCTAAAGTGGGGAAAAAAATCCTACATTACATTTAACTACTTGAACTTAATTATTATATTCATAAGATGACATAGATTGATTTTGAATTATCAATCTAAAGTTGGAGATTAATTGACAATTAATAATTACTAATTATAATGGTGGATTTTGAAACCTGAGCAATCTTTATCTTATTAAATTCTCTTTTGCTTTAATTATTTTCTTAGTTTAATTAATTTAATTATCTTGAAACTCAATTTGTTCAACTAGGTTATGATTAATATTAATTTTAGATTTAAATTAGACTTTTCAATTTGTAACACCCTATGGCTTTGACCTGATTAGTTATTACCACTATTTTATTTTTAAAGATTAGTGCACTTGAGAGTATATCAAAATTTTGCATGAGTAGAATGAAAATTTAACGCTTAGAAAAATGTGCACACTTGCGACTTTATGCTTAAAGTTTTTAGGCTTAATTTGGAATCCACTCCTACTTCTTCTTTTTTTTATCATTATTTTATTAAATTTAGTACAATTATATTTAATAATATTATTATATTATTTTATAAATTACATTCATTAAAAATAATAATTTACATTATTTTAAGTTAAAATTACTTAGAAATAATAATATTATATTTATTTAAAAATGATAGTATTATATTTATTTAATGTTAATAATTATTAATAACAAATAGTTTATTCTAAGAAAGTATTAATTTTGTACTATATTATTAATAATAATATTTCATTTGTGTTGCTCTTATCAATAATTTTTAATTTACATAATTAAAATTAAAATTAATAAAAAATTGTGATTTACATAGATGAAGGGAGGATAGTGAAAATCACCCTTTCGATGGGAGGATAGTGAAAATCACTCTTTCGATGACATGTCCCAAAACTTGTGGTGATTGCACTTACCAATAAAGAAAAAAAAATAACTTCAATGGATAAATAGAAGTCTTTGCTGATCCAAATTAAACCAACTTTCATTGATTATTTCAAGCGAAAATGAAGTTACATTCAATATGGTTATAGATTTTTCTTTTTTTAAATAAATGACGATTTCAATAGACAAAAACAAATTAAATAATATCAAGTTGACAAGGTCATGAAACCAGTCAGTTTGATACAAATGACTGAAGTTAACATTGTACTCCTGCCAAATTTGCTGATTGGGTTTCAGTTACTTTCTCCTGCACAATTGAACTCACAGCTACCTTGGTAAATATATGAATGAGCACTCGCAACTTTATGCTTAGTAAAGGCTAATTTGAAACTTAATTGGAGAACTTAGGACTAGCTATTTTTCTATTAATAAGCTTAGGATGAAGAAGTGAATCCAAAGCGCATACATGTATGAATGCATGCAAGACGGCGCTAAAATCCCAAGTTAAATTCATTATTGCTTTTACTGAAATCTTGATATATCTGAAACTTAAACTTGAAAAAGAACTTTGGATTCACTTCTTCATCCTAAGCTTGTTAATAGAAAAATAGCTAGTCCCATATATATATATATATGTATGTGTGTGTGTGTATGTATGTAGTGTAAAAAAAGTTCGAGAAAACTTTAAAACCGTACGGTTTTAAAATTTTTTCAGACTTTCCTGCACTTTAAAATTCTAGATTGGAAAATTTCTATACATGCATACATGCATACATATATGTATGTATGTTGCATAAGCCCTTAAGCTAGTAAATTATTGAAATACATTGAATCCTGTACGCAAATGAATACAAGATAAATGTAATCATTAATTTTTTCAAACGAGCCTCTGATTGTGGTCCAAGACAAATCAGTGGTATATAGTAGAACCTTTATAAATTAATAGGGCTTAGACCATATAAAATCTATTAATTAAAAGAGAAATTAAATAATCGATAAGTTAATAAGTTATTAATTAATCAATAAATTAATAATTCATTAATTGACAGAGTTTTTTACAATTCAATTAACATACATCAATAATATTTTCTAATTTCTTATTATAATTTGAGAAGTCAACCCCATAACTTTTAGATGCAATAAAAAAAAAAAGAGATGACATCTAATTAGATTTAAATTTTTGTTAAAAATGCAATACTAAAGTCATATTTTAACTAAATAAGTAACCATATAGTCATATATTATGTAATTAAAACATCGTATAGTCAACAACATTTGTAATTTTAGTAAATTATTAATTTATAATTTGAATGGGACTACAAAGTTATATAAAATTTTTTTTTTCAGAAAAGTATTTTCTTATTATTTTATCAAAATTATTAATTTAATCTATTGGCCCAAGTGGAGACAGTAAAAATTTATTATATAATAGAAATTATTAATTTATTGAGTGTTAATTTATAGAGGTTTTATTGTATATAACATAAGGGGAGGACTTTCGGTGCAAAATTAGTTAGGTTTTGGTCCCTCATTATAGAATAAAACATAATTTCATCTTTAAACATCACTATATATATTAGACGTATATGCGACGCTGTAACTCATAAATGGTGGAAATAAGTATGACAAATTAAGTGCTTTCGTAGCTGTCATATTTCTTACGGTATAATGAGAGTAATATAGTAAAACTAATTCTTGGGGTATTTTGAAATACTCTTATAAATAGTGCATAGAACTGTTAATTATCAAATTTTGTGTTATTTAAGTCGAAAAAAAAACTCATATTTAAAATTAAACAGAATGTATCATAATTCTATCGGGAAACAAAAGTCATGTACTCCTATTTCCTATTCCGAACAGAAGTCCCGAAGAGGGCCGCGTTCGTTTTCCTTATACTAGCCGGTTTCCATATCCGAAACAAATAAGACCGGCTCTCTGATCTATATATATAGTGGAAGCAAATCAAACTCATGCTCACTAATAATTCTTAGCATTCAATTTGTAAGCCGAAATCAAACCATAAAGACAAAGCAACGAGTTTCCCATTCGCTGAAGGAAATCAAGATCCCAATCAATGGCTGCTGATTCAAAGAAAGATTACTCAACTGCTATTCTGGAGAGCAAGAAGAAGTCTCCCAACCGTCTTGTCATTGATGAAGCAATCAATGATGATAACTCTGTTATCACAATGCATCCTAACACGATGGACAAGCTTCAGTTTTTCCAAGGCGACACTGCTTTAGTAAAGGGGAAGAAGCGAAAGGACACCGTTTGCATTGTTCTTGGTGATGAACAATGCGAAGAGTCGAAAGTCAGAATGAACAAAGTTGTACGATCTAATCTCAGAGTTCGCCTTGGAGATGTAGTGTCTGTCCATGCGTGCCCTGATGTGAAATACGGAAGGCGCGTTCACATCCTTCCCATTGATGATACAATCGAGGGTGTTACTGGAAACTTATTTGATGCATATTTGAAGTCCTACTTCATGGGATCTTACCGGCCTGTTCGGAAAGGTGACCTTTTCCTGGTCAGGGGAGGAATGCGGAGTGTCGAGTTTAAAGTAACTGAGACAGACCCTGGTGAATACTGTATCGTTGCACCGGATACTGAGATCTTCTGTGAGGGCGAGCCTGTCAAACGTGAGGATGAGGAGGAGAGATTGAACGAAGTAGGCTATGATGATGTTGGCGGTGTTAGAAAGCAAATGGCTCAAATCCGTGAGCTTGTAGAACTTCCTCTCAGACACCCCCAGCTCTTCAAATCAATTGGTGTGAAGCCCCCTAAGGGTATCTTGCTTTATGGGCCACCTGGGACTGGAAAAACCCTGATTGCAAGAGCCGTTGCTAATGAGACTGGCGCATTCTTCTTTTTGATCAATGGCCCTGAAATTATGTCGAAGTTAGCTGGTGAGAGTGAAAGCAATCTAAGGAAGGCATTCGAGGAAGCTGAAAAGAATGCCCCATCTATAATATTTATTGATGAAATAGATTCCATTGCTCCAAAGAGGGAGAAGGCAAATGGTGAAGTAGAGAGGCGTATAGTATCCCAACTTCTAACTTTGATGGATGGCCTCAAGTCCCGGGCACATGTGATTGTTATGGGAGCTACTAATAGGCCGAACAGCATTGACCCTGCTCTCAGGAGATTCGGACGATTTGATCGAGAGATTGACATTGGTGTACCAGATGAAGTTGGAAGGTTGGAAGTTTTTAGGATCCACACAAAGAACATGAAACTTGCTGAAGATGTTGATCTTGAAAGAGTTGCAAAAGATACGCCTGGTTATGTTGGTGCAGATCTTGCTGCTCTCTGCACAGAGGCTGCACTCCAGTGTATCAGGGAGAAAATGGATGTCATCGACTTGGAGGATGAGACTATTGATGCTGAGGTGTTGAATTCAATGGCCGTGACTAATGAGCACTTCCAAACTGCACTTGGGATGTCAAATCCTTCGGCCTTGCGTGAAACTGTTGTTGAGGTTCCTAATGTCTCATGGGAGGATATTGGTGGATTGGAAACTGTAAAGAAAGAGCTTCAAGAGACTGTTCAATACCCAGTGGAGCATCCTGAAAAGTTTGAGAAATTTGGCTTGTTACCTTCTAAAGGTGTTCTCTTGTATGGACCTCCTGGATGTGGTAAAACCCTTCTTGCAAAAGCCATTGCTAATGAGTGTCAGGCAAACTTCGTAAGCGTCAAAGGACCTGAGCTGCTGACAATGTGGTTTGGAGAGAGTGAGGCAAACGTAAGGGAAATCTTTGACAAGGCTCGTCAGTCAGCTCCATGTGTGCTATTCTTCGATGAACTAGATTCGATTGCTACTCAGCGTGGCGCTTCTGTTGGAGATGCTGGCGGTGCCGCAGATAGAGTGTTGAATCAACTTTTAACTGAAATGGATGGGATGAATGCCAAGAAAACAGTTTTCATCATAGGCGCTACCAACAGGCCTGACGTTATTGACCCAGCATTGTTGAGGCCAGGGCGTCTGGACCAATTGATTTATATACCCCTGCCAGATGAGGCTTCCCGTCTTCAGATATTTAAAGCTTGCTTACGGAAGTCACCCATCTCCTCTGGTGTTGACCTATCAGCTCTTGCACGTTATACTCATGGTTTCAGTGGTGCCGATATTACTGAAATATGTCAGCGTGCCTGCAAATATGCAATTCGAGAGAACATTGAGAAGGACATTGAGAGGGAGAGGAGCGGGAAGAGAAAGAGGGAGAATCCTGAAGCAATGGAAGTAGATGACGTTGATGAGATTACGGCAGCACACTTTGAGGAATCAATGAAATATGCCCGCAGGAGTGTCAGTGATGCAGACATCCAAAAATACCAGCTCTTTGCACAGACTTTGCAACAATCTCGTGGAATTGGATCCGATTTCCGGTTCCCAGATCGAACCGAGAGTGCCACCGCATGGGCTGCTGACTTGTTCTCGTCTGCCAACTCTGCTGCTGATGATCTAAACAACTGAATTAGAACCGATGAAAGTTGAAGATACTGCAATTTGTTTTATAGAACATACATTTAATTAGCCAGTGCCATGATAATGCCTAGGAACAGTAGTATTATTTAGTTTTATGTTGACTCACTTCATGCTTTGTTATGTGTAATTTCATAGTTTTAACTTCAATATAATCTCTCATTAATTGACGTTGAATTCTTTTATTGCCACTTTCTCTTCTGATGTTTTTGTGGACAATCTTTATAAAAGTTAAACACCATCACAAATTTTATAAAATTCCATAATCCATGTTAACGTCAAAATTTGAACAGAAGAATCGTCCCAACTGCAAGACAATTACTTCTTTTTTTTTTTTTGGTAACTACTACTGAAGTAAGGATATATAATAAAAACTGCAAGAATAAGTGGTAGAGGCCTTTTTTTCAGGAAGCAAAGTGGCAATCTTCCATTTTTGCATAATCTCTCTGCATTGAGGCCTCATATCTTCTTGAGCAAAGTTAGACCGAGCACATTGTATATTGAAATGCAATGAACCTGATGACTTATAATTGAAATATCTGTTGTTGGCTTGTTGGCAATATTTCTATTGCAACTATTGAGCTGAATATAATCAAGTCGTCAATTTCCCCACGCCAGATGATGGTCCATTGAGCTCGACTTACTTAGTTGTCATTTTTCCAGAAACTAGTTTAGCTAAAGGATTACATAAGTTTCGATCGTAGGGTGGTCTCGGAATTTCTGTGGCCAAAGTACTATATTTGCCCATGCATGTTATAAAAACTAAAATTATCCTACATCCAATAGAATTGATGTTTGATAGACGTAATCTTAGCTGATAGTGTGAAAAATAACTTTATGTTAAGAGTCGAAAGTGATGTGCTAATTCTCACAAAGAGAGCTGCTCTGAACCTTTATTATCAGAATTTCCCAAGAAGCCTATATGGTTGGTTGAGTTGACTGGTTATGATTTGATTGGTCTTCCATTAAAGTCTTCCCCTTAAGTTAACAAGATCATAAATGGTCAACACAGATATGCTCTTCCTGTGTTGTTGACCATTCTAGTAGATAAATGTATGGGTACAGTCACCAGTGCTCCGGGCTCCAGCGATACTCCAGATGATTATATGGCGTTACATGTTTTGAAAGCGCCCACCCTCTGATACCATATAGAAGCTCATGGACCTAACTCTAACACAAAAGTTAATTCAAGAGTTGAGTCATGGACCTAACTCAACACAAAAGTTAATTCAAGAGTTGAGGGTTATAGTTATCACTCTAATTTGCCCTCATTATGCAGAGCATGTCTGGAGGAGATTTTGAAGAAGGATGGCTTTGGAGTGAAAGGAGGCTGGCCAACAGCTGAGAATCATGATCTGACCCTCAATAGCGCCAATAAGTATTTGCAGGATTCAATTGTTTCGATGAGGAATCTGCTCCGGACGCAAATTCTGGGATCAAAGAAGACCAGCAAGAAAGAGGCTCCAGTTACAACGCTGAGTGATGACAAATTGAAGGGCTTGGTACATGTGAATGAGAAATTTGATGGATTGGAAGCAGAGTGCTTGAGGAAACTGCAGAGCAAATTTGATGGTAGTACCAGCAAATTTGCTCCAGAAAAGGGGATATTGAAGGCAATGCAGAATATATCTGTTGGTCAGGCTGCAAACTTTAGACAGACTCAAAAGCTTTTAATGCCTTTCTTGAAGTCCAAGATGGGTGAGGCCAAAAGAATGGGGCCTTAGGCCTTGGACTTAAAGCTTCCATTTGGAGAGATTGAGGTCCTTCTGGGGAACTTTGGTCTTGGAGAAGTTGAAATATTGTCTGTCTCTGATCCCGATGCTCTTGTCATAGCTGGGTCTTTATCTTCTCTGCTAAATCAGAATCCTCCTTCCCCTGGAAGCCCAAAAGCTCTTTTCTTGAACAGGCAAGGCTTATTGTTTGTTGCAGGCATTTTGTGTGTTGCTTGTTTTGGGGCACTGGCATGTGTAATTGACTTTTTCTAACGCCGTATCTTTGTGTCCAAATTGTGTTGAGATCAGATCAGTGTTTCTTTTTACTTTTAGCTTCCCTTGATGGTTCAGTTGTTTTCTGTATATACAATAGAAAATAAGCAAAATTAGCCAAGCTGTAGCAAATGCTCGATATATATTCGATTTTTCACTCTCCTCATAATTTAGAGGATTAAGATAGAATTTGAGAATATATTCTTTTTTTCACTTCTCCTTATTAGGCGGATGTGATCATGATCTCGACTTTAGCAGCATTCTACATTGCCGAGCCCTGATACATTTTGCTGCATACACTTCGCCAGGTACTAGCACTTTTAAGTTCACTATACATTACGTCACTTGGGTTCGATTGTATGTTTTTAATGTTCATTTTCCAGGTAAGTATATAGATATCTGTCTGTTTCTCACTGAGCAGATTTCTCTAGTCAACTGGGTATGATCCTTTTTCATAAATCACGCCATGTGTATTATTTTATTCTGATTCTTTGGCACTTGGATTATCCCAAAACGTTTAAGACATTGTATGAATCCTATCAAATATTATATTGGATTAACAAATGCTTGGAAAAAATCAGCTTAATAGGTAAACTTGGACTATTTAAAAAATATACAAAAGTATGGCAAGCAGAACATGATATGTTTTTCTTATACAGGCACAAATTTAATCAATTGCCCATGATAGAAGGTAGCTACTTTATCTTAAGTTCCAAAATACTAATGGCCTTTCTAACCTTCAATTAGGCCAATGGTTAATAGTTTCTTCCAAATTCCTTTAACCCTCGTCACGTATGACAAATAACTCAAAGGGATCATCCATAATGTCGACAAGCAAAAGAAAAGCAAGAGTCATTCAACGCCATAGTATTCACAACTCCTTGAATAGTCTAGATGCGGCATTGATTTCTTCTAGAAGACCTCATCACTCATGTCAAACAAAAGGGTGAAATTATGGGATCAAATTCTCTCCGAATATGATCATGTCTTAAGTAAATAACTAAACTACTGATTGGTAGTTAATAAATAAAATATATAAAGAAGTTAAATGTTATTTATACACTACTATTAAAAAACACGTGATAAAAAATCTTTAAAAGCTCAATACATAATCAGATCAGGAGAGGATCCTATTCTGAAATTATGGTGGTTGGCATCTAAATCACCCCTGCCAACCAATGCATCCGCGTTGATGATTTTCAAAAATAATGGTGGTGGGCTAAAATGTTATTTTCATTAAACGGTTATTTTATCAACAAGGGGTGGTATAAAATTTGATAAATAGCCGAAAATGTTGGCTTTGATCAAGGGGATGATAATTTTTTGCAACTTTCAAAATTCGACGGCAAACATCTGAAGTTTGATTCCTCTACTAAACATGAAATCATTAAACATCTAGGTAAACAAGAAGATGAGTAGATTGTTAAAACTGCAACGGTTATTTTCATTGAAATTATAAGAAAGGTTTTCTCAATAGATACTACTAGTAGCCCACATCAGTTAGATCACAGTTCCCTTGTACAGCTTCTACGAGACATTCAGCTGAAACTTTGTAGGCATAGGTTCCTAAGTCAAACTGTGATTCCCCAAGTCAAGCTTATTTCCTGCACGGACTGAAACTAGGCTGTTCAAGTAATTTACAGCGGAATATTTTCTAAAGCGCCTCCGAACAGGAAGATCTTTAATTTCTCGGGTCCGAAGGTTGTAGCGGCAAAACTTTCCAGCCTTATCTTCCATGACAAGCTCATCACTTTTCCAAAATACTAATGGCTTTTGAAGTCTGGGATTGCCTTCAATAGTTAATAGTTTTTTCCATTTTGCTTTAACACCAACTTCGTCCATGATCCATATCTCCATTAAGCTTTGGACAGCAAAGGCATCATGCAAAACAAAGGCAAGAGATTCATTCAACACAATAAGCTCCCGAGAATCTTTACGTGCATTAAGGGTAGAACTTGGAACTGCTATCTTTTTGAAGGTCTCATCACTGATGTCAAACGAAAGGACGAAACTTTCACTCTCATGAAAATCACCCCATGCCATCCAATAAAAAGCTCTGCTGAAGTACAGAGATTCAAGCCTCTGAAGGAAACAGATCCCAGCTGCAAAAAGGTTAATGTCGACTTTGCTCCAGGAATCTGTACTCAATGTGTACATCTCAACCTTAATAGGAGACTCACAGCCTGGATTATCTATAAAGTACAGGATCCTGACAACTTTGTAATCATTGGTCTTAGGATCATAACCAAAGCCAAAACCAAGAGGCAAACACACCACTTCTTCAGAGCCTGGGGAAGGATGGAAACAGGATACAGGGAGTTCCCTGAATTCCCTCACGGCTGGGTTACATAAAATGACTTTTACATAACGCAAAGAGATACATACAATACCATGGCAATGGCCAAAGAATGGATAAAGCAGTCTATCCTTGCAAAAAGGAAAATGAATAATCTCATCAACAGCATAAACATGATCCTCATCATGTAATGTTTCTGTATTTTTATCAAAAGAGAGGAAGGACAAAATGCTTTCTGCACTACCACAATCATTGAAGAGCCTGCACTTGAGAAGAAGACCACTCTTGTTATATATCTGGTTGCAGAGTTGCTTAACGACGAATTTGGGTTTTGCAATAAGACAATACCAAGATTTCTGAACACATTTAAATCGCATCAGCGAGTCTGCAGGCAGATATGCCAGAATCTCAACCACTAATTCTTCGGGCAGATCACTGAACCTCGCCATTAATTTCTGCCTTTTCTTCGAATATATCTGATTCAAGAAGATTACAAGTCAACAAGGTATACCTTTAATCAAATAAACACTTGATAACATAATGCCATTTATCGAAAATGAAGCAGATACATGTGCATTTCGTCCTTACAATACATCCATGTTATATTATTGAAGAATCAACATAGTAAAAATATAAACTATGCTGATAATGGTCCTAAGCTCCATGCACTCTAGAATTATTATTATCAGTATTTTAGCCAGAAATTTATTAATTTTTCCTCCTTTCAAGTTGACACGTCATGAAGCTTGTCAGCTGGAAATAAATTAAAAAACTCTTAATTGTTTTTGGTTTCAAATTTTAACATGGTATTCAGACTTCAGCTTCACGGTTTCTTTCAACTGTTGGTTTCCTCTTTAGAGTTCAAAAATTCTGAAGCAGATAAGTGATTTTAAACAATTGCTGACTCTGCAGTTTTTTCATGATATACGGAAACCCAATAGCTCCGTGAAATAGTGGATCTACACAATGGCATACAGCAAGCTTAATTACATTTAACACTTTTCCAGTTCCAAAATCTTCTATTTTCACAACATCAAGTGATCAAAGCATAAAAAAAAACCCACAAAAATTCAAGTATTAAATAGACTAAACTCTAATTCGAAACAGTAAAGTTATCATTTTTGGATCACACTTACCTGAAAAAAATCTGAGGTAGTTTGATGTGTTCTTGAAGGAAAAAGGATGAAACCCAGAACTTGGAAGCTAAATTAAGCTGAAATTCAGTTGGATCCGAGGGTTAAGGCATCACGGAGGGAGAGAAAGAGAGAGGGACTGAGGGTATGCAGATCAAGCAGACTGACAACAGCAAAGAGAGAGGGCCAACCGCCAGCAGGAGAAAATATCTAGTGGACGGTAGTTTTGTAATTTTATTAACATCAATGGCATTTCTGTCATTATGTATTATTCCAAGTTAGGGAACCATGTACCACTCCGCGAGTCCAAGATACCTTCATGAAAATCAGGAAATCTTAACCGTTGAACATTGCATGTACATTGGAGTTGTTACTTGTTAGGCTGTAGTAATTAATATAAGATCACATAAATTATTTAATGAACAACTTAGCACACTTACTACTGAGATGACTTGTTGCGGTACGATTTTATAACAATTGACGAACGGTGTTGAAACTGTGTAAATGAATTAGACATCATTACACAAAAGTGTCGCTCGCATAAAGTGCCGATACTGTCTACTAAATCATTACTATGTGAGTTATCTTAAAAGTTTATAAGGTATAAGAATTCAAGTTTAACTTGTCATGTTTCAAATCAAATACAACATTACAGTTTCTTGGCACCAAGTTGAACTAATAAGGGGAGAAAGATGAGAGGACGAAGAAGTAGCAGCGGAAAGAAACTAAAAAATACTGGAAATAATTAGCTTTAGGGTGTAATTGAAATAGATGAAATATGTACAATAGTATTGCAAACAGAACCAGACGTATTTCTGCTGCTAGCTCCAATGTAATCAATCAATTACGCATACAATAAGGCAGCAACTTGTTCTGCATGCAAATAACATCAAGTGTAGCAATTGTTTGTGGCATATGTAGTAGACATTTCACTAGGACAATGCGGTGAATCCCATGGCAAATTAGACTTCCAGGCATCAGGCATATTCAATGGCAAGCTGAAAGGAAATCCCACTGATCGGATAGTTCCCCAGATGTTATCGTTTGAGTTCTTTCTTGAACCTGCTGTCTCATCTTCTTCCATTGCGATATTGCCTTGCATATCTTGGGGCACACTGATTGAGAATCCCCTTGAGTGCTGCTGTTGACCTTCAACTTCTATATTGTTCTCGGATACTTTGATTATGTCTCCAAAAAAGGCAGTGTTCGGAAGCATGGAAGGAGCATCATTTGTACACTTGTTGGGTTCTGACAATTCAGGTGGCGAAAACACAAAGTTGTTTGCAAGGTCTCCGGTGGAAGCAGGAGGTAGAGATGGTTTATATAAGGGAGGATAGAGAGGCTTATACGAAGGGATGTCGAACGCTGAGAAACTAGAAGTGGAGGCTTGCTGTAACTCATTGTTTCCACATAACTGGATGACTGAACCAATTTCAGTTGTGCAAGAAACACTTTCTGAGCTGAATTGAGTACAGTGTGCACCTTGGTTGAGTATATCAGAAGCTGCAGTTTCCGGAAATGGGGAAACCCAAGAATGAGACAGAGCTCTCTGTGCCATGGAGTTTGTTTTCTTGAATATCCTACATATTGCCCACGCATCCTGTTTTAAAAATGAAAAACTTTTGATGTCAGAGAGATATTAATCCAAATGAAAATAGCAAGTTTGGAAAAAAAAAATATATATATAATACAACTGGGACTACTGTTATTACATTTGGAGGAATGGTTTTGTCTAAGAGCTTCTTCTGTGGTGTTGAGTACGTGAGAGAAGGAAGGCGAAACTCGTGCATCATCCAGTCGGTTTTGATCCCCTTAGCAGCTCTGCCTCTGTAGAAAACTAAAGACTTCTTCAAACCAATACACTTGGTGCCATCAGAAGAGTAAATAGGCCTATCAGTACCAGTTGCCTTCCAAAACCCCGCTCCTGTTACTCGGTTTGGCCTTGCACTGTTTCTGTATTTGCGGTCCCTTGGACAGTAGAAGTACCACTCTTTCTCTCCTGCTGTCGCAAGCTCTTCTAGTACAAAAATGACCAAAAATGAGATATTAACAACCAAGTTTAGTACCTAGAAGCAATTATTGTAAGCATGCCAGATAGAGTTGTCGAAAATTAGCTTTAACAAAGGACTACAAGTTTTAAGCTTATCTCAAAGTTCTAGCTGAGTATTGGAGATATAAGATGAAGTAAAGGCGAAAGCATATAGTGAAGGCGAAAGCATATATGTGTAGACAAATGAAAGCAGAAGAATGTTTAGATGATGTTAAACTTTTGCAAACATTGTGTGTCCCTTTATGAAAAATGAGTTTGCCAGAAGTTCTAATGTGAACACCTTGACAATTGCTGCATACAAGTAATATACAGTAAAAGCAAATGGACTAAGCAAACTGTGAAAGTCATGCAGCAAAGATATACAGTCTTACTTGGAAGATCCCAGGGATCATATTTGTATATATCAACTTGCTTAATGAGCTCTATGGGCAGAGATCTCTGCTGAATCTTTCTCTTGAGGTAAAAGCCAACAAGCTCCTCATCCGTCGGATGGAATCGGAAACCAGGCAACATCACATCATCAATCTTGTCAATTTCATTCTTGTCATCCATTTTTCTCTTCCTCTTCTCTAAACCCTTTTTGAACGCCTAAATTTGGAGAGAGCTGAAGAAGTGAAAGATGCACTTGAATGAACTGAAACTTGGAAGCAGGTTTTCTTCCAGAAGAGCTCTAGCTGTGAAGCAATATCCTTGAACATCAAGAAATAGTTCAAAAGTACAGTTCACTTATTTCAAGGCCATTATATGCTTCCTGAGAAGGGGTCTGCCTCCGAAGCTTCGGCCGCCCTTTCAGGCTCTGGCTCTAATGGAGAGATTGTGTGTTTATGCAAATATCAAGATGACACAGTGCGAATAAGAAGTTTTAAGCTGAGTTAGCAAGGGATGAACGAACCCAAGTTAGAAATGAGAGTTTTAAATGGAGCTCGCTTCCATTTCTGAACCCCATATGAGTGTTGTTTAATTCCAATTTGAGGATCTAAATAAGACTACAAAATTAGTGGGACTTTCAAACCCAAAATGTTTCACACTCTGTCAAGGAAACCTCTCCCTTTTATGTTAAATAATAATAACAATAATGATGATAATCAAAGACAAAACGACAAAGAAAGCTTCCATGTCATATTTTATTAATTACCTCGTTAAAAGAATGCTTGATTGCATTGTTTTTTATAAGCCACATTATATAATGTTGCTGGACCAACTTCCAATACAAAAAGTTGAAATTTATAGTCAATCAACCAGATACTATGCAAAATTCCCCTGAGACTCCTATTAAGATAAACATCAATTTGGACATTTTTGGTATGTCCCTGGATCGAAAAATGCCATTTCTATTCCATTCTCATTAGAGTTTCTATCCTCATTCTCGTTGTCACATATGAACACGCGTGACCGCTAGATTGGATATATAATTTTGGTCAACAAATTAATTAACTTTAATAATATATCGAAGGGTACCCCCTTACCATTTGAACCATAAGAAATAACCATTTGACCCTTTAAAGGGCACTTTCTGATTCTCTTTTCTAAGGCATCTGGAATCTATCCACCTCTAGTTCTTTGATCTGTTCGGCTTTTAGAGTGCTTGTACATAATGATCTTTTTCTAATTTATTTATTTATTTAATGTGTCGTGTAAAGAAAATACAGAAGAAAAAGAATTGTCGAAAAAGGATGAAAGCAAAAATGCTGCAAAGCTTTTATATATATATATATATATATATATTCTCAATAGTAAGCATCCTTATTTTTTTAATACAAAGATATTGTTAAGTTGTGTGATTTAATAGAGTTAATTTTTAATACACTATAAATTCGTATAGTTTAATTATATTAAAATATGACTCTACTAAATCTCACGGTTTAAAAGTGTGTCTTAATGGAAAAAAAAAAAAAGACACCCACTTTTCTAGTGGAGACATGCTGATTTTATTAAAATAAAAATTTCAGTAAAATACAAAAAAAACATATTTTAATGCACTAAAAATTATATATATATTTTTTTATTTATTTGTGTATTGAATTCTTACTTTAACAAAATCTGAATATCCTAACTAGAAACGGAATATATAAACAAGGGCAAGCAGCAAGAAGTTTTCGCTGAAATTGAAAATTTTTTTAAAAAAAATTACGTATATTTTTTCAACTATCTGAAGCTAAGCAAGTGGGCTGGTGATTAACTCTAGAACACCATATAGTTTACTATCTTCATGTGACTGATCATTGAATTTTCTGTTGCGTATGTGTACGTGTTTGTTTATGCAATATAAGGAAAAAGGAAAAAAGAAGACTTAAATTTGGATTAGATATTTTATATTCTGTAATATATCTTCTCGTTCATCTGGAAGGCACTTGAGACTAACGAGTTAAGCATGTAGAGTAGAAGATGATCAATGCATGTTAGGCAAACAGTCAGTTGTGGGCTAAATATGCTTTAAAATATGGCACAAGGTGAAAACTAAACAGGTGACCAAACCGTAAGAAATGAGCAGCTCAACTACTAGGAGTTTTTCATTGACCAGTGATGCCATTTCATCTGACATCATGATTCATAATTTCTTTGCATAATATCAGCAAAACACATATGTTAGGTTTCCAGTTATATGATCTGTTTTAAAATTCATAAAGTTTGTAAGCCAAAAGCTTGAGTAAATTTGTTCATTGCTTGAGTTCGCTCACCGTATCTGCTAGATGGGTAGCAATAAGCAATGACACTTCAATAAATACATGGTCAAATGGGTAATCCAAATTGAAGTGAAATTCCCAGAAGCTTTGCCCTCGTTTAAAATCCTTTGCATCTGTTCTTTCAAGTGGGATAACGGGTCAAATTCTTCTAACCAAAGCTTCCGATTCTCTTTATGTGAGAACATTAATCTCTGAGCACATAATCATGTTCCCAATGTAGAAAATCCACATGAAAGTCATTGAAACCAAATTCTACACAGTTCTAAGAGGCCGCACCAATTTTTAAATAATATTCTTAAGCCATCAGGAGTTATTTTATACAGCTTTAAATTCTGTGTAGATCGCTTGGACACTGTCCACTATGCACTGTTTTCATATTAACATATGAGGAGTGATAGCTAACATCTGGGTATATTTTATCGTCATACCAATGAATTTTAAAAGCAGGAAGTCTTTGGACTGCAAATGGAAAATGACATATAGGCTGAAAGATATTTAACTTGTCTTGAAGTGGAAATTTTTCCTCCGTTCCCCTGTTTCCAGGCACCTATACGGTTGATTTTTTTTTCTCCTAATCACTTTTTTGGTAGTGACGCCGTGGAAGTCTCCAACATCTCAAGGATACAAAAATAGGCAAGCCTGGATTATAAGTACACGATGGAAAAACTGCATATAAATCGACACAAAATACACGAAACAAACAGCACTTTAAAATGATAACTAAACGAAGAAAATTAATAACAACAGAAGATATTATTAAAATTACTGAATTAAAAAAAAAAAAACATATTTGAAGGCTTAAACAATGGAATTTTGCCAAAATCTTACGATCTTTGTTACATCAACACAAATCTTGTAGATTTTTTCACGAGAATTTTGAAACGGCATATTAATGGCAAAAATCTAATACTGTAAATAAAATCTACCCATGAAGTCAAACGAGAGCACGTATCCCCACTTATTAACAAGAACTTACTCTTGAGTTAGCAAAGCAGATTCACAGATGCAAGCATGATATTTGCAGCTGATCTTGGACTTGATTGAGAAAAGGGAAAAGGACAATTCTTATTATCAATCTAGAGGTCAATAATAGCAACTTCATAAATAATATAATCACATTATCAACTTGGAATTGGTATATAACTATAGATTTGGAATATTCATTACATTATAATTTAATATAATCTTAACCTAATCATACATTGTCCAGGTTAGTTAGCGAAACTTGAGGTTAATCTCTTTGAAAGCAACTCTATTTCCTGGAATATCTTATGAATTTTATAATCCTTAGTTTACACACGACATATGCTACATTTTAGCTTACTATTCAGACCTTATCGCGAAGCTTAAGCCGTGTGAGGCTACTAAAGGATTCCATGTAGCCATCTCAATCAAATAAAAACTCTTTATGCATCTATCATGGCAAGTTTTTCATCCTAAATCCCAATAATTTTGCTATTTATTTTATCAAAATTGTTTTTTTTTTTAAAAAAAAAAAAAACTGCTTAGTTCTGTTTTTTTCTCGAGTTACTCAGAAAAGTTTTTCTTTTTTTTTTTTTTTTGTGGTTGAGGATGAGAGAAGGTGCAAATCAAGATAAAAAAATTAAAAAAAAAAAAAGGATCTGCATTCAGCTGCCAAATTATTGGAATTGAGCATACGATACCACTTTGATTGTGAAGTTTAAGATTCCTGGGAAGTATTTAAGCTCTCGAAGCAAAGAGTTAAAGAAAATAAAGAAAGCAATTAAGATACAATAATCACATTTCATCTATCAAAACTCTTAATCAAAATAAATTATTTGGATAGTCTAGTTTAATAGAGACCCATATAGAATGCCCAGCCACTGTAAAATGGTTGGTTGGGTGGGAGAAGTTGATTGCCAAAATATCCAATTAAATTTTGACAAAAAAAAAAAAAAAAGAGAAGATTGATGGGATCTTGGAGACAGGACATCGAGATATCATTATTCATCAGCGTGATAATATGAGCAGAATATAAACACACAACAGTTTTGTTTATGCGCGGACTCACTGTTTACATAAAATCTCTGCATCATTGCATGAAAATAAAATAGTGTTCAAGTGGCAGATAAAGAAAAACTACATCAAGGCAACAAAGTAAACATCATCTTGGCCCAAGTTTTCTTGTTCACACCCATTCAGACTTCTTTATTTGGTTTCCACTTTCTATTGATGTTGAAGCGACCCAAGATTAACTCCAACGACTTTAAAGACTTAACTGGAATAAGTATTTTGTATCAATCTGCGTCCAACCATCTGTTTTGAGTTTACACGGCAACCTTCATTCTAGTAATTGACATACAGAATATTACCCGTATAAAATTAAAGAAGCCTTCAAATTGATCCATATATGAACAGACAAAATTTTGAAAAGACTAGAAGGTTCTCCCATCTAGGTTTGAACACTAATATTGCTACTAGCTTCAGTCAATGGGCAGCATGGCAGCACCCAAACAAAGTATTCACATTTCTAAAAAAGATTGACAAAATTTCCTTGGAGGATGTACATCTATATTCATATGTCTCTGTATGAAAGCCAGAGAGTATACACAATAGAATATGCAGCATTTACATTTATAATCCAAGCCAGATGACAACTTGTCTTGAATACTTCATCTCCGAGCATAGGTGATATAACTTCCAACTTTGGTTAACCTGAGGATTTGCGATTCCGCTTACTTAAAAGTGATTTTTGCCTCCCCCACCTCCTCCTATTATTACGCAGATTTGACTTAGAAGTAGAAGGTTGACCATGCAGCTTGGGCATTTTTGTGGGCAAGACAGATTCTGGAGTCACAGCTGGAGGACTGGTATTCAGCTTTTCTAGTGATTCATGATGCCTCGAAGTGAACTGACTTATAACTCTTTCAAAATTTTGCAATTCTTCATCGGATGGCTCAATATCCATCGGGATCGCTTCCTTGTTCTGTATGCATAAAGAATGATCAGTTCCATAGTTACATGTATGGAAAATAGGACTATGCAACTAGTGTTTTGCTATTAAGCCAGTATACTATTGTTAAGAAGTGATCAGGGGAAAAGTCTATATTTGTTACTGCAAAAATAAAAATGGCAATGATATGACTGATATCTCATCTATAGTTTCAACAACTTTCTTTGACAGGTAAGAAATGCTCACATAATCATAATCATAATAATAAACATTAGCAGGGATAATACATAGTCAGGAGTCGAAAACTTACGGTTTCACACAAATCCCCAACTTGATAGTGACCTGTGCTTTCCAATATGTCAGGAAGAGGAATTACCTCTCCATGACTTGAAACTGCACTTTCAGGCATAAAAAAATCTCCCATGTTACCCTCAGATATGTGAGGTGGGGAAATACATTGAGATCTATCTGGCATTCCATCTCCATTTTCAGAAGGAGAGGCCATGTTTTGGTCAGAACTGGTCGATCCATTACATGGCATGAGCAGGCTCAATCTATTAACGGAAGTGTACTTTCCAGGATTTTCACTCACCACCTTGTCAATTCGATCTTTCAATTTGCGAACTTGTGATTGTGCCACTTCGATCTTTGAAAGCATTTGCTCCAAAGAATTGCCACAATCTCCGAACTCAAGAGAGAGCCATACATCATTGAACTCCAACCCATCAATGCCATTGACTATTTTATTATCTGCAGAGTTCATCAAAGTGGGAAATTCATGTACTGATGCAGAGATTTTTGAACAACATATCTCTAGGTATGGGATTACTTCTCTTGAAAGCATATTCACTTGCAAGTTTACGGCACACTTTTGAAAAAGAGTCATAAATTTCAATAATTGAAATGAATAGAAAAACTCCAACACAAGCAACACCTGTTTTGAGAGAGCTATTCATGATATTCATGTCAAGAAATTTCATATCAGTTCCTTCCATGGGCCCAAAATATTGTCATCTTAACACCGCAAAATTAGATGCAGTAAAAAATTTTTATACTGCAACTAAAATACACACCAAAAACTTGTCAGAAATCCACCAATCTCTGTTAACAAATATCTTCCAATATTTTGGAAAGCAGGAAATCTATTTTGCAGGATAGATGCAAATAACAGAATACAGTAGTACATCAACATTCCAAAGTATGTAAATGGTATTAAACTGTTGATTACACTCAATTAAAATGTTACTGAAAAGATAAACCCACGACCACATGCTAACTCCAATATCAATAACATTCATGATCTTTGCAAGCTATATAACTCACCAAAATTGAGGATCAAGACAAAATTCTTGCTTCTTACCTATGTTACCAAAATCGTTTTCCAAGAGAGCACCATTAGCAATGGACCTCTTGTACTCTGGGGGAGAAACAGGGGAAGAAGATACCTGTTAGACTTGAAACAGATAAATAAGCCCAGCAGAAAGCAAGAATTGTGAACTTCATAGTTTATACCATAATAGGAGAACAGGTTATGTTGTGACATGTAGGATGCGACATCAGTTTTCTCTTCAACCTGTTTTCTCTTCTTCCTCTTCATGACCTGATTTCCTCGAATGTGGCTAGAAAATGTCTGTGAACTTTCATTGAAACCCTCTAACATAGAGTTTTCCAATTCAACCTCCTTTCTCTGATCATACTGTGCAAGTTTTGTATCATATTTCAGTGCCTGAGACTTCATTTCCTTAATCTGGAGTTCTATCCATTTACACCGCCACATAATAGGACGTATAAACCTCCGCCAATGCTCTGACAACTTCTTCTTTCTGAGAAAAGGAAACAGACAAATAAATACGTTGGTCATGGAAATATTCAAAGTTGTACCAAGCACTAATATACACCCATGTTTTACAGCATCTTTTAGATGCCACAACAATTCATTGAAAAATCAGCACAACATGGATAGCTTGCCAGACTTTAAAACAATGTAGCTGATGAAGCAAGAAAAGTGGTACTAGAAGCACTGTTACATCAGAGAGCCAATATCACTTCATTCTTTTATCCCCCACCCCCCCAAAAAAAAAAAAAAAAGTAAAAAATCTTATGACCCAGTGTTGTATGAAAGACATGATCTTGATTCATATATATATCATAGCTGATCCCAAAGACAAAACACAAAACACACGTAATACACCATAACTAAGTGAATAAAAATTACCTCATAGGCAGTGCACTCCTGTATCCATCAACCATCGATGCAAACACATTGCCCCCACAAAATGGTGACTCAACTTCAATATCACTCAAAGTTGAGGAATTCTCAGTCCCTGAAATGGTGCCACTGAAAGAACTCGAATTCTCGGTCGTGTCCTGGCACTCGGCTTCAACCAGCACATGATCTCCAGATTTTATACACTCAGTTACATCATCCTCCACATCCTCAATTTCACTCTTTAAATTAGCTTTCCCATCAGATAACACTTCAATGTGAGACGGGTTGTCATCAAAATTATTCCCACAATGCATAAGCTTACTCGATGGAGATTCGGGAACACATCCATTATTCTGCTTAGCAGCAGAAATCTCCATAAGCGCATTTGATTTCGCTTCCATCTCAACCAATTCAGGGCCCATACTTACATCCAGAATCAGTTGATTCGTTCAAGCAATAGTTGAGTACACTAAAAGATATGCCATTCGATCCAAATCACCATTACAAATATATAAATCGAAATAAATAAATAAAATCAACAAACTGGTCCAATCAAATTCCTAAATAAGCAGTCTCCATTACCACATGTAAAAATAAATTCAGAACTTAAAGAAAACGTTAGACCATAAACCATATAAGACAATAATTTGAAATTGAAAATTTATAAGTAAATAATAAATAAAAAAAGCAAATTAAAAAAAAATTCCAATTATTCAACAAAAGTTGAAAAATTTTGCAGCAAAGCCCCCCCCCCCCCCCACATTAACCAGAATCTTTACAAAAGCAGCAAATAAAAGAAGCAACAAGAAAAAAGAAAAAGTGAGACTGAAAAAGAAGCCACCTTGAAATTAGAAATCGCAAGATCGCAAAGCCGCAAAATGGAGCATATCACTTCTTCATCGATAAATTTTGAAGTCAGAGTAGAATTTGGAGAAAGTGGAGAGCTTTGATTTTGACAAGAAACGAACCGGTGAGCCGTGAGGAATTGAGAATTAAAAACGATTCGATTTTATATGTACCTGTTCTTGATGCCGTTTTACAATTATACCCTCATTCTGTTTCCGTCATTTGACTTCTGTAGGACGAGGTTATTTCGTAAATCAGAAGTTTCAAGTTTCAACTGTGATAGCCCATTAGCTCTTGACCGAGTATGGAGAATTATCAACTAGTCCCTGGAAGATACGGAAATAACAAAATAATCCAGCCACACGAGCATCCGCTGCAAACGCCTTATCCGCTTTGCTTTCGCTTTGGCTTTGCTGCTTCAACTTCTGCAGATTCTGTTATTTTATCAGTTTCATCCAACTATCTAAGCCATTTATTTATCATTATCAGTCATAAAATACCAAAATGCAAATCATAGCATGCAGTTCTTGGTCTCTGCAAGTACCTGCAGGAATCATCAACAGCTTCCAGAAGCGCTTCCTCTTGGGTCAGTCTCGGCCAGTTTGTTTAAATGAGCACTCGAACGACATCGATTTTCCTTCCCAAACCTCCTCCACTTGCGGCCAAAGGTTCCCGTTTTCACTCTCAGCATTGCATTTTCATTCTTCTTTTACTATTAAAGAAATCATAGTCATCTGTTTCAAGAGTTTTGACACCTTATAATTTTGATAATTTTAGAAGTGATAGGACCTGTGTTGAGGACTTGTGTAAAGTAATAAGCAAAAAGGTTGATCCTTTCACGACTCGGCGGACGTTGGTGTCTAGTTTTTTCATGCACCTGAGTTATTGTCCTTCAAGGTACTTATCAGGTCTGCACAATTCAGCTTTGTTTTTTGCTTTATCTAGTTTTCAGATAATTTATTTATGGGGTTTAAACGTATGATCCGAGTGTGCTTGCTAAAAATGATGTCTTTGTAGAGGTTTGCTTCCTAATAATATCATTCAGCATGCTCATCACTAAAAATTCAGTAATTATTGAAGTTCTCGTTTACATATTTATTGGATAACTTTGTACTTGTTTGAGATTTGATTTGAATCATGTGGTAAAACTATTGATATTACAGCCCAAGCATTAGGGGATCCATCCATGACACTTGAAGAAGTAACTCCTCCGGTTTTCCCATCTGGGCAACTCCTCCCTAACGAGGTTTGTCAATTACTTTAGTAGCTAGAGTGTTCTTAGATGAGTTGTTGAGTAGCTCTTTTATTAGTTTCAATTGTCTTTTTTACCAATGTTTAGGGCATGCTAATTAATTTGTGTCTTATTGGCAGGAAAGAATTGTCCAACTCTTTGAGAAGAATACCTATTCTGTTGTTAACATTTTTGATGTAACATTGCGCCCTACACTTAACGTAACTGGTTTAGTTGAGGTATTTTATGGCTTTAAAATCATTTATTGCATGGTTTTTTCTGTCACCTTAATAAGAACTTAGCATTTTGTTCTTTCATCATGTTGGCATCTTCTAATGCTTGTAGTACATATTTGGACAGATTCCTGAAGGAAATGGTTCGGGAGTAGTCTGGGATGGAAAGGGACACATTGTGACAAACTTTCACGGTAAGGGCTAATGAAAGATTGCAGAGAATAAGATGATGATATAAAATATTATGCATTAGGAGTTCCAACAATGTAGATGTTATCTGAAGCAAAAGAATGATCTATTCAGTTGTACAACATTGCTGCTTATTGTTATTAAGTTACAGAAGAGCGTCCATAACCAGTACCTAATCACAATGTCATGCTTACTGTTCACCAGCTTACTGCAGAATGCTATCAACCTTCATTTATCAATAGTTCCTCATTTGGAATATTCTTATTTTTCCTTTTTGATTGTGTTTTTCATATGCTGTTAAACTTTATTATTCATCATTCATTGTTCACAAGAAACCTTGTTCTTTCCACACACTGTTAAACTTTATTATTCATCATTCATTGTTCACAAGAAGCCTTGTACACCTTTCAGCTCTTATTAAGCTCAATGTTTAAAAAGCCTGCTTTCAAGTTGAAACTTTTTAACTCATTCTTAAAGACTGGCTTTTGAATATCTTATGGATTACGGTTTGGATGCCAAATATTTTTGGTGTATGTCAGTTACTCCTTTGTTTTTTTTTTTTTTGAGTTATTGAATGGGCTGTGAAGTTCCAAGTGTTGTCCAGTGATAGGTAATGCCCTTTCGAGAAAGCCGGCTCAGGGCCAGGTTGTTGCACGAGTTAATATTTTAGCTTCAGATGGGTGAGATTTGAAGTGCCTTTAGCCTGTTGTGGTAATTAACTACAGTATTTAGTGTTACTGCTTAAGCTGCCACAGCCTTTCCTCTCATTCCGTATAGTCTTTTAAAGGGTGCAAAAGAATTTCGAGGGTAAGTTGGTTGGTGCTGACCGAGCTAAGGATCTTGCTGTCTTGAAGGTACATTATCCTTCCTTCACCCCACCCCTTCAAAACATTACAATACTTTGTCAATCAATCCCTGTTCATTTGCCTAGTGTTGGGCAAGCCAAAATATCCCATAGTTTCTGCTGTCATGATGACTGATTATTTGATATTATAGTTCTATCTCTGGGACTTTAACAAACAGGAAATTTATGATACAAGATGAAATTAGAGATCTAATCCATAACTGCTTTTGTGGTCTTGTCGATGATTAATTTTAGCATAGGAGTTAACCATGAGGTAATTGTAAAAAGGATTTGATCTGTATATGACATGCTAGATTGAAGCCTCTGAGGATCTGTTGAAGCCAATTAATGTGGGACAGTCATCTTTTCTAAAAGTTGGACAGCAGTGTCTAGCAATTGGGAATCCTTTTGGTTTTGACCACACCCTCACAGTTGGGGTTATTAGTGGATTGAATCGAGATATCTTTAGTCAAGTTGGAGTGACAATTGGTGGTGGAATTCAAACAGATGCAGCAATCAATCCTGGGAACAGGTTAGTGTAAGATTCATTGTAATGAAAATTCTTGCTTAAAGTTATTTTGTCCTCTTCGTCTCTCCTCATGAAGGACCGTTCTTTGCACCCTAATCTCTCCTGTCATTCTTCAAATCTTGGCCAGACTGAAAAGATGTTTGCATCACTTAGAAAAAATATATACATAGATTCATAGTAATTGATGCATCATCTGCTGCTTGTTCTGAAATTGCAGTGGAGGACCTTTGCTGGATTCTAAAGGAAATTTAATAGGGATTAATACCGCTATCATTACTCAAACAGGTAATTCTTTTTCCATTTAGTGTTATAGATACAAAGACAAACAATATGTTATGTTAAAGGATAATTACCTTAGTAAATTTTGCTAGCCAATTTGAACATTCAAACTGTTTGCAATTATTATGTCATTAGCATGTTCATGTTATTTAAGCGACTGACTAAACAAATTGTTGGTATGAGTAAGTCCACCTTTGTACCAACATAATGAATGGTTCGCTGGATTCTTGGTATGGCAGGGACATCAGCAGGTGTAGGTTTTGCCATACCATCATCAACTGTACTCAAGATTGTACCTCAGTTGATCCAATATGGGAAGGTATGTTCTCTTGCCACTTCATTATGCCCGTTAGATACTTGGTTTTATTGTAATATATGGATAATGAAAACTCCTTTTGCCATTTATTCTCCCAGTAGATTCTCTGTCTTTATGTTCTAGCTTGTTTGTTATATACAAGTCTTTGTCTAGTTCATATCTTATGTTTCATCCGTTTCAGGTGGTTCGAGCTGGTTTGAATGTGGATATTGCTTCTGACCTGGTAGCAAGTCAACTCAATGTCCGAAATGGAGCTCTTGTTTTACAGGTATTGTAATGAAGTTGAAAATGACTGTTAGAACTTTACACTTATAGTGTTTAATTTGCTGCTTTTAAAATATCTACATTTGTAATATATATCCTCTATGTTGCTGTTGCCGTAGGTCCCTGGAAATAGTCCAGCAGCCAAAGCTGGGATACTTCCCACCGCCAGGGGTTTTGCTGGGAATATTATACTTGGGGACATAATTGTGGCAGTTAACAACAAACCCGTGAGTTTCTCCTGGTTATCAATCCCCTCTTGAATTTATCTTATCTGTGCGGAACCGAATTAAGATAATCATATGTGCCTCAAATCATTCTAGAATGATCACTAGTGAAGAACACAAGTGGAATGAACTGCATCTGTAATAATCCAGTTAATCTTGGAGTAAGATATGGAAGCATAAACATATTTTAATTAATTTTATGCATCTTTCTATAAGGTTAAAAGCAAAGCAGAGTTAGACAAAGTATTGGATGATTACAATGTGGGGGACAGAGTGATGCTGAAGATCCAGAGGGGAAATGAAAACTTGGAACTGCCCATAACTTTGGAGGAAAAGAATGCATGATCACATCCATTACCCGACTGTGTATTTAAATTTGTTAAAGAGCAGGAAAGAACTATGCTTAAGTGGATTTCAAGTGATGAATAATTGTGCATGTAATTGTTGTTTTTGTGAAAATGCATCGATTCAAGGCAGTGTCGTTCCAAAGAATGGTAGCTCGATATGGTTACAGTTATATTTTTTTCAATAGAAAGTTTGATTTGCAATTTCTTGCCATGAGATACGTGAATCGTGATCCTAATAATGACTTTTAATTTTGTAAGCCCCCTTTAAATGAAATGGGAATGCATATAAATCGACATGATAATTTTTGTCTTATTATTAAAATCAATAATCAGTCAAAATGTATATTGTGGTTTAACTGAATAAAATATATCCTTAATCGATACGTATAATCTTTCGCTCACTACAAAAATTATTCACACCTGATTTGGATAATTCTTTCTTTAACTGTGAAACTTGTATATGAAAAATATTAACCCAAAAAAAAAATAAAATACTAGTTAATCCTTAATTTTACGTATTCTCCTTGTTGCCATATTTATTTTCAAAATTCTTCTTCGTTTATCATTGCCATAGGAATTAAGAAGTCGAGAGTTAGAGCTCATGTGTTTCGATGAGAAGGACTTCGATGACTTTCTTTGCAATTAAATTAACCTCCTCTGACTCATTGCACAGATTGAGTTAATTTCTATAATTTTATTGATCAATTAAAGATGTTTTCATTTAGGAGAGTGAAGACTGTAAATTTTAATATATTTAATACGTTTTGACATTTTAAGAAACTAAGTAAGGAAACTATTTTGGGGTTTGTTTTTAAAGGAAACAAGCAACAAGAAGATGATTGCAGGGAAATCAAAATACGTTAAAGATGGAAATTTATAACCTAATTTGAAATATAAATTTGTTAAATAAGAGAGTTGATGACATAAGAAGGAGGCCCTCAGTTGCCCTGCTAGAGTTCGGGATTTTAGGGACCGAGAGAGAAAATGAGGGAGTGAGAAAGATAAAGTGAGAAATTATTACCCTTTAAAGGGGCCTCGTGAATTTTTCAGAGGGGTGCTAATAGCACCATCTTTTCTTCCATTTTTTTTTTTCCCACCTGGATTTTCGAATTGGCTCTTCTTGATTTGGGCCTTTCTCAAAAACAAGTTTGACCAAAACAAACTCAGTTAACCCCGAGTTACAGTTACTAATCTTCTGCCAAAATCTTATTGCAAACCGCCTAAGGTTTAGGGTTTAAGCCTCTTAGGTGGCTTAAGCCTAATCACAAATTTCCCTTCCTTTGCTCTCTATCACTCTCTCTTTCACATTCAGGTATGCCGTTTAAAATCCACTAGTTCAATAATTCATTTTTCTGGGGTAAAAGTTCTTATTTTCCATTCTGAGGATTTATTTGTGAATTACAATAAAGTTTGTTTTTCCACTCATATTTGCTCAACTCTGGGGGTGAGCAATTGCTTTGAAACACGAAAAAAGAGTGTTTTTTTTTTTTTTTGAGGGGGGGAGATTTCTTCAGTTTGATGTGAGTAAAGTGGTAAATGGCAAGAGGCCAAGCGACGACTCTGTTTCGAATATACAGATCAAAGAATAATGTTTCTAGGGTCGGGGTTTTGAGTTCAAATCAATGTTTTGATTCTGTTGGGAGATGGGACAAGTGGGTATTGGAGAAAAACCAGTTTGGTCTCACTTTTAATGGGCGTAAACGGGAATTCTTGGCAAGCTTGATAGACACTGTTCGTTTTCATTTTCCTTCAGGGAACACTAGGTTTATAGAGTTCAATGCTAGACCGTTTTGTTCATCTGCTGGGAATGAGGGTTTGGTTGATAATGGCACTGTTACTAAACCGAAAGTGGAGGATTTAGAGCAAGAAACTGGAGTGAATTTTGTGCAGGGTGCTGAAGAGGATAAAGTTGAAGTTTTGGATGATGATTTTGATGGGAGTGTTATTTCTGATTCAACAATGGTTGAATCCATACATAAAAATAGTAATGCAGTGGATAGCAATCAAAGTGCGAGGTTTTTGCATTTGTCAACACGTAATCCTGTGGAAGTTTATGGGGAGCTAAGGAGTGCTAAAAAGGGCCCCAAAATTAATCGGTCTGATTTTGAGGTTCTAAGGGAAGTTTTCCGTTTCTTTTCAAATTCAGGGTGGGCAGCCAATCAGGCACTTGCAGTTTATATTGGCAAGTCATTTTTCCCTACTGCTGCTGCCAAGTTTCGCAGCTATTTCATTAAGAAATGTCCTGATGATGTTGCCCAGTATTTGGTGTGGCTTGGTCCTTCGGATGATGCTGTTAAGTTTCTTTTCCCTATATTTGTTGAGTTCTGCATAGAAGAATTCCCTGATGAAATTAAGCGGTTTCGAGCTATGATTGAATCAGCTGATCTCACAAAGCCACACACATGGTTTCCTTTTGGACGAGCTATGAAACGTAAGATTATATACCACTGTGGTCCAACAAATAGCGGCAAGACATACAATGCTTTGCAGCGATTTATGGAAGCAAAGAAGGGTATTTATTGTAGTCCACTGAGGCTCTTGGCTATGGAAGTTTTTGACAAAGTCAATGCCCTTGGGGTTTACTGTAGTCTTCATACAGGACAAGAGAAGAAGCTTGTTCCTTTCTCAAACCATATTGCTTGCACTGTGGAAATGGTGTCGACAGATGAAATATATGATGTTGCTGTTATTGATGAAATCCAGATGATGTCAGACCCATGTAGAGGCTATGCATGGACTCGGGCATTGCTTGGGTTGATGGCTGATGAAATACATTTGTGTGGAGATCCAAGTGTTCTGGATGTTGTTCGGAAGATTTGTTCAGAAACTGGGGATGAGCTTCACGAGCAACACTATGAGAGGTTCAAGCCATTGGTTGTTGAAGCCAAGACCTTGTTAGGAGATCTTCGAAATGTGCGATCTGGGGACTGTGTTGTTGCATTCTCGAGGCGAGAGATATTTGAGGTGAGAATGGCAATTGAGAAACACACTGATCACCGCTGTTGTGTTATCTATGGTGCTTTGCCTCCAGAGACTCGTAGACAGCAAGCTAACTTGTTCAATGATCAAGATAACGAATTTGATGTGCTGGTTGCAAGCGATGCTGTGGGAATGGGTTTGAATCTTAATATTAGAAGAGTTGTTTTCTATAGCCTTTCAAAGTACAATGGTGACAAGATTATTCCAGTTCCAGGATCACAAGTGAAGCAGATTGCAGGGAGAGCTGGTAGGAGGGGAAGCATTTACCCTGATGGACTCACAACAACCTTGAATTTAGATGATTTGGATTACCTAATCGAGTGCCTGAAGCAACCTTTTGAAGTAGTTAAGAAAGTTGGTCTTTTTCCATTTTTTGAACAAGTTGAGCTATTTGCCGGGCAACTCTCAAATTGTACTTTCTGCCAGCTGCTTGAAAAGTTTGGTGAAAATTGCCGTCTAGATGGATCATACTTCTTATGTCGACATGATCATATAAAGAAGGTTGCAAATATGTTGGAGAAGGTCCAAGGATTTTCTTTGGAAGATCGTTTCAACTTTTGTTTTGCTCCTGTTAATATTAGAGACCCAAAAGCAATGTACCATCTTCTGAGATTTGCTTCATCTTACAGTAAAAATGCGCCTGTTAGTATAGCCATGGGCATGCCTAAGGGTTCTGCCAAAAATGATTCAGAACTCTTAGATCTTGAGACTAAGCATCAAGTTTTGTCCATGTATCTATGGTTGTCTCACCAATTCAAGGAGGAAGTATTCCCATATGCAAAGAAGGCCGAGGCAATGGCAACAGACATTGCAGAATTATTGGGTCAGTCACTCACCAATGCTAACTGGAAACCAGAATCAAGGCAGGCAGGGAAACCGAAGCCGCATCAGCAAAGAGAAGATGGTTATGACAGACCTCGATCGCTCATTAAGTCATATGAGAAGTAAGCTTATTGCATGGATTATTTCTTAACTTGCATTTTGATGGTTGATCTTGATAAGCTTTCTAGCATTTTGATGGTTGATATCGATTACTTTATTGGGATATTTAGGATATATCTAATATTATTCATCCTTTGGAAAGATCTGTTTTGTGCATTCATCTGAAGAAACCTGGATGATTGTTGTATTCACTGAAACACAATCCATATCTCTGCAAATCAAAAACTGCATCTCTGTAATTATTTTGGCAATAGATTTTCGTCCATGGATAGGTTGGGGCAGATGAAGATTGTTTTGATCTACCAAAGATTTTGGACAATAAACATGGAATTTTTACAGGGCCGACTTTATAATGCAGTTCTTTGTCTTGTAAATTTTCAGTGCCTTCAATTTGTCTTGTTTTCCTTACAGCAGGAGAAGGCAAGAAAAAACCTCATTGCTGGAGCACACAGAAAAAATACCGGCATGATCATTTTACCAGTAATTAGACTGCATCGTGCAGCTCAATTCAGAGATCTGGGAATTGTCAGTCCATTGAGAGTAGAAGAGAAGCACACCTGCTACTCTTACAATACAGGTGCAAACACCACCCCCAGTTGGTGTTCATGATTTTTGAGTACAAAAGATGGGCCGTTGATCAAACTTTCATACTTATATTGTTATGCGATTCCGGAATTTCCTCTTACCGGATGAGAACTTGTGCAATTCACAGAAGAAACATGTTGGGATGGTGCTGCTTGATAATAGCAATCGGCTAAAATGGACTGCTGTAATAGGTTCTCTGTTCTCTGTATTGTAAATTATTAATTGGATTTAACATAATTTACAGTCCACCTAAATTATGCATAAATGAGTAACATGGTAGTGGGACCCATCTGATTTTTGCATGACTTTAAGTGGGCTGTAAATTACATTAATTATAACTTAGCAACACCCTAATTAATTTAATGGGAGTAAGAGACATTTGGTATAGTTTTGCGTCAATGATTTTATGTAAAATTTTAAAATTTATTAATGGAATTGGAATCCGAATGTCACTTCTCGACAGCCAGGATGGCAAACGGTAAGGCTGTAGACCACAAGTGAGACTACGAAGCAATCGATAACCCTTTCCCTATGTTATAGTGGAGTTTCTAAAGCCTCAGGGACACCGTCTTCTTGGAGTTGAACTTAGTTGATCTATATTTTCTCACTTTAGCAATCGTAGTTTATCATCTGTAAGTCAAGTCATTATCAATATGAGCACAAAGAGAATCGATAAGTGACACTGTATAGAGAGTAATGCTGGCTGCAGTTTCACAGAAAAAAAATCTGTCAAGCATTTGTTTTACAGATTTAAGAAACAAAAATACGGTCTTTTAACTACAAGCATTTCCTTGTTGGTTTTATGATACCTTCACGGAGAGAGCAACAACGTTTTGGAATATACAAAATGTGACCATATATATCATTGGCCAAAGTTCACATCCTCTGGTTCTACAATCATAAAAAAAAATCAAAAGTTGGTGAAGGAGTTAGACGATTGCGTGAGTCAGCATGTACATACAATATCAGGCCTCCATTTTCACCACAAAAGCAAGCAATTAGTTCCTATACGCTTGTTCTTCTTTAAAGGGTGCATCTCACCCGTCAAGACACCTGCTTAATACCTAATCCTTTCACATATACTATTTCTTTTATGCATACAGGGGCTTGGTTACTATGATGAACCCGTCAGCTAACAATTCAGCGGAGATTTCTCTTCGACGGACTACAAAAGAAATAAGAAAAAGTCAATGTCAGGTAAGGGGAAAATAAAAATGAACTGCAATTACATGCTTCTACTTCAAGAAGGTGGTTCTGGCTTGGTCTTACTAGAGTGTATCAGAAGGAGACAAAGGAGGGAATTCCTCAGGATTTGATATTAACATGATATCCTCTACTTTCTTATCACAGATTACGCATAGATGCTCTGAACCATCAGCTGCCTCTATAGTTTCTCGTCTACAAACACTGCACCACAGCAGGTGTTGGCATGGGTTATTGGCCCACTGCATCTCTCTCTTTTTGCATCGAAAGCAGATTTTCTGTTCGAAACATGAGTTGTATTCCTGCACACACCATCCACAAATCCACGCAACAATCTCTTAATTTAATGTTATTATAATCTGAAAATGAAAAAAAATAAAATGTAGTTCATTGCTCACACGCGAAAAATCATATTCACGAAGGAAGAGAGAATTGTTGTTCCCTTTAAGCCATCGCAGAACCGGATGATCTTCTGGAGGCCGAGGATTCTTTCCTTTTGAATTCTCTAGTCCTCTTCCCTTTTCATTATTTTTACCTCCTGAACCTCCATCATTTCCCTTGCTGGAGGATAGACCAGGCTTTGAAGACGAAAATATTGTGGAATAATCAATCACTTTCTTTGAGGCTGAAATTGCACTAGTTGATGTATCTCTCTGAGATGAGCTACTTTTAGGGACCTCATTGATTGGCTTCCGCTCAATAGTGCTACTGATTGATACTGACTGGAGGTCCTGAGGAGACTTGGAATCATTAAGATCACATTCATTACTATCACTGGCAGAGTTGACTGGGGAGGACGGGTTCCCGGTTTTGGATGATTGGAGAGCTCCCCCCTTTTGCTTAGGAGGGCTTGGCAGAAGAACCATGTGATTAGGTGATCCATTTTTTCCTATAGTCCCAGCCTTCACATGACAAAGATCGGGAAGAGTTCTCATAAAGTCACTGAGCTTTGAGTATCCGAGAGAGGCATGATCCAGTTCTAGGCCACATACAGCCTTAAAATCTGTTTTCAGAGATGACAGAGCATATTTTCCTTCAAATGGATGACTATATACATCTTTCAAGAAGCGGGGAAGCCACTTTTTGAATGTCCTCAACCATTTCGGCATACTTTTCTCCTCAAAGCTCCCTGCAAGGTGTACTTGAGATTCATTGGAACTTGTCTTTGGTTGACCATAGAGCAATCTACCAGCCCAAGACTTCTCCACTGAGGCCTCTTCTGTAATCCTTCTGCATGGCATCTCTTCTATAGTCTTCTTGGTCAGAATTTCCTCTTCAACGTTCCTACTGGTAATCTGTTCCATGGTTCTCTCATCTGGAATCTTTGCTCCCAGTTGAGCCTGGTGCCCATGTTTTGATTCTTGTTGCTGAGCAGACTGTTTCTGCAACTCGGCAAATAAAACCTCTTTTGGAACTGCACTTTTAATTTCAACTTCCTTGCCCATAATGGTTAAAAAGCGTGCTTGAACAGCTGCAGCAGCAGATTTCTCATGTTTAAAGGTTACAAAGCCAAATCCTCGGGACACAGTCTGCTTTTCTGTCTGAAATTCAACAACTTTGGCATCTTCAATTGGCCCAAAATGTTTTCCAAAATACCCTCCCAGGGAATCTGATTCATAAAAGTAAAAGAAAAGAATCACATCAGTGAGATAAAATATAAATAAACCGAATAGGACTTAGTTTCGAATGCCAAGAAATGTCACATGGTCCTAACCAGAATCTAGGAAAAAAGGAAGGCCTCCTACGAAAATTTTACAGTTTAATTCCTGTTTTGAAGCATGGATCATGTGCATTCCTGGATTCATCTTGCGATGCTGCTCTTCACCATGAGCATAAAAACACTTGGACCCTCTTACGCATCCACTATGAGATTCATAGTACTTACAAACCTCTATCTTCGAGCCAGAGCAGATTCTGGAGATCAAAGGCATTAGAAGACCATTAAAACCCATACAAAAGGAAAAGATTCGAAGCTTTTGCAAAATTTGAGGTTTTGCATTAAGGTGGACACCTCTCAGTGTTGCTGTTGTCATATACCATGGACAGAAGTGCTTCACAGGTCTCTGAAATATCTTCATCACTTTCCAGTGAAGCATTCTGTTTCTCTTGATTCAGGAAAGCAAGATTTGCTACACATGGAATTAAGCACATTAAATCGAATAAAAGGACATTATTTTTATATAATGTTCAATATAATCTACTTTGTTCAGATCCAACTTACTGTGACAAGTATTGGCTGCTTTTAGCAAGAAACGCATGTCTTGTGACTTTGCAAAGTCTATTGGCCTCTCTCTACTGGGGATGACAAGAGTTGGTACACATACATACGCATACAAGAATATGTTAGCAACTCGAACTTACATATCAAGATGTCTCTTAACTACACAGACAAATATCTACTTGCAAGATATGTGAAAACAATTATAAGCAACATAGGACAAAGAGATTTGTTGTTTAAATTCCTACCGTAAATTCAGCACTTCACTGTTCGCTCCCCACCTCAAAAGAAGCTCAGCACAAACCATATGATCATTCCTCACCGCAAAAAATAGTGGGGTTTCCATCATTATTGTTTTGAAGTTGATACAATCAGACTCTTTCCGTATAAGGTCCTGTGGCAAAATGTCATGAGAAATGTACAGATAACAAAGTAGAATTGAAGAATATTGCTAAAAATAAGAGAGTTCGCAATGGAGAAACAAAGTTCTAATTTTTACATATACCTCAAGTGCTTGTGAATTGCCACCACCAGCTGCAATGTGCAGCGCAGTTAAACCCAACTTATTCTGTTGGCTCACTACAGCGCCATGCTTAAGGAGAATCCCGACTATTCTGCAAATAAGACGTTTTTTTTTAGTAAAAAACGCAATCATTTGTTTATGCATGCTAGCGAGGAGAGAGAGAGACCTATTCTGGTGTACATGTTGCGACAAGCCCATAGATGTCTTAAGCGCGCAATGAAGAGCAGAGTTCCCATCTGCATCAACATCATTTATGTCTATATTCTTAGACTTCAGAAGTATCTCAATCACAGCTTCATCTCCTGCCTGCAGGTTATAAAATCTAATTCAACCGTTTCTCACTCTGGAATTAGGTTTTGCCATTATCATTTTAAATAAAATAAAAATTCCTATTCGAAAAGGCTTATAAGTCCCATGATAAGATATTATTCCTAAAGTGCAGGAAGCATGCAATAATAAGTCCAAGACATGTGGGCCAACGGAATTACGAAAGTGCCCACACTTCGTTAATCGAATGATTAGAATATCACACCCAACCCCGACAACAAAGTTTCGCAGGGACATAAATCATCATCGTAACTGAAGTTGCCACTTACGTGGCAAGATTTTCATTATCTTTACCTGAGTTGCGAGTATTAATGGTGGGCCCACCTTCTTGTCCATACAACTGCTGTTAGCAACAGCACCAAAGAACTGAAGCAACTCTATCTCAAGGAGCAAAAGCTTCCTCTTCTCTGCAGACTGACTCGTCGTCGGAGTACAGTTCCGTTTAACAGCTCGCTGCAACTTCGTTGCGCGGCCCAAAGCTAACGCCTCTCTAATCACGCACTCGTAAATCGTCGTCTTCTCTTTGGTCCCCAAATCCGAATCGTGTAACACCAAAATCGACTCGTTCACTTTATCCGCCGCTACCATCAGCAGCGCAGCTAACGCCACTATTCTTCCTCCTACAGCATTTGCATAAGCCACCTCGTCTAATTCCTTCGTTTTCTGGCTTAGCAGTTTGACCGTAGTCAACTTCTGTTAAAAACAAAACAGCAAATTAAGAGTTAATTATCATTTGAGGACAATAACATGCAACTCCCTTCTTTTCGGAAAAAATAGGCAGTTGGTTGCCAGTTACATTCGGGGACCTGAATGAAAAATAAAATGTAAGCTATTTCTTCTTTGTGATTACACTAGCAGCTGAGGATCTGAATGTTATTGAGCTAATTAACTTTCTGGGCAACTAGACATTACTTGAAACAGAAGTTGAGACTTGACACCACAACCTTTTGGCCAAGAATGACAACCAAGTCTTCGACGGAGTAGTCATCCGGATTCCAAATCGCATCCATCCTGAAACAAATATAATAATAATAATAATAATAATCTTGGAAAGCAAAAGGTGATGTTACTAAAAGTGGGAAGTTCTTTTTTCGTTTTGAGCGACTTGATGAAGCAAAAAGCCAAAAACTTTTACCATTTATAATCACGCAAAACACTGAAAAGCTAGAAAAACGACGCCGTTACCTACTACTAGACAAAGACAGCTCCAGAGGCAGCAGTCTCCGTTCGTCCTGACTCCTAATGTCCGTACGGGCGCGTTTCTTAAGCAGCAACTCAACGCAACGCGCCGCGTGGGATTCCGCCGCCAGGTGGAGGGCCGTCATGCCGGAGGATTTCTCCACCTCGTTGACCACAGCGACCGGTCCGAGGTCCCCGTTGACGAGCGACGTGGCGCAGCGGACGGAGTCGAAAATGCAACTGACGCGGAGGAGCTTTGTGACGATAGCTTTTTGTTGATCGGCGTTGTCGAGGGAATTGTCGATGAAGTGTCGTTTCGAGAGGTTTATGAGCTGTTTTTTATCGTCTTCTAAGAGGGAGTTGATTATGAGGGTGGTTTCTAAGTCTGTTATTGATGGTGCTGCTGCGTATGAAGAAGAGGAGCAGTTCATACATTTTGGTACCTTGTTGAAAAAATCTGTGAATCCATTACTTCGCGTTTCCTGTAAATTAGTTATTAAACAATGAACACGAAAAATAAAAACAACATATTAGCTAGTTACAAATTTTCTCGAGAACATGCAAAGGTTATCCTAGAAAATCTAATATTGCAAGTATTGGCATAAAGAAAGTTAAATCGAACGCGGAAAAGTTAAAATAAAAAAAGTTTTGTTGCTCTCTTAGACAATGAAAACATCAAGTTCTCAAAGAAAACAAATCTTTAATCATAGTAACTGAAAAATGAAAAAAGAAAATCCGTATGTTTTTAATCAAGAAAGCGCAATTTTTTTTTCCTTGAAAAATCGATTTTTTTAATTAATACTAAAAAAAAAAAAGGGTAAAATCTCGAGCTAGAAAGACAAAATATTTAGTAACTTCTACCAGCAGCTGAAAATAATCCAGATTTTTTCTTTTTTTTTTTTTTTATTTCGGAGAAAATGCTAGACTTTCCAAGAAAATCTTCTTTTTCTACAAAATATCTTAAGAAATGAGAAGCTTTGCTCATACACTAAAATGCATATATGTTTTCTTTTATCGAAAAGATGCCAAAATTTTCAAGAAAGACAACTTTTCTGCTATTAGCATAAGATACTGAAATAAGAAAAAGAAACGGTTCAGCGTTTTACAGAAAGTAAACTTCAACTTCCAATTAAAAGAACAAAAGAAATCATTTTTTGCATAAACAAGAGAAAAATGGAGCTGAGAATCAGAGGAGGAGAGGGGAGTCACGCACCAGATCCATTGCAAAAGAAACCCTAGCTATTTGCTGGCAAGGGCAAATCAATCAGCTTTCAGTTCTGGAACAACGTATTTATGCGATGATCCTCCTGCTCTCCTGCTCATATTATGCGGCCTTGAAAACGACAGCGTTTTAATTGTCGTTTTGCGTCTGTAGACTGGAGAAAGAGACAGAGAGAGGGGGTGGGGAATACTGAATACCAGCTTGCTAAGGTGGTAGTGGTGTGGTGGATTTGATGTGATATTTATAGGGGCGGACTCGGATCAGTCAATGAAGTGAATTTTTTAGTCTTTCTCATGTCCCTCGTCTTATTCTTCTACTTTTTTATTACAATAATATCCCTTGGATCGACTGGGATCGACCAATCATTGTTGCTCATTAAAGGAGGGGTAATTTTGGGAATTATGTTGGTTCATTCTCTGGCTCGTGTCCTAGTAGTCTATTCTTAGGACAATGATCGATAGGCAGCTAGCCGGTGGATACCGGACAAGTGTCAAAAATTAAAAGCAGTCAGGACTTGTTTGCCTACGATAAATTACTATTACTTCTTAACAAAGTTGTCTTCCAAGCCAACCTTGACTATTATAATTGAAATCGCATTCATTCATTCATTAGACGGTGAAAATGAATAAAAAATTAATTTTTCAAATGAATATAAAATTGTTCCTAAATTTCAAGTAAATTCATTACACCATCTTGCCTTTTTACTGTTCATTTAATAAATGTCACACACAACATGGTGACTTTCATCCCTTCAATGCTGAGATTAAATAATAAAATTTTCTAATTAAATGATAAATGCTCATATGTTTCAAGTAAATTTATTACCATTTTTCACCATCCACTTAAAAACCACATCATCATCATCATCATCATCATCATCATCATTATTATTGTTATTATTCTTACACCAAAAAAAACCACATCATCATCATCATCATCATCATTATTATTATTATTATTGTTATTATTCTTACACCAAAAATAAAATAGGCTCAAATAGAGCCCAAATAAATTTAGTACCTATAAAATTCATTAGCGGGTGAATAAATTACTTAAAATAAACCTCTGTTTTAAAAAAAATAATAAGAAAATTGGGGTAGACAAACTCAAATATAATTTTTATTCCTTTTATCACCCTCAAAGATCGAACTCGAGTCTTAAAAGATGATAAAATTACTGTCAACCAATCCGACCACGCTCTTAGGGGCACTTAAGATAAACCTCTTAAGTTCTAAGGTTTTTATGATCCCAAAATCTTAAAAAAAAATTAAAATAAAAATGCTTAGTCTTTTAATCCATAAACAAACGTGCATATCCATGTATCAATTAACATGGGCAAAAGAAGATAAATGTCTCTAAATATCACTAGAACAATGACACTTGTCATCAAAGTAATAAGACCTGAATCAAATCAATTTTGCTTATAAATATTCTCTCCATTCTCATTAAATGGTAAGAAAAAATAGACTCAAATGGGAAAATGCTAACTTTCTCTTTCTAATTTTTCTTTTTTTGAATTCGTATTTTCAAAAATCTAGTGATTGATTGACTAACTTGATACAATAAAGAGGAATCTCAATTCTAAGCAAACAATTCTTGGTTGGAATCACAACCTAATAAGTTGGGATAAAATTTCCACCAATTATTATTATTATTATTATTTAAGCAGTTAAAAATCACTTGACCAAGCCCTTAAAAACAATCTGATAGATAAATTCAATTCATTACGAGTCTAGATATTTGGAATACATCATTACATAAAATGATTTGAGAGATTTTCATAGATTTTTTATTTTAAATACATATTACCAATATATAATTGTTTCCCAAAAAAAAAAATTAATCATCAAATGGTCATCTAAAAAATTATTTTTATTTTTTAATTTGTTGGTCTTTAAATCCAATAATATTTATACGAACATATATGATTTGGTGTATGGTGTATCCAATCTCACGTCGAACAAAAAACTACTCCCATTTCAATTAAATTGGATTAAGTGGAAATGATCAATTCATTTTGAAGTGAAATTAATAAGAGTTTTGTCTATTAATAAAAATCGGCGCATTAATATAATATAGAGAGTTATTTCAATTTATGAAAAACATCAAAGAAGAAAATGATTGGTCTGGACTATTGGCGATCTTCAAAATTTGAAAGTATCCAAATGGAAGCATTTTTTTTTCCATCTTCAAAAAAATCTTCTGCTTGTGTATATTTTTTTGGATCACGCGCAACACGTCATAAAATTCAATAAAAGTGCAGCTTCGTGACAAATTCCTGCGCAGCTTCTTTGGTAGTCGTCTCCAATAATAAAAGCTTGTGCGGTGGGGTAACACGAACAAAATTCAAAAGAGAACAATCAAAATATCGAGAATTGTACCCCAAAAATCAAAAAATCCAACTCATTAATTTCTGTTCTAATTGGTGCATTGGTCTTTCAAGTTCTCTTTGGTTGACTAATTATTTTATTTTTCCTTTTAATTTGATATTTTCACATCACGGCTATTGACGGGATTTATTAGCTTAATGAATGATAACATCAGGTACCTACTATTTTGTTTTCTTAATTTTAATTTTTCTGGTGTGCTTCAATTACAGTAAAAATAAATTAAATTAAAGAAAGGGTCCCACTCCCACCACAGTTTTTTCTCCCTTCGTCTTCTCCAATGTTTCAAGTCAACCAATAATAATATCTCACTACCCGCATATAGACTTTACGAACAAATGAGCTACATTCACAAATACTAATAATAATAATAATAATAATAATAATGATTAATTTAATTCGGCTTCAACGATTATCTCCAATAATTTTCTCTTAAGTGGATTCGCACGTACGCGCGCGGATCAAGTCACGAACTCAATTCAATGATAAAACGTAACTAATGGGGTGATTGGAATTGGTCCTTCTCGCCAATTATAATAACCAAAACATATAATGTAATTGGTGCTCTGTTTGTAATACAAACAAAATCCAAAAGCCACTAGCAAAGCTTTTACGTCTCAGTGTTGGAGGATGCCCTTCCAAATTTGTACATCTCTTGTCATGTTCTCTGTTAATGGAGTAATTATTTTTAAAAAAACAATTCACAAAGAAAGAAGCCAATTTAAAGAGGTTTGAAGCCAACTTAAAAAAATAACTCATAAATATTGGATTTTTTTTTTCTTCAATCAATTAACGGGATTCTTTTCGAAGAAAGGCTTTGTCAAAACCCTAGGGGAATGCTAATGGTTCGGACTCATTTTTATTTTTCTCAAGGCTTGTGTTGATGCAAAGTCATGATTGTATACATGAATGACTGTGACAAAAACGATCAGTTGTAGAGTTGGCGAACACCCTCTGCGTTTTTTCTTTTTCGAAAAATAAAAATTGAGTGAGCTAGGAATTGTGATGGAAGTAAAAATTTAGCTTGTGATTTTACTTGTGATGAGTTAACTGGGCTTAACGGCTTAACCCAAAGTGTTGAATTGAATTATGCCCAAATTCTTTGGTTTACGCAAAAGCTTGGGCATGCCCATTGAATTTTTGCAACCCAAGTTTTCACATGTGCTCACATTTTAGTTTAGGCATGGGCGAGTTAACTAATACCATCGCTTGGTCCAAATCTTCAACTGGTAGCTAAACAATGAAATAATGAAATTAATTGACGCTGAAATGATTTTGAATATTAATATTTTTAGTCCAATGCAAGATTTTTTTTTTTTTTTAAAATAAATTATTGTCATATGTGCATGTCTCTTTTTAAATGAAAATTTAATATTGGATTAAAAAAATGAAAGAAAGAATTAAACTCCTAAAATTAAAGAAAAATTGAAATAACTAATTGGGCTAATGTTACGTCACCCAAAAATATTCTTGAGGCACAAAGGTTTAGTACTTGAGTAGTACTTGTTGTACCGTATAAATAGCTTCGCTTTGAAGTTTGAAGCCCCTCAAGCCGATTGCTACAGTCCCCAGGAGCCAACAATAACAGAATCCCTTCTGTCCTGTATCTATTCTTCTTTATCTTTTGGCTCCTTAATTTCCGTCACTTTCCCGAGAAAATCACAATCAGAAAGTTGGTATTTGTGCAATATGGTGGCTGACAGGGGAAAGAAATCGAAGGTGGCTGAGGATGAGAATGCAGACGGCATTGACACTGAGCTGGTTCTCTCCATTGAGAAATTGCAGGAGGTCCAAGATGAGCTTGAAAAGGTTCTTCAATTAATCTCCCCTTATTTAAAACTTTGTGTGTGAATATATGCATGCATGTGTGCATGTATCATGTATGCTATGTATTGTGTTGTGTGCATACAGATATACATATAATACATCATGTGTATGTACATTATTAAAATTTGTGATTTTGATGGTGTGATATGATAAAAGCTATGTAATTTGTTTGCTCTGAGGTATTAAGAGACATGAAAGGTGGGGTTTCATTTGTGGATGTAAAGGGTATCACTGAAGGTATTCCATATTAATTTTCAGTTAATCATAATTATTTATATGTATCATGTATTATTAGTTTGTGCATATGTAATATTTTTTACGATATATGTGCCGTGGGTCAAATTTTTTTTTTTCTCTACGTTGTATATCGGTCTTCTGAGAAAATGTGCCTGACATTAGCTATTATGATTTAAAGATTGAGATTTTTTTGTGTGGGCACTGATCATTACTTAATTTGGGCGAACGAGATTGTTTTAGGCTTGAGTTTTGATGATCTTTCTGAATTGTTGTGGCCAAACAGGAATAAACTTTAGGTTGTTCTATATTATGATTCGGGTTTTGCTGGCTGGGAATGAGGCTAATATAAGTGATTGCTTTTTCTTTCAATAGGTGAATGAAGAAGCCAGTGACAAAGTGTTGGAGATAGAGCAGAAATATAATGAGATACGTAGGCCTGTCTACAACAAGCGGAACGAGATCATCAAATCTATCCCAGACTTCTGGTTAAATGCTGTCAGTGCTCCATATAATTAAACTTTTCAACTTTTTGACGAATTTGAGAATGCATTAGGAATTCATCCATTTAACTTGTACTGTATTATGATTTTATTTTTGCAGTTCCTGAGTCATCCTGCTCTTTGCGATCTTCTGAATGAGGAAGACCAGAAGGTTTGGCTCTTGAATATAACAAAGTTATTCAATTGTAATCCAACTCTTTAATGCTACCATTTTGTTATTTTGTCCTTTAAACTGTTTGGTGCAGTATTAAACTGTGCCACTAACCTTCCTTATCTCATTAGAATGAATACTTTTTTAATTGCACAGATTTACTTTCTTTCCTTGTTGAAATAGATCTTCAAATATATGAATTCTCTTGACGTTGAGGACTTCAAAGATGTGAAATCAGGATACTGCATAACATTTGTGAGTTTCTCATGTAATTCCTGTTTTCTAGGTCCAAGTTATAATTGATAAATCATAGCCTTAATTTTTCTTTGGCGATGCTAGTATGTTGTTATTTGTAACTCAACTTCTTTTTTATGAGTACACTAATAATATTACGATAAGTTGTTGCTAATGATTTTTTCCCCCTCTTTTAACCTAAATTTTTTCAGATTTTCAATGAGAATCCTCATTTTGAAAACACAAAGTTGTCAAAAACATTTACTTTCCTCGACGAGGGAACGACTAAGATAACTGGTACTGTCATTAAGTGGAAAGAAGGCATGGTAATGATGAAACACTCTGCTTTTGGCATTTTTCATTCTATTTTTATTCTTTTGGTAATATATGGCAAATGTAATGAAACTTGTGAAGGGCACTACTAATGGAATCAATCATGAGAAAAATGGAAACAAGCGACCATTGGCTGAAGCGAGGTGAATCTACTAATTTGTGTTTTGTTCTTTTGAAAATATCACAATTTTTTTACACTTGGCAGCAAAAGAAACGTCACGCCAGTCAAGTAGTGAATAGTGTCCAGGTTTAATGCCATTGGCTTTTTGGTAAAATGATTCAAATTGGGAAAATCATGAAGACACGTGCATAACATGAAGGATTAAGCCCTCCAGATTGCATTTTTGGAAACAACTATATGAATGAATAAGCCATTCAGATTTTATTTCCATTTCATTTATTTTTCATTTCAACTAAATTGTTAATTTTAAGAACGCAGCTTCTTTAGTTGGTTTGCTGAAACTGAACAGAAAGATTTTGTTGAGCTTCAAGATGAGGTGACTACTTTCTTTGCTTCTTATTGCTGATGTTTACATATTTTTCAGAAAGAATATATTAGAGTTCTGCAGTAATATGGGATGATTATATGCATCTTTTGCTAATTTTATCATTATTTCTTTTCCTTTGGATACGTTCATTCAAACCTGGTATTGCAAAAGTAAAATTGAATCATCAAAGAACAGCTTCTCTTTTGTCTCTCTTTCCTTAAGTTGTTCTATTTTCAATTTGAATTGCAGGTGGCCGAAATTATTAAGGAGGACTTGTGGCCCAATCCTCTTAAGTATTTCAACAATGTAATATTTTTATCTATTTTCCTGTTATTATTTTGTTTTATACACATTATTCCTGTTTTATGTTCCATTTTGTGGTGATATATTAAATAAAACTTTTTATAATTTGATCTCTATTCATATGGAAAGTTCATAATTATATTTGTTGCAGGAGGCTGGTGAAGAAGAGTCTGACGGAGATGACGAGGTAAGGATAAAAGTCTAACCTGCATGAACATATGAATGTATATATAGTGGTTGGTGGCATTCCAATAACAGGATTTTCCCCTATATATACTTTCAAAAAAATGTGTTTCATACATGGCATTCACCTAGTTATTTCATTGGAAAAAATAAATAAATAACTATCTAGGTAAGGGATCAAATTTTATAAGTCAACCTCAAAACCTTTCAAATCTCAATCGGAGCTTCGTCTGCAACACAAAAGGTTTGTTATTGTTGAGGTTTAAGAAAAGCAAAGCCTCTCAAAGATACAGCTCTTTCAAGAGACCTTCAGGTTCATCAGCCTGTGGAGAGTTTGCCTTTGATCAGAGCCATGAGTTATGCTTGTGTTTCAAAATTTGAAAATTATACCTGCTAATCATTGATACTCTACAGTGTAAATTTATACTGTGACATTGCGTATGACTTTTAATGATGCTCCTTTATCAGGAAAATGGCGATGATGATGAAGATGGTAATTAGGCACTTGGCCGCTTCTGGTCCTGATGCAGGGAGTTCAAGTCAATGATGGAGAATGCTTAATGCATAGTTTCCCTTCCAAAATTACTGTTCATTAACTCAAAATTTTCCAGGCTTCCATTTTTGACTGTGGACCTGCTTGGTCTCTATTGAGTAGTTGTCCAGATGAATTAACTTCCATTTCCAATTTATCCAAGTTTTAGTACGGAAAACGTTTAGGGAGTTTCTTCGACATGCAACTCTTTTGCTTTTCCATGATGATATTTGATCCTACAAATATGCCAGTTCTTCGATACGTGCGATTACATGATTATGTCGATGAGATAATTTGATTTTGATGCATTAAGAACAGTGTATTTAATAACGAATTTTAGATTTTGTGTAAATTTAAATTGATGGTGACCATAAACAAGCAAAATGTTCCTTGTTGAGAGATTGTATTTTTGATAAAAAAGAAAATGAATTTAAAAAAATATCTGGAGTTGTAAAGGAGAAATATTTCTTGAGTTGAAAAGATAATAGAAAATGCAATAACGATAGAGGTACAAGTCATTTTGTTCAAACTAATATGACACAAAGAAATTAATTAAAAAGTGATAATAATTATTTTTTTTCTAATTATGTGAGTGCCATAATTGTAAATATATCTTTTTCATGAAGAAACAAAAAGCATTTTCTTTTATTTTTAATGATCAAAATAAGTGTATTGAATCACTTTTCAGATTTCACAATGTTAGAATGTGCATTTGATAAGATATGATCAGAAAGAGAAAACAAAAACAAAACGAAATGACTGAGAACCGTGGCATAGTCTCTCGTACATTCAACTATTTTGTATCTCACCTTCAAAATTTTACAACCCTTTTTGCATCGCAGGGCTGGGATATAAACTACAATGCTAAAATTAATGAAAGTTTCAGTCTTTACCTAAGAAGAAAATAAGGATCAAAACCATCCCAAATCATGTCTGCTCTGAATTCAACTGTGTGGTCAGTGGTAGCACCTGTCCGTTTCTCATGCAACTTAACAACTAGCAAGTAAAGGTTACACATCAAAGGGTTTCTAAGAAATGGACCGATGATTCTGCCAAGTTCAACCACGTCAGAGAGTAAATGCATATCATCTTCAGCTTCCACCTTAAAAATGCAGATTGAAAGTGCATAAAAGCCAAGCAAATTTGCATACAAGGGTAGAAATGCATCCTTGTGGTTACCAACACCACCAATCCAATCCACTCCTTCATATTTCCTGGTATGGTCCTTTACAAATGACATCAACTGATGGGAAAACCTGTGTCTCCAACCAAGTAAATAATTTCTGGCATGATCTTTGTTCAATGAGTCAACTGCCCAAGATTTCAAAATCGGCGTCTTCTCCAATTGAGAGCAACAGATTTGACTGATTAATAGCTTCTCTTCATGATGATTATCAATTTCCTTGTCAAAAACCCGTCTCACTAGATCCCCTCCGGATACCAGATGGCTAGCTGCATTGAGTACCCACTGGCAAAGGTAATCAAAATATTCAATCCAGCATCCAAAAATAGAAGATAGATGCTCAAAACTCAATTCAATCACTTTTTCCACTTGGTTGGGAACCCCATGCAAGCTACTTCCAAATCTTTTCAGAGAGAAACACTTTTGTACATCTATGGCAAGCCTCTGCCTAATCCCATCATCTTCGTCTTCCAGAAGTTTGATACATGTGAACCATATCACTAGTACTTGATGAGCATACATATTACCAGCTTCTTGTGGTTCAAAATGCAATGAAGAATTTTCAGAGGGGATTTGGCGGTTGGACACATACGAACCTATGAGGTCAGCTTGTTCAAGTAAACCTGATGCTACTATAGATCCAGTTGCTGCCTTGCGCATGTTCATTGGCTCAGATGAGGAACTATGGTGATTAATTATGTTCACAAATGCAGAAATGCATGCAAACAAGTGAGCGGATCTTCCCAAATGATCAGATTCACTGATTTCAATGGTTTTCTTCCTTGCATCAACAAGAATTGAGCTAGTAAATAAACTTGCAAAATGCCTTATGCATATAGCCATGCAGTTGATCGATGATTCCTTAATTTTAGTATGTCTTGTGAGCTCATATGAGGACATTAGCCTATCCCAAAACTGTAAAACAGAATCACAATCCATGCTACCAACAAAAATTGTTTCAGTACATGCATTGCTCCCAAGTTTCTGAAACTGAAGCAAGTTCCAAGTGAATAGAAGCCTCAGAACATAATTTGTACATCTAGGATTCTTCTCCAACTCTAAACGACTCATCAATGTTGCCTGTAGATTGGTTTTGGACCAACTCTGAATGCTCTTTATTTCATAACTGGACAGTTCGCAGACTTCTCTACCTGATTCTATTGATTTCAGGAACTTAAGCAGCCATTTCAATGTTGAAAGCCGTACTTCATATGATGAATCTGACAAGGAGCAGACCACCCTTTCCGGGAGTCCAGAAAAAGTATTTTCCATGTCTGGGATCTTTGACAACGGTGAATCAACCAGAGAACACCCCTGTGGCATCTGAAGAACTTCTTCACCAGATTCTTCAGATGCCTGAAAGACACAACTGAAATATGAGTTAGCTGCTTCTTTTCGAAGTTCAGCAATTGTTGGATCATAATATGTCAGTCCATAAGATGCGTCCACATCTAAGCAATCAGTAGATAATTCCAAAAGTAGATTCCGTACAGTGGAAAAACTTTTACTTGTACCGCACGCTCTTGCAATACTAAGCATGTGATCTAGCACTTTTAAGAAAGAGGCATTCAGAATGGGGCATGGGCACCTTTTAGGGTCCGCAATCCATGAACAATTCCCAAGAACTTTAATTAAGTCACTGAGAATTTGATCCTTCTTTGAGAAATCTGCCAGGTTTCTGCAGTTGGCATCCAACAGAGAACCTAATTGCAATAGAATTCCATGAATTAAATTGAAGGAAGCTCTGTGAGTTCCGCGCAACGAAGAAACAGGAGCAGCTTCATTTTGGTCCTCAACACAAAGTAACTCAGAGGCAATATTTAGAAGGAGATTGGGCAGTTTCTCATTAGGTATCAGGCCTGTTAAAGCTCGAGATGCAAGAACGCGAACTTTGAAATTGCTTTGGGTTGAGCACCTTCTAATGAATGGCATGAACAGGAAAGGGTCCAGATCATCTCCACTTTCACCCGCAAGCGCTGAAGGTTTGAGCCTACACAAAAGAATCAGCATAGGGCACAAGCTTGGGTGCACAACATTTGCCAGGTTGGATGCTGATTGACCAGATGAAGCATTGCCAAGCAATTCCATTATAACTCTCAGTTCATTTAATATAAAAGTATGCAATGAGGGGTACCTGTGGGAAAAAGGCAGATTAAATTAATTGTTAGAAAGAACAAGAGTATTAGAGTTGTAATAAACAGTAAGCAAAAAGAGAAAGATTAAAAGCATGGCAACCTGCAAAATTGCAAAACAACAAATAGTTCAAAAGATCGGCCTACAAATTGAAATTTTACTGCAGTCGACCAAGAGGCTCTATTCATGATAACTTAGGGAGAGAAAATATTCAAATTTTTGCTGAACTTTGACAAATCATGAACTTCTAAAAATAAACGACAATCTATAACAATGTGAGAACACAGCAAATACAATATAAAAAAACTGTGATCAAATTCTTTGGTCAAAGAAGTCATACCTATGAAAAAATTCCAGCCCGGTTAATGCACGCCGCGCAGATTCTCGTTTCTGAACGTTAAGAAATCCAATCATGCGTCGTATCAAGGCAGTGTATGCCAGACAAGCACTATTCCGAATCTCCCAGTATGGAGAAGAGAATGAACGGATTGAAATAATCAAAGCTTCAGCAGAAAAAGCCGAGGTATCAGCTGCCAGGTTGGTATCATTAAAAGCAGCTCTAAGGATGTTGAATGCATGTACTGTTGGAACGACACCCTCATCCCGGATCTTTGAGGAATTCCAGGTTGCATATATCTCGGGTGGTGCTGCAGACTCTGTCTCTTGGTTTGAATGTGAAAACTGACACAAGGTAGTTTTTGCACCTTTGTTTTCGCTTAGATCCAGCAAAGACCTGTTAGCTACATCTATTAGCCACCGGAGTGCCTGAGGGAGAAGCTTCTTTGGTGCACCTTCTGGTTCTGCCAGAAATAAAGCAATGAAAGCAGCAGGAATGCCGGCACTTCTTCGTAATAAATCATCCACAATTTGTCCCTTGGCCACAGTTCTTTCCATAAGTTGCTCCATCCAAGACTCTGTCAACCTACAAAGTCTGCAAAGAGAGACAGCATCTCAGAAATGATAACCAACATCTTTCCAACACACAGCTTAGCATACATCGAGCAAAGTTCAGACATGCAGAGTAAACTTTTAACATATAGAATATCTGTTAACAACATAAAAGCAATGGTGATGACAAGGAGCTCTTTGAGAAAAGCTCTTTCAGCAGAATGAAACCATGCCTATCTTTTAAACATTAAATTAACACCATAATCCCTTCATGAGGGTTGGGGGAAAAAAAAGGCAAGTACAAAAGCCATCAATTGACATCATAATCCCTTAAGACGATTGCTCACTCAGGCATGAATTGAAGCATAACATTAGGCAGCACCAGTTGAAAAAGACAAATAGAAACTTACCTTAGATCATTTGAACAAAGTAAACGATTGCAAAGAGCCGTGAATCCAGCTCTTGTCTTATCAATTGCACCATTATGCTTCATCTTCAAAAGCACTTCCAAGAAATGGCTCCCAATTTTCTCAAGTTGCTTCAGGTCAAGCATTGCATCAGACATTGTCATCAGCAAATCATCAGCAGCATCTGATGTGCCACTTCCAGAGTCTACTGTATCTGAAGAACTGTTACTTGGTAACGGAATTTTTCTTATGATAGTCCCCAATAGAAGACTCACCTGAAAGCCAAAAACATTCTGTCACTCATAGTCTCACCCAAAAAAAGATTTTTTTTAAAAAAAGCAGGAACAGAGAAAAGAGCTACTACAAATCCTTTCTCGATTAATTTGACTTCAGCAAAATGAAGAGTTAATTAAAAGAATCATTATAGCACCAATAGAATTACTTGGCTAGTTGGACCCCATGAAAGAACTAGAACTAGACAATCTGAAGAATGTACCTCTTTCATAGCCAGCCAGCAACCAACCATGACGACCTGCTCTGATGTTCTGACATCTTGTGCAGGCTTTGAATTTTTCTCTTCATCTTCTAAAGAATGCATGGGCTCATCCATCTCCTCAGGAACATCCAACAACAAATTATCATCAATAACCATATCATCCATGTCCTCAGGCAGACACCAAGCATCTGCAGAAACCACCCAAAGTGCCAGTGAAGTTATTCGCATAACCAGTTCCAGAAGCTTCTCCAATGCACATTTCATCTCAGAATAACCAGACAGCACAGCATTGGAATTCCAATCCAATTCCTCAAAAGCATATCGTAGAGCAAGTAATATGCCATGCACAAAACTGTTCTTACAGGATTCGGACAGATCTCTCTCCCCCTCCTTTACTGCCACTTCTAACCAATCAATTAGTGATTTTACATACTCCACAACAGGAGCACTGGATTTACAAATCTGACCTTCTCCTTTTAGCTGTTGTGGCTGTGGATGAAAACTAACAACATCAACTGAAGCTCTGACCATCCACCCAAGGTCCAAGATGTACTTCCTAAATATAAGCCGTAAAATCAGTGCTCCAGCATCACTCTCTCTCACGCGTGGACAGCAAACTAATTTCTTAGACCAGGTTATTACTTTCTGGACCATGTCTTCACTTGAAATGCCAGGAAGTGGGGAAGGAAAATGAAGCAATATGCGAAAAGAACTCTCTCTCAGCCTGTCCCAACTATCAACTATTGATCCAACCAACAACAAAGTTGAATTAGGTGCAGTAATTCCTTTATCATATGGATACAGCGAGCTTTCAAGAGAAACAGAATCAAGCTTTTCTTGAGGAGGTGCAATCGACCAAATATTCATCATTGTCAGAATAAGCTCCATGGCCATTATTTTTCTCTTATATGGAGCAGATGGATAGCATGAGAAAAACAAAAAACAACTCAACCACCTCATAAACTTAAACAAATTCTCTGCTTCACTTATTACAGTATCAGTTCCATTAATTAAAGTTCTGTCACTGTTCTCGCAGGACACAACAGGTCTCCAGCTCCCCTGCTTAAATTGCCTCTCCAAGGCTGTCCTAACTCGAGAGAAAAACTTTCTAAACAAGCTAGTCCACTTCATCTGAAATGCTGTTGAGCAACTCCTCATGTTCAATGGCACTGCTTCTTTCATGAGAGTGAGTTCTAAATGGGAAGGCAGACTAGCTGTCTTGGGGTTCAAGAAAAGAGACTCTGCAGCATCCACACGAAGTGCCTCATCAGCATGAGTTAATGCCAGCACTAGCCAATCAACAAGGACCTTAAAGTTTATTCCCTTTATGCAGACAAGAGCATGAAGATTACTCCCTTCAGTTACAAACTTGCTGCCAGTGCAAGGTACAGAGGAATTTTTCCACAAATCAATATCCCCTTCAGCCAAAGCAAGCGAACGAGACACTTTGAGCAATGAGACAAAAACAGCCACTTGCTGTCCAACTTTGAGTTCCATGCTAGTACAATCAAGCTCAGGATATGAAAGTCCATTCTCCTCCTCACTTGGCACAACTGAGATAAAAGCAAGCATAGGAAATATACTATCCACATCCATGTCTAAAAGAACTGGAAGGGCATAAGTATTCAAATTGGAGCGGAGCTTTGAAACTCCAGAAGCAAGCCCATGCAAGAAAGGAGGCAAGCAGTGCCCTCTATAAACTGCATAGCCCCTCGTAATACCATTTGAACTCCAACATTCATCACGCAAGCATTCAAGGAAACATTTCAAAAATGATGTGGCAGCAGAACACACATCATCATCAATGTATGCATTGACAATTTCAGACAGCAGGTCAGGACTCATCCCCAACAGAGTCATTGCACCTAACCTCTTAGTGAGTAAAGCCAAAGGAACATATCTACCCTTACAACGTGGCCCTAGGTGAAGAAGATCAGAAGCAATCTTTTGCAAGAAAGATTTTATTCTTTCAGAACCCTCATCCCAACGTAGGCTGGATTCAATATCTAAAAAAAGATCAAAAACAAGATGAACTTGCTTGACTGTTTGACTTAGAGGATCCTCCAAGTTATTCCAAATAATTCTCAATATCCGTGTCCCCATATCCTCCGGAATTGGATCATAATCAAATGACACATTGGTTAAATTAGCTAAAATTGAGGTTTTTATCTGTTGCAAACATATTTGCAAAACAGTCAACGCATGAAAGTTAAAATGACTATCAGTTGGGTTCTCACAGTAGCTACACAGCTCAGGCAAAATCCCATTATACAATATAGTCTTTGTAGAATTATCGCCATTCTCACTCCCATTACTCAAATCCTTCTTTGATACAAAGAATAGGGCATTGAGCACATTTCTCGAAATAGCTGTAAGTATCCCTCTAATCAAGCAAAGTCTACTCAATACTGAAAAATTGTGTATTTCACTACAAACATCTCCATTAAATGGAGTCTTCCTAAAACACACTTGCAAAGCATCTTCAAACTCACTCTTACTTTTGTCAAAACTAAAACTACAAGTTTTTTGATAAAATATACCTTCAATGAGGAACAAACCAAGTTCTTGTGGACCCAAACACACTTGTAAAGCAGCACACAGGGCAACTCCTGCCGCCACATAACAATCCCTTGAAAAAGCTGTTGACTTCAATATACTAATCAAAACCATGAAAATCATCTCCATAATACTCTCTTTTTGACCACTCAAGCCCTTGAATTTATCCAGACAACGCTGAAGCAAATAATACAAGCAAGACAAAGCCTCTTGGCATTGCTCCATAACAATGGGAGACGGCCTAGCCCGCTCTTGAGTCTCCAAAATCACACCATTCAACCCCAAAACCACATCCCAAGCAACCAAAACCGCACAATCTTGAATCACATCCATCAAATACCCCAACTTCGGCATGCCCATTACAGACAGTACCACACGTGACACACAAAACCTCTTATTTTGATCACTCGCACAGCCGCCGCCGCCGCCGCCGCCGCCACCACCACCATACTCATTACAGAGATCACGAAAACAAGAAACAATCAAAGCTTGAAACTTTCTCTCCTTTGCCAAAGCAGAAACTAAAGTTCTATGCAGTGGCAATGAATTTTCTAAGAACATGACCTCTAAGTACACCCGTGTGGCTTTTGAGAGCACCCGCTCATCGGCAGCATTAGCTGAAGACAGCAATTCGACAAAAGACGAAGCAAATTTCTTCGCATGATTCACTTGGGCGTATATAGAGTTAAGTGAAACTAATTCTCTAAACTCGTTATGGAACTTTGAAAAGGAAGAGTTTTGCGAAGAGGGTATTTGGGTTAATGATTCTGTTAACGAAGTGGGGAAAACGACGGCGTTGTAAGTGTAACGGTGGCGGTGCTGCAACGCGCGCCATTTTGCTGACATGTTTGCTTAAATGCGGCGGCTTTGTTGATTTTAGGAGGTTTTGTTAGTTATTAGTTATTACATGTAACAAACACTCAAACAACTTAGGGCAAAACAAAAGCAAGAGAATAGGTTAAGGAAGAAGACGGGGTTAACTTTCGGACTAGGGTTTTATGTTTGGGTTTTACTGTGTAATTGGAGGCCCAAATTTTTGGATGAAGAAAAATAATTATAAAAAACAGTTCATTTATTTCTAGTTTTTGTTTTTTTCCTCTTTTTTTTTTTTTTAAATCTTAACTGATTTACCATACAATCTGTTTTACAGCATGAAAACTCATGCTTTCCGAGCCACTAGTGAAAAATTGCATGACGCAAAACTCCAACCCTAATAACTTATCTTGCATCCTTGCTGATAAGTACCCCACTGCTGTATGAAGATTTCATGATTAGGGTTCGATGGCAGAAAGAGGAAGTTGTAATGTTTCAATCACCTCCTCCCCTTCATTTGCATTTCTAAGTTGTATGTAAGAATTGGATGGAACTAAACAGATTATTAAGATCAAAACATTCAGTTGCTGTTTAGTTTCCTCCAATATCTTATCTCCAACTTCTAAACTACATATAAAACAAGTTCTGAGTTGCAGAGATTGGTGAATCAAAACTTGTGCTTGGTTTACTCCAATATATTTTCTTCAGCTTCAAAACTGAAACGATAGACCTTTAGCCAAGCAGAGTTCAGGCATTTAACAATTTGCATGCAAGAATCAGAGGAAGCTAGACACATTATTAGAATTAAACATTCTGTTTAGTTTCCTCTAATATCTTACCTCCAACTTCCAAACTACCAAGTACAAATGTAAGTTCTTCACTTTGAAATAACAGTTGCATATCTTGTTTCCTAACAGTCCAATTTAAGTTTCCATCACCATGCAGTTTTATCACAACAACTGGATAAAAACAAACATTTAGCTTGGCCTTGGATCCTTTTGGTTGGAATTTAAGACTCAATGGATAGGCAGAAAATGGAACAAAACAAATATGAAGTAAAATTGACCTGAACCTGTAGGTAATCCAAGAACAGTATTCCAACTTAAGAATGGAGGATACAATTCCAAACCCCGGTTAAAAAGCCCTGAAAAAGTGATGCAACTAACAAATTTTTTCTTTCAAGCAAGGTATCGGTACAATTTCCTGTCCACTTTGTCCCTCTCGAGAAACTCCCTCTCGATTAGGGACTCTATTCTTTTTTTAATTACAACTGGATTCGGCAGAAACCGAGATTGCAGCTGCTTTGTGACTTCAGTAACAATGTTATTGTGATCCAGCACCCGTCTTGCCTTCATGATCCTTACAATCGCTGCCTCTATCTGGGGTTTCCTGTCTTCCTCCACTCTTTGTCTGGTTTCCTGATTTTCTGGTTCGGACTCTCTTTGTGCGACCACAGTACCTATCTTAACCTTAACGAACTTGCTTGTGAACTTGTCGTTGAAGAAGAAGGCATCATCTTCAGCTATGTCTTTGCTCATGGGTTCCTTCCTGAGAACATTCTTACCCTTGACTAAGGCCAGTGACTGCAGGCACCTCTTCAATTCTGGGGCAGGTATTTCTGTGGCCTGCTCAATTTCTTTGTAACTCAACCGATCAACGCTGTTGAATAGCATCAGTACACACATCTGGTAAGTCGAAACATTCAGCTCATGTTTCTGGCCTTTTCCAAAAGTTCCCTTCAAATCAGCTGAGCCCATATTGGTTTGCCAAGTCAATCTCCGTCCAGTATGTGTCCCAAGATAATAACTACGGAATTTCTCACATATTCCCATGATTTCTGCAGGAAGATTGCATGTGGTACTTGGTTGAGTTGGCCAAGAACCTGTAGTGAGAACCTGGACGGATAGTGTGGGGGAATCCCCCAACTCAGCACCCAGGCTGGCATAGAATCCCTGCATTGTATCCTGAGATGTCTTCATGTCAGTGAACATACCCTCCAATTTCGAAGTAAACTGATATCCGCACTCTGTTTTGAGTTTAACGATCAGACTTCTTTCTGCATCATCAGAGACTGTTTTCCCAGAAAGAAGCCTCTTGGCAAGGTGTTGCTTGTAATACTTCTCAAATACATCTTTCTCCTGAAGGAAACGGAAGAGCATCATGACCTTGTCAAGCACATTCTCCACATCCTCCTCGCTAACCCCTCTCAGTCCTTTCCGGAGCTTGTCATCCACAAACAATGAAATAAATTCCGGAGACCGAGAGTTCAAGTTAATGAAGTATTCAAAAGATGAATTTAAAGCATTTTGAAAGGTCTTGTCATTATTAAATGCTGAACTGATAACTTTGTCATATTTATCCTTTAAATCCAAAAGGCGTTGAACAAAATCTACAGGATCCTTTAATCTTTCTGGATCACTAACCAGCTGCTTACCAGTATCCCGAATGTATGAAGTCATGACGTCTCTTATTAAAATAAGTCCACTAGGTACCCGACGAAACAAGCAATACATCCTTCCCAAGTCCTCGTATTTGTCATCCACAAGCATATTAACCAAACCTGAGTTCTCCATATGAACTAGTCTGTGCATGTGACTTTCAATCATCTCCTTTTCCACAACATTAGTTATTTTGGCTTCACTCCTGGCATCCAAGTAATGAGAAACTCTCTCCATTTCTTCATTTAGACGTCTTTCAGCTTTCTTAAGATAATCTCCACAGTCACAGGACTCGATAAACTCTTGAGACTCGAGACGGTAAAAATCAGCTGAAACTTCAAGGAAATGCTTCTCAAAGTCATCCTGGTAAACAAAAGAACCTAAATCCATCAGCATTTTTGTAATGTTTCTCATCAAGCCCCTGTTTATAACTTCACCACTTCTTTCTCTCCGCACAAGTTCAAGAAGTGTATCCTGAAGCCTAGTCTGGATTTTGCTGGAGTGTATAACAACATCCCTCCACAGATTTAAACCTAGCTCATGTACAGGGGTTTTATGGGTGCTTGGGATGAATGTCCTATCCATGTACATCAATATGTCTCGGATCATTTGCAAAGCCTTGTTATGATCTGCCCATTTTCTGTTCAGCTCTTCCAAAAATAGACCCCCCTGAGCAGCTTCAATTGATTTGCATATTTCTGTGAGATGAAAAGTCATTGTTGTCACAAGTCCAGAGTAGAGTTTCTCACCAAATTTGTGCAGCACCATGTTGTAGGCATTCCTGATTGAATTACACATAAACAAGATGTATGAATGGTTCAGGCTGAGTTAGGTATTAGCGAACGACATGCATGAAATCATCATAATAAGGGGAAATTGACAGAGAAACATAAAGATCCAGAAAAGCACATTTTAAGCCACACAGAGGATACAAAAAATATTCAGTGTTTTCAATACAACATTTCAAAAAAGGACCAGATCCCAGAAAATAGTCTATTCCATCAGAATAAATCTATATTCAGGAAAATCAGTATAAAGTTTGAATTTGTAGCAACAAACACAAAGATGACTCCAACAACGTGAGAAGACATCACATTTGATGTAAAGGAAGGTAATCTCTGAGAAAAACAAATAGATCAAAGGAACAAGGGTAGATAACTTATCTGAAGAAAGAAAGAGAAAAGGGAGGGGAAAAAAAAGGGCGCAGATAAACATCTACCCAAATACAGAAGAAATGGTAACATTGACAGGTGAACCACTGTTTGCAGAGACATCCAGTCCCATGGATATACAAGAGAATGGTTATCGGTAACATAAAGTTGATAGAACAATGTTAGCAAACTTGTCTCAACTAGTCTAACAAGCAAAAATATTGTGATCAGCACAATAGCTGGCCTGCACATAAACTTCACGTTCACCGACCGACCTCGATTGCCCAGGATAAACTATCAACTTCAACCGATATCAAGAATACACATATAATTCATTTCTGATTAGCATTTTCAATGTATTCTATTTGCATTCTAAGTCCAAACACTTTCCGTCGCCAACTACTAGCATCTAATCACAGCACCACTCATATCATACAAATTCAAGAACAACAGCAATAGGGAGAAATAAAACATTAAGCATCATCTACTCATTAGAACATGCTTAACATAATAGCTAAATTGTTTTTTAAAACCCTTTTCTACCGGGCAGTGAATGCTTTATCAACCACCACCCACTTACTTGTATCTGAAAACTAGTGATTTATTACAAAATGGATTAAAAATCACAAAAACACAATCCCAAATATAGCATTAATTCAATTGTGATAAGAAAAGTATTATTCGATGCGAGAACTAATAAGTAAAAAGAGAAATTGCCCCTAGCATAGAACTAAAACTAATCTACAAAATGATTGCAATATGCAAAATTCAACCATACTATCGTCTCAACAAAGTTTAACCAATTCTCGGCAACGCTAAACAACACACAAACCGACTATTTAAGTATCTTACTATTTACAAACATAATCACTTAAAAATAAAAAAAAATAAAAAACCGTTTGCCCAAAACACAATTTTAAAGCAATCAATCTCTAATAATCTTAATCAATCAATTAACACTCACTGTGCACATAAATACAGAAATCCACAAAAAATATAAAGCATAAAAGGCCGAAAGAAGAAAAGGAATGGACCTATAAAGCTCCTCAAAGCTAAGCCCACTGGCGTTATGATTGTAAATCTCATGAATCGCATGCTCCAAAATCTTCCATGTCTTCTCTGCGTATTTCGGATCCACCACGACCCGGTGCTTAAACGCCTCTATTTGGAAAGTCCTCTTCTTCGGAGCACTCATCTCTTCTCAATCGCTCTCACTCGCTTTCTTTTGGTGAAGAAAATTTGCATCGACTCGATTAAACTTAAAGCTTCAATTTTGATTTTTGACCCGAATCGGATTATGGTAACCCGATATAGACAATTCGACCCGAATTGGTGAGCTGGACTTAAGTGCCACGAGGTATTACCATGCCCGTATACCTTGCTCGGCCCACTTGTTAAAAAACACTTGTTATCTCATTTTTGTTCATGTTGGCGATTTCGCCCCTCTTATAAAATTATTTTTAAGCATTCGGGTTCTTGCGAAACTGTTAACTTAGCTACAACCTCTGTCGTATAAAAGTGACACGACATCACATGAATAGTCGAATGAAAATATAACTTAACTCACATAATTTATTTTTATTATTTTATATTATTAATGAACCAAATGTATATTATCATGTTAATTTATACAAGAATTTATAGATATAATATTATTTGATAATGAATGTATAGTTGTAACAAAAAAAATCGACTAACTTTTAATTTGTCCAGCGTATATATTTTAGATTTATCAGTAAATAATGGTTTTCTCATGTTAATGTTTTTAACTCCGAAAACAAAATGTTATTAAAAATTTTGTAAAGTGCTAAAGTGGCTTTTAAAATCTAATTGTATGTATACCTATTAATTAAGATTTTTTAAAAAAAAAAATTATATTTTCTTTAATATAATTAGATAGCTACAAACTGTGACAAAAAGAATAAGATTCATGTTATAAAAAAAAAAAAAAAAAAAAAACCTTATTTGTATCATTAGCAATCTTGCCATTTTTCATGTTGATAAAAATGAACTGTGTTGTAAATAACGGCGTATTCTTCTTTCATGTTATGAAATTCAACGGTGGTGAGCAAAGAACATGTCAATTATTTGGTCCAAAAGATAAAGAAAAAGTGGGAGATCACAACTAATAAATAAAAGCGTGTGATAGAAAGAAAAGGATGTTTTGCCAAATTATACGGTGTAACATTAATGACCTTTTGCTGCTTGGCTATGGCAGCGCGAGCCGAAAGGCTCCCGCACCGTCTGGTGCGAAGGTTTAGTGATGGAGAAGGATATTTCTCATTTCTCATTTCTCAACAGAAGAACCCGCCACTCAGGCTCGTATCCTTCTCATACTTCCGTTTTTAGTGTGATACTTAATTAAGCCTTTATCGCTTCAGAAGCATGTTTTTTCATTTTACCGAGCTAATTAGTTTTTCGAACTCTTTTGTTACAGTTTCAATTTATGATTTTTTTTCCCCTTCAATTTATAATCATTTTTTTTTTATTTTTTTCAATTTATGATTTCGACTTCATAAAATCGAAGTTTCCAAATTTTGAGCCCAAAAAATGATGCAAGTCCATGTGTGGTATGTTCAATATATACACAAAACACACAACACATATAAATTATGAAATAAGCTTCTCGATGGGCCAATTACACATAGACGTGGCGTCCAGTTAGAAGCCGAGCCCACTTGTCTGCTACCACCACCGTGTCCTGTTGCTGCATCAAAACTCATGTCTTTATTGTCTTTCTAACTTCGTTCACATTTTAAATACTTCCAAATACCCACACCTGAACACCACTCAATAATTAAATATGTGTTTATCAACAATTTTGACTTAAAAATCCATAATTATTTATTTACTTGGTCAATTTGACGGTGTAGAAGTTATTAGTTCTGTTATATGAATTGGGGAATATAATGTTACATACTCTAGTGTAATTTTTTTTAATTTTTTTTTTAAAGAACAGTGTGCAACAATAAAAATTTAGAACATTAACAGCTTTCCGCATTCTTCGCCAGTTTTTATTCTATCGTAACAAACTTTGACCTACATTTTAGTGTTTAGAATATATATATATATATATATATCATTATCCAACATTATTTATAAAAACAAAAGAAAAAGAAGGAAGATCCATAATTATCCAACTTCTCGTTAATATTTAAGTTATTTTACTCTTCTTGACTTCGTATGAGTCAAAAAAACTAGAGTAATTTAAACTTATAACTTATCTGATAAATCATGAAAAGGGTTACAGGGACTTATCAGGGGCCCCAAAATTTAAGCTGTCTTTAGGGTTTAATGGGATTGGCTATTTAATAATAATCACGCAGTTATCATTTTGTTATTTACTTGTTTACATTTCGCCCGTAGAGGCATGGTGCACGTCAGTTTCTATCGCAACTGTATGATCTCTTTCTCTCTCGATCTCATACTTATACAACAGTGAATGCTGGTTTTTGGTTAATAATAAGTAATTAAACAGTGAATGCTGGTTTTTGATTAATAATAAGTAACTAATCTTTGTTTGTGTAATTAAAAAATAATAATTCTTAACGGTGTTGGATTAATAGATGGGAAGACGTTCAAGAAGCCACGTCGTCCGTACGAGAAGGAGCGCTTAGATGCAGAGCTGAGGCTGGTGGGAAGTTTTGGGCTGCGGTGCAAGAGGGAGCTGTGGAGGGTTCAGTATGCGTTGAGTCGGATTCGCAACGCGGCGAGGGATCTTCTCACTCTGGACGAGAAGGACCCCCGTCGCATCTTTGAAGGTCAGGCCCTTCTTCGCAGGATGTTTAGGTACGGCCTTTTGGAGGTCACTCAGAACAAACTTGACTATGTCTTGGCCCTCACTGTCGAGAGCTTCCTCGAGCGCCGTCTTCAAACCGTCGTCTTCAAAGCTGGTTTGGCCAAGTCGATCCATCATGCTCGCGTCCTCATTAAGCAGAAGCACATCAGGTACCACCGTATGCATTTATATTCAACTAATCAATTTGTGTTGTTTATCCACTTCTTCACGTGCATATATAAATAATTAGTTCGGTTAATTTGCACGTACAACGTGCAGGGTTGGTCGGCAAATTGTGAACATACCGTCTTTCCTGGTGAGAGTGGACGCCCAGAATCATGTTGGAGTCTCTCTAACAAGTTCCCTCACACAAACCGGCCGTCCTGGAAGGGTCAAGCGAAAGGCCCAGAAGGCCGCTGCTAAGAAGTCTGCCGGTGGAGCAGAAGAAGACGATGAGGATTAAATTTATACCTCTCCCTATTCCTAATCCAACCATCGTTCATTTTTCATTCCATCGGTTGCTCTTTTAATTAATTTCTTTTATTTATAGAGCGATTACCATTTGAGACCTCCTTGATTTTTCTAGTCCGTCTTTGTTATTGTTATTATTTTGCTCGATTGAATGAGAAGCACGCAGTTAGTGAATAAAATCATTGTTTTTATTGTCATCTTCTTTCCAATAAGCGTGCGTGCATGCTTGTTTGCCTTTCTGCCAAACACCTGTTTTCAGTCCTTCTCTGCTTTTCTCGTCGTGTTAGATTGCAAAAGAAATATTAATTCATGTGGTAATTTAATCTTTTGACGGGTGGCGCATGGACCTCTTCAGCAAATTTTTAATCCAGCTTTGTTTCCACAAGAAAATCGGAACATTTCCCTCACGACCCTACTCGTGGCATAAACCATTTTAATACGAGAGCACTGATTTTTAAATTAAAATAAAATAAAAAATCGATACAATAACCACGAAATAATTATAAAATTATATGATATTACAGTGTTACATAAAAATTGAAAATATTTTTAAATTAAACAATGGATTATCACTATTTTTCAATTAATACAATTTTAAAGGATTATCACTATTTTTCAATTAACACAATTTTACAATTAATTTTATTGTCGCCCTCCTTATCATTTTCCTTGCTAAGATCTTTCAGTTATCATGTGAAAGCAACGGCCGATTGTAGTTTTGCCAATCAAATTTGACCACGTTTATTTATCAAATTTTGCCATTCGCGCTCGCTTCCGGCCTTACCTCTTCAAAGACAAATTCGATCGCATTAATACCTTCTGGGTCCCACGTATTAACGACACGTGTTTCCCAAAATCCGTCCAGGGCCCCACGCCCACACCAGATGGCTAGATCTCATCCATCCACGCCACGTGGATGACAAAAAATCATATTTAATTATCCACACTCCAATTATTTGCCCACCCGATTACACAATCAACATCTAATTCAAGATTTGATGTTGACGTGGCAACGAACATCTAATTCAAGATTTGATGTTGACGTGGCGACCAATGATGATTTTACACTTCATAAATTGCAGCATTCCCAATTAACCTAATCTCTTTTAATTAACTGAAACCATCGTAACTGAACTGACCTGGCTCTGGAGACCCTGTCGACGTGGCGGCGATTTAAAGGATCCAAGACTTGTTGCTAACCAAACGGCAACGGTTTCTTTGGCCGAGTATAATCACCACATGTCTGTTAGTCAATTTTCGGACACGTGTTATACATCCACATGCTTATATCCCCCACGCAACTCTCCTCCAGAACGCATCGTTTCAGACTCCACTTCTTATATAAATCCTTTACCGTCGACCAAATCAGTCGATCAAAGAATTTGATGATCATGACTGTGAAGCCAGTGAACGAGATGTCGGTGTCGATGGATTCCTTTGAACTTGTTGGCCGAAACATCGGCGAAAAGAAGAGCGGTTTGCCGGTTCGGAAGGTGAGGACGGAGGTGCCCGAGGCGGAGGTCGATCAGGAGAGCGGAGGATCGTCGACGGACGAGGTGGAGTCGGAGTCGCCGAAATCGGTGGCCAATTTCGGGAGGAAGAAGCTCGGAGGATTCGTTCACAGTCAGGTCCTGAGAGTAAAAGAAGAGGAGTTGCTTCTTAGAGAAGATATTGATTCTGATAGAAAGAAGAGCGATTGTTACCAAGAACGCCACGTGAACGTTGTCGTTTTTGCTAGGCCGATCTTGCCTTTCTCACCTCTCAGTGGCAAGTCTGCTAATTCCAGTAGTCTCAAGGCCGCCTCACACTGATGGCTTTGTTAATCTGTGAAGGTTCGTTATTTATTTATTTGTTTGTTAAGTTTTTGAATGATGCTGAGAAAATGGAGAAAAAAAAAAGCAAAGATTTTACTGTATTATTTTTTCTTTAAAAAAAAAAAAGGAAATCTATCGATCTTGCTCGCTTTCCGAGAAACCGGGGGAAAGAAACGAATCTTTATTATTATTATTTTTAATAAACTCAGGTTCGTTGTTTGTTTATTTCTTAACCTTTTGAAGGTTGGATGATGAGAAAAATAGAGATTCGTTCTTTGGTTTTGTAAAATTTTCTATTCTTATTTGGTTTCCCAGAGAACGAGGGAAAAGGAAATCGTATCTTCAAGCTGATTTTGTTTTTTGATTATTTCCAGTCACGTTTTAGTCGATTTTGTTAAAATCTTGCTTTCTTTCGTCCATGTTTGGTTACCTAGAAAAGCGTGGGAATAATAGGATTCCCGAGAAAATCTCTCTCTTTTGAAATCTCCGGTTTGGGCCGGGCTGAAATCGGCGCTGACCCGTTTTTCTTGTTCTTTTGGCAGGAATTGGCTGATGAGTGAAGTGACGATGTTCTAGGGAGGCAGTGTGAGTGAAGATGCTCGAGAGGAGGAATCAAAAATCTATGGCTCACCTTTCCTGTTTTTGTTTCTGGTTTTAATTTGGTAGCTTTTTTTGTTGGTAGGACCCAGAAGTATGACCAACCAAGATTTGTGTACAGTTAAAAAGCAAATAGAACAATCCAAAATTTTTATGAACATAAAAATTGTGTGAATAGAACTCCATTATATGTTTAATTTTGTGTCTGTGTATACATTTCGTTGGTATTTCAGCAATTTGTGAATAGCTCCAGAATAGTGGTTAAGATAAGTGTGTTAACCAAAAAAAGCCAAGTGGTAAATGTGGCCCCCACAATAAGTAACTATACGATCGTGTTTACTCACCGTATCAGTACGTTTTCAATGGTTGAATATTAAAATATTATAAAACCTATTTGTGCCTCAAACATTTATAAATAACTCATTTGGTCTTGGGCCTAATAATAAAATAACATACAACACACAGAAGCAGCAAAAAGAGAATAGGTTCGGCTACATACATGTCTGTTATCCATAATAGCGAGGGCAGACCAATGAGTCTATTGGCAGAATCAACAAATTCATTCCCCTAAACTAATACTGCCTAGTATTCATCTCCTTCATCTTCTTCTCCGTCAGCGGACTCGGCACCAACTTCCTCGTAATCCTTCTCAAGTGCAGCCAAATCCTCTCTAGCCTCCGAAAACTCTCCTTCCTCCATGCCTTCACCCACATACCAATGCACAAACGCCCTCTTCGCGTACATCAAATCAAACTTATGATCAATTCTCGAAAACACCTCAGCCACACTCGTTGAGTTCGAAATCATACACGCGGCTCTTTGAACCTTAGCCAAATCCCCACCAGGAACCACAGATGGTGGCTGGTAATTGATTCCACACTTGAACCCAGTTGGGCACCAGTCCACGAATTGGATTGTTCTCTTCGTCTTGATTGTTGCCACTGCTGCATTCACATCTTTTGGTACCACGTCTCCTCTGTACATCAAACAACATGCCATGTATTTCCCATGGCGGGGGTCACATTTTGCCATCATCGAGGAGGGCTCAAATGCGCTGTTTGTGATTTCTGACACTGAGAGTTGCTCGTGGTAGGCCTTCTCTGCCGAGATAACAGGGGCATATGATGAAAGCATGAAGTGAATCCGAGGGTATGGGACTAAATTTGTTTGGAACTCTGTCACATCCACGTTTAAGGCTCCGTCAAAGCGAAGAGACGCCGTTAGCGAAGAAATCACCTGCACAACCAACAGCACAAGCGTGGAGGTTAATTTAAAAGCCTGTAATTTACAAAATCAAACACAACCCGGGATTCATTATCAATTTTATAACCTGAGAAACAAGTCTGTTAAGATTGATATAATTGGGTCTCTCGATATCAAGAGAGCGGCGGCAAATATCATAGATTGCTTCATTGTCAAGCAACACAGAAACGTCAGTGTGTTCTAACAAAGAGTGAGTGGACAAAACACTGTTGTAAGGCTCAACAACTGAGGTTGAAACTTGAGGTGAAGGGTAAATTGTAAATCCCAGTTTCGATTTCTTGCCATAATCAACAGAAAGCCTCTCAAGAAGCAAAGACCCGAGCCCGGATCCTGTTCCTCCACCGACCGCGTGGAACACGAGAAACCCTTGTAGACCGGTACAATTATCAGCTAACTTCCTGATCCTATCAAGGCACAAATCCACAATCTCTTTCCCAACTGCAAAGCAAATCAATAAATTTAATACAAAAACGAAAACTTGTAGCTTAGAAACAAAAAATTATGATTTTTTTAAAAAATTTTTGGTTCTTGCTTGTGTAGTGGCCTCTGGCAAAGTTGTTAGCAGCATCTTCTTTGCCGCTAATGAGTTGCTCAGGGTGAAATAACTGTCGGTAGGTGCCAGTCCTCACTTCATCGATTACAGTTGGTTCAAGGTCCAAAAACACGGCACGCGGCACGTGCTTTCCGGCGCGGGTCTCACTGAAGAATGTGTTGAAAGCACCATCTCCGCCTCCGACTGTTTTGTCACTTAACATTTGCCCATCAGGCTGCACCCCAAATAAAAAAAAAAAAAAACATCAGTACTTAAAAAGATTTCAAAAAAAAAAAATAAAACAAACATCAAATGGGTATTTTCGAAATTGAAACGGGTCTGAGAAATTTGACCTGAATGCCATGTTCGAGGCAATAGAGCTCCCAGCAGGCATTACCAACCTGGATACCGGCCTGGCCGATGTGAATTGAGATGCATTCTCTCATTTTTGTGTGATTTTGTTAGAGATTTGAGTCGGGAATTGCGAGATTAAGAGTGGCTGAACAAGAAGATTGTAAAGTTTTATAGAGAGCTGTGAGGTAGCCGTTTGAAACGACTATAAGTTCAGATTTTTGAATTTCAAACGAACAAGGTGGGATCCAGCTTAAGCTTCGACCGTTTAAGTTCTTCAGACAACCGAGTTAGAATTTGAAAAGAATTTGGGCCAATCAAGTTGCCCCCAAAGCTAAATGGGCTCAAAATTCGAAATAGGCCCAATGACATGTGTCTCAATCACCCATAATTTACAACATATCAATACAACCCCATTCTTGGAGGCCGCATACATTTTTTGTTGTCGGTAGCATGTAGGGTAATAAAATTAATTATTTTTAAAGGTAAAAAAAAAGTAAGTGCATTTGATCAATTGAAACAGAGATGAGATGCTCACCATTTTTTATACTTTGCGGCCATGCCCATCCCCAATAATGATGATCGAACAGTTTGACGATGTGCAAAGTATCATAAAATTATTGATTTAAATGGTGTTCTTTTGGCTTTTGGGTCCATGAAAGGATATAATCATATTCATACACATGCAGGCATATGAATTCAAAAGTTGGGCTTGGGCACAGCCATTTCAGCTCTACATTTTGCCTGATTTTGGGCGGCCATTGGCGGCGACAACGGAAGGAACTGAATTTTACAGAAACGAAACAAAATTTTTGATTAGTTGATGTTTGGTCTAGGAGCTTATATTTTTGTTGAAATTAAAATTTTCATTCAGATTGAAATTAGATTGTATGTTCAAATTGAATTGGGTCTCATATTTTTTTATGTAAAAATACAACTAATTAAATATTAGTTTAAAATGATACAGAACGGTTGCCTTTGTGGCAACCTTTGCTCGGCTTGGAAAGGCCCATTTTGACATGTTAATGGCCCAACATTGAAAGGGGTGTTAGGACATTCTTGTCCACGAGTGACCCCACTTGAGCACCTCGAATTTTAATGAATAGATAGTTGCTTGTGAACAAAACATATATGATAAATAAATGCTCTGCTTTGACCAAAGGGAGAAGGAAAAAATGCTTCACTTGACCCAAAATGGAAAACAAAATTGCTTTTCGATAGCAAAACATGGAGGAAAAAAAAAAGATATCTTTTGATTTATTCCTGCTGAGATTGAGATGGCTGTTAGGAAACTGGCCAGCACAGTCTTGGCCATGGATCTGTGTAACGGCAAACAATTGTTCAAAATAAGCAAAGAATTAGTCAATTAGATAAGCTAAGACATTCTTTATTTATATATATGATTCTCAGCACTAGTGTTGTATCCTTTTCGGAAAAAAAAACAAAGTAGTTACATATAGGTTTACGTGTTTTTGTAGGGTTCTTTGAAAAAAAAACTTATATTAATGTGTATAGAATAGAATTTAATGACAATTCCCAAGAGAATTTGAGGTTAGGCAATAATGACTAATCTCAATTTTATATTTTAAAATATGTAAATGTAAATACTCGTGCTATAAAAAATAACGAGAAATTTCAATGAAAAAACCTAGCATGAAATGGAAGATAAAATGTAAGTTCATCATGTCAAAAGCCAAGTAATTAATCAAAGATAATCGAGGTTGCTTTTAACCTAAAACCTAGCATGAAATGGAGTCATAAATTTTGTACACTCATAGCCATTGATAAGTATTCCACATGTCAAAAAGCAACCCAAAATTTGTGGTATGATCACGGTTCATTGTTGTCAAAAGAATGATTTGGATTTAAAAAGGATAGCGAAAACAGAAAGTTTAGAAGGTGTATGTGGTTGGATTATGAAGATTATGATCACTTCAGGGTCCCCCATAAATGTCAATGGTTACGACGGTTTTGCTTGTTTGGTTGTGTAGGGTACATTTTGGGGCCATTTGCCATTGCTATTTTCATAAACTTTAAATTATTATCATGATTTCTGCCTTTTTTTTTTTTTTTCTTTTTGCATTGCTAACATAGTTTTAAATAATAGAAAATATACACAGTAAAATACTTGGTATTGTTTGAATGAAATTGGCAAAAATATGCTAAAACCCAAAAGAAAAAGGAGACATGTTACATAGGGTATATTTCCACTCAAAAAGCGCTTTTTCTGAAAAAGCACTTTCAAGCTTCAGCAAGGGAGAAGTTATTTTAAATGGATAGTATCAGGGAAGCTGTCCAAGCTCTCATAGCCACACTTATAAAGCAAAAACAATAATTATTTGCATGTTCTACAGGTGAGATATTGCACAGGCAGCTTGGCTTTTGGGGATCTCAATCAATTTTTAAGCTGGAAAAATATCCAGCAAATGATTATTGGTTAGGTGTGATGACTGATCAACATGTACAATCAAATTTTCTTTAATAACTGATCCTGTTTTTACATCAAATTACCAGCTAAATAAGGTCAATTATATAATTATCAACCCATAACATCAAAATTGTGGTCCTTTTAATACCTTTCTGTTGGCAATGCATGCATTGCCACTTCTGGCGGCACTCAATTTTAATTCAAGTTTATCTTCTTAATTAACTTCTTGATTATCTTTTTATAATCATTAATCCAATATTCCACACTTAGTTTCTGGACAGAGCAACATGAAACTCTTTACGATCAAGTGATTTTTCATCTCGCAACACATATTCAAATAATCTCTATAATATTCTCTCATCTTAAAAATGTGATGCACCTCAATTTTTTTAAAAAATAAAAATTAGACCAATTTTTATTTATGAAAAGTGTTAATGCATGCTTGTGGAACCAAGCTAAGGAATCAAGATCAAAGAGAGGACAACATTGTAACGTCCAAATTAAGATAAAAATCTTCGGTAAAATATTCATCTTGAAGAATGCAAAATGCCTAGGTTGTAATAACTTGGGTTAATAGATTAAAATAAAAACTATAAAATAATAATAAGACTAACCCTTCACAAAAGCAGATCTAATGTTCCCAAAAGAGGCTACAACACAACCGAAGCCACTTCATTTATTAAATCCCTTTAGGGTTTATAAAACAACTAAGGCTAGCTTTGTTGTTAATTAAATCATTGATTGTAATATTTTGATGTACTTGTGTGTTTCCTTTGGCCTTCTACGGTTCTAATTAAAAAGGACATTAAAACAAGTACCAATAGAGTGTTAAAGGGCTAGCCGACCATTCTCCTCTTATTTGCGACCTTGATATCACTTTTTAACACCAAGCATCTTGCTAATTAATTTGTTAACTTAATCCAACAAGTACATAAAGGAAAAATGAACTTCATGCAAAAAATATATTTTTCTGGTCATCAAAGGAGTAAAGCCAATTTGATGTTAGCTTATGATTATGGTTTTGGTAACACAATTTCCTAGAAGTCGGCAAGATGCTACATGTTGGTACTAAAGCCATTTCTTTAAGTTTTTTTCCCCCCCTTCCAATCTAGCTCTCTCTCTCTCTCTCTCTCTCTTACGTTACTTATGAAATTTATTTATTTTTTGTATATAGTTTATAAGGGTCCAAGGCTCCAAGCATAGTAGTATTATGAAACCTTTGACTCAAATGTGAGTGAGAGTGAATTATTAAGAATAAACAAAATAATATACATTAGACAAATAAATATTTTTTAGGGCAAAATAAAATGATTTACAATCATGGGTTGAGAGCATACAAATTCAAAACAAAATGATGCAAATCATTTTCCCCTTTTTCCAGTCACAACTCTTGATAATCTTACGTAATTATTGTAGGTGTACTAATTGGTAGGATTGGGCCATCGGCTAGAACCTACTTTTGTGAAACATTTGATTTAGCTCAGGCTAGACCCAATTTCGCAGTATCGCGGGGGGGGGGGGGGGGAAGAGGGAGAGAAGGCCCATAATCAGACATTTAATCCCCTTTTATTAAAATTTTTCGACCCCCCAACTCTTTTAGAGACTTTGATTGAATCAATGAACCAAATGATTGCACCTGGATGTGACGTGGAGCATGATTTGTGGGAATGTTTTTGGAGGCTCATGTTTGGTCACGTAGTAATAAATAAATGTAAATGTAGCTCTCACTCACAATTTCAATTAGTGTCTTTGATTGGATAGAAAAAGATCGATTGATATTGGCGACTCAACTACTTCTCTTAATTTGGCTAGTAATTAAAATTTGCCTACAATAATATTACGACCCTCTAAACATGGATGTTCCAATTAAAATGTTGACTAAAATCTTGACCAATTAGTTCGACTGATACAATTTTTTAAGGTGGAAAAATCTGAATACAGAACTTCGCTCGTGTCTTGTAGAAGGGAGAAGATTGAATTATAACGATGCTACTAATTAAAAAAAAAAAATCCCATGATGGCAGAAACTTAATTAAAATGTTTCTATTATAGTTAAAAAAAAAATCCATTTTGTTTATTGAATTCGTTGATGTATTTATTTTCTAGTGCTCAAAAGCTTTTTTTAGCCTCATTTGAATGAAACGAAGATCTTTCATTCAAACGCATAAATAAAACACTGAATCTGTTAAATAGTAACTAAAAATGAACTACCAATTTTTTTCGAAAGAGCTTTTATTTTTATTTTTTTCAACACAACCATACAAGAGCCAGCAAATAGTCAAACCCAGAAGAATTATCAATAATGGGTAAGTTCTGAAACTTTTCATGACATGTATACAGAATTGGGTCCTAGCAATTTATTGCAACTGTTCAACTGGGTCCCTTTAGATTTTTCAAGAAACTTCTGTTTTTTTTTTTTTTTTTTATTTTATTTTACTGAACTTTTGCATCATCATAAAAATGTTGATGATGAGTTTTTGTTTCATGTATATACCAGCAGTAGATTGAGTAATAAAGTTGGGACATTTTGCGTGACGCTGTGATGTTTCTCTCGAATAGATAGGAAAGAAACTAAATGAATGGGTTCTTTACCACACATCTAGGCCCCTCACAGTTACCAAAATTTGAACTAAAAGACTTTATAAGTTGGTGCTAATAGAAACAAATTAGGCACAATAATAGAGATAAAGGGGCTGCAAGAACACATGCAATGTCAGCGAAGGAGTGATTCTGCAAATGGCTTACATGCAAAATCCATATTCCGCAAATGGCTCACATGCAAAATACATAACTTATAACGATCGCATACTAATGTATAGGATTTTAAACCATTTTTTAGAAACTTTTAAACCACATGCTTTTATCTCAAAGATGCTCAAATGTAATACCAATCAGGGTCAAACGGCTTGCATAACACTCGTCATTCAGTGCCTGGTCGATTAACTACCGCTAACCTCGGTCAATGTAGAGAACCCAAACTTTGTTTTTATTACATGCGTCTCTTAGGATTTTATTGAAATTTATGATCATAAGTCTAGTACAATTTTGTAAATTAACCATGTGATGATTTCCTTGTGACAACCCTGTAAATTTTATTAGCTAAATTAACTAACACCTCACGAGTATAACTCAATCCATTTCTAAGTGAAAATGAATTATCTGCTCATCTTACCTTTATTATTATTTTTTATTTTTAGAACCGCCAATCGATAAGTGTAATAAAGATAAGCCGTTTACAAGAAGAGAATAATATCTTAATCTCCTCTAAATACATTGAAGAAAATCAATCCACCTTTACTTGAACAAAAAAGAATTAAATGATTATACATAAAAACTGTTTAATTTAAATGAAGTAAAGCTAAAACAGTAAAATACTATGGACCCTAGTCCCTAGTTAATGTTTTTTAACAAATCATGTAATTTGAAAAAAAAAAATCCACATTTCTTCCATCTTTACACACCTCCATTGAAATTGTAACATGCGGAATAAAATATGAAGAAATTTTTTTTTAAAAGTACAAAACTCAAGACATCACAAACACAACATAGGAAACCAGAATTAACTAGATTGAGAATTCAATTTAAGTCGCATATTCATGTCATTCGAACGCAGAGATCATTTCCATTCAATTAATTAATAATTGATGGAGAATTGAAATTAATTTTTATAAAACTTTTATAAAAATTAACTATTATAAATATAAGAACTCTCCCATTAAATTAAAAATCCATTAATAATACATTTACAACCCACAGTTAAAAAAACTTGTAAGCACCGTAACCACACCACTCACTATAAGATGCTCTCTCCTCATACTAATTAGTAATTACGTTGTATGGATGTTCGTAGTGTGACTTGTGTCTTCAATCAATACACTTCATTTTTACTTTTGCTTTGACCACTGGTCCAATACCAATGCCACTTAACTTTCTCTTCCTATATAAACATGCCTTGCTTTCTTTGTAGTTCCTATGCGTCCACTCTTTTTCTCTCTTCCTTTTTCCGTTTTGGTTTGTTTTGTTCTTTGATAGTTTATAACAAACCAAGCTTCATTCGAACACTTTAACTGTGTTGTTAGTTCAAAAGGGTGCTTAGATCCTTCATGTTTCAATGCTTTAATCGGCTTAGATCTCCCTTCATTGAGACTTGAATAAGTTGGTTTTTTCTTGCTTTGTTGTATTAGATAATGGCTGAGCCAACTACTGAAGCAGCAAAGACGTTGCCACCAGAGGCAGAGAAGAAGAAAGAGCAAAGCTTGCCATTTTTTCAACTCTTTTCATTTGCTGACAAATATGATTGGTGTCTTATGATCTTTGGTAGCTTAGGAGCCATTATTCATGGCTCTTCGATGCCTGTTTTTTTCCTTCTCTTTGGTCAAATGGTTAATGGCTTTGGCAAAAACCAAACTGATATTCACAAAATGACTCATGAAGTTTGCAAGGTATCAACTAGTCGCAAACCCACGAACCAAAATTCAATCTTTTTGTGCTGTTTATAGCTATTTTAGATCTGGGTTCTGATTCGTTTTCTTTCCTGTTCATTGCAGTATGCGCTTTACTTTGTGTATCTTGGACTCATTGTCTGCTTTTCTTCTCATGCTGGTATGCTATTTTTGTTCATTTTGTTTTCAGAAAATGCAATTGCTTTATCTTTGTTTAATTATTTATTGATTATTTATGTAATTTTTTTAACCAGAGATTGCATGTTGGATGTACACTGGGGAGAGGCAAGTAAGCACTTTGAGGAAGAAGTATTTGGAAGCAGTATTGAAACAAGATGTTGGCTTCTTTGACACTGATGCAAGAACTGGTGATATTGTCTTCAGTGTTTCAACGGATACTCTTCTTGTTCAAGATGCCATTAGTGAGAAGGTATAATTTTTGTTTAATATTGCTATTCTTTCTATTCTTTCTGTTATTTTTTATTTTTATTTTATTTCTGTTCGTGTACTGTATCGTATGATATGGGACCAAATCTAGTAATTGATAGTGATAAATTGCAAAATGCTTATCTGGGTTGTTGATGATGCATTAAGGCGGGTCCCAAACGGTCATAACAGTTCTTTTCAATATTGGTGGCTTATGTTAGCATAACTTGAGTTAACTTGCGCCTATTGTGTGTGTGTGTTGCACTTTTGTGATTCCGGGTTCTTAATTGATCCATGGAAGTTTAAGCTTACAAATGTGTTTTTGTTTCTTGGCAACTTCAGGTGGGGAATTTTATACATTATTTGTCAACATTTTTGGCTGGGCTAGTGGTTGGTTTTGTGTCAGCATGGAGGTTGGCATTGCTAAGTATAGCAGTGATTCCTGGTATTGCTTTCGCTGGGGGCTTATATGCATATACTCTTACTGGCCTCACGTCCAAGAGCAGGGAATCATATGCAAATGCCGGCATAATTGCTGAGCAGGTGAGCGTCATCAGAACAAAGCAGGACAGTACTTTGAACTTTCTATAACTGCTGCACTTTGGTTTATATAACTCTTCAATCAGGATACTTGGTTGAGTTGCTGTTTCTTTTCTCTTTGGATAACTGTTCCATACATTCTTGTTATACTAGATTTGTGCTTGAACCTGAAAATGCAATGAACTACAGAGTGCTCACGTAGTTACTCTGGAAAAGGTTTTATGTGTTTGCATTTCTATGTCAACTTTAATTATACTTCTGCTATCTAACTCTTTTACTGTGTATACAGGCCATTGCACAAGTCCGGACAGTTTACTCGTATGTGGGTGAGAGTAAGGCCCTCAATTCCTATTCAGATGCTATACAAAACACACTGAAGCTAGGATACAAGGCTGGTATGGCCAAAGGTCTTGGGCTTGGATGTACTTATGGAATTGCTTGCATGTCATGGGCCCTCGTTTTCTGGTACGCCGGTGTTTTTATCAGGAATGGAGTAACTGATGGAGGAAAGGCATTCACTGCAATTTTTTCTGCCATAGTTGGTGGCATGTAGGATCCTTGGGTTAAACTTTGTCATTTTTGCCATCACAGATGTATAAGCATACTCTTAATGATAACTTAATAATTGGTTGCTGCAGGAGTTTGGGTCAGTCTTTTTCAAACCTTGGAGCATTCAGCAAAGGTAAAGCAGCTGGCTATAAGCTGATGGAGATCATCAAACAAAAGCCTTCCATAATTCAAGACCCAACAAATGGAAGATGCTTGGATGAGGTTAATGGCAATATAGAATTCAAGAATGTAACTTTTAGCTACCCATCAAGGCCTGATGTGATTATCTTCCGGGATTTCTCTATTTTCTTTCCTGCTGGAAAGACTTTTGCTGTTGTTGGTGGCAGCGGATCTGGGAAAAGCACTGTTGTCTCTCTAATTGAAAGATTCTATGATCCTAATGCAGGTAATGAAAGATTCTTTGATCCTGTTTAAAGATTGAGTTTCTGTGGCTTTTATTGATGGTTGTAATGATATTTCTTGTTGGTGATCAGGGCAAGTTCTGCTGGATGATGTGGACATTAAAACACTGCAATTGAGATGGTTACGTGACCAGATAGGGCTTGTGAACCAAGAACCTGCACTTTTTGCTACCTCCATACTTCAGAACATACTCTATGGCAAACCTGAGGCAACAATGGCTGAAGTGGAAGCTGCTGCTTCTGCTGCCAATGCTCATAGTTTTATTACATTGCTTCCTAATGGCTACAATACTCAGGTTCGTTAACAGAGACATCAAATTAGTTCTAATTTCTGTTTTGCAATTTTTTACCTAATGTTATAGGAAACAAAAATCTCATTGCAACTCTTTTCCATCTCCCAAATGCCAGAAGTTTCTCAAAATTTAATGATGCTCACATGTTTTTTTCCAAATTCAGGTGGGAGAGCGTGGAGTGCAGCTCTCTGGTGGACAGAAACAGAGAATTGCAATTGCCAGGGCTATGTTGAAGAACCCCAAGATCCTTCTTCTTGATGAAGCAACTAGTGCACTTGATGCAGGGTCAGAAAGCATTGTTCAAGAAGCTTTAGACCGTCTCATGGTTGGGAGAACAACTGTAGTTGTTGCCCATCGCCTCTCCACCATTAGAAATGTAGACACAATTGCAGTTATCCAGCAAGGACAGGTTGTTGAGACAGGAACACATGAAGAACTCATTGCTAAGGCTGGGGCGTATGCTTCATTAATCAGATTCCAAGAAATGGTGAGGAATAGAGACTTTGCAAACCCATCAACTCGCCGCTCGCGTTCAACACGATTAAGCCATTCATTGTCAACAAAGTCCCTAAGCCTCCGCTCTGGCAGCTTAAGGAACTTGAGCTACTCTTACAGCACTGGCGCTGATGGCCGGATAGAGATGGTTTCAAATGCTGAAACTGACCGCAAAAATCCAGCCCCTGATGGTTACTTCTTGCGGCTCCTCAAGCTAAATGCTCCTGAATGGCCATATTCAATAATGGGTGCTATAGGGTCTGTGTTTTCTGGTTTTATCGGCCCGACATTTGCTATCGTGATGGCCTGTATGATTGAGGTTTTCTACTATAGAAATCCTGCATCCATGGAAAGGAAGACTAAAGAATTTGTCTTCATTTACATTGGTGTGGGACTTTATGCAGTTTTTGCATATTTGATTCAGCATTACTTCTTTAGCATTATGGGAGAGAACCTCACCACTAGAGTGAGGAGGATGATGCTTGCAGGTACAAAACTATTGAGCTTTATTTTCTCATTAGTTGACAGTTAATTCAATTTCATCATGTAGATCCTAATTGGTGCTTTGTTTTCTTCAGCAATCTTAAGGAATGAAGTCGGATGGTTCGATGAGGAAGAGCACAACTCAAGCCTAGTTGCAGCTCGATTGGCAACTGATGCTGCAGATGTGAAATCAGCAATTGCTGATAGAATTTCTGTGATTCTACAAAACATGACCTCACTGCTCACATCCTTCATAGTTGCATTCATAGTGGAATGGAGAGTCTCACTTCTGATTCTAGGCACATATCCTCTGCTTGTCCTTGCTAACTTTGCTCAGGTAATGCTCACTCTCAACTCATCCTTTCACAATTCTTTTTCAAGTCCAGCTACTTGTACGAATAAAACTGTTAGCATTTTCCTAGATGGGTTGAAATTGAGCTGAACAAATGCACATGGACAATTCAGTTTCTTAATGCATGTAAGATTTTTTACATCTGCTTTTGATCTCTGGAATCTAATAACTGCACTACATCTTTCTATAAAATGACAATTACGTGGCAGTACATTGATGCACTGCACATGCTTCCTCCAAGTGAGCTGCATTAACCCCCTCAAATATAATATAAGCTTTGTAAATTACTGTGCTCAATAAAATAGTCAAGATTCCATATTACTCAAAAAGTGTTATTTTTTAGCTTATTCCTCGAGGCTATGAACAAATTTTCTTTTCTTTTTAAGTTTTAGTCAACATTTCAACTTGTCTAGTTTCTCTCACAGTTTCTTTTTTCCACTTAGATTTTTACCAGACACAAACACTGCCAATATACAGTGAATGTGTATCAGTTCTGTGTCAGATTTTTAGCTGCCCTAGTGAAATGGGCTTGTGTTTTTTTCCTAGGCTCATGAGCTTTCACTGCTTTTGTTTACTCTTTCTTAGCCAGATACCACCAATCTTCTGAGTGTTTCAAGAGATTCTTAGCCCGTGATCAATTATTCATGATATATTTTTTTTTCTCTCAAGTTATTCTTTAATAAAAACCTTTTTTTTCCTCAAAGTTTGTAATTTTTTTCAAAAAGGGTATCAGAGGCAGAGGGTGACAGTATTTGCTGGAATGGCAGTGAACAAAAAAGAGTGAAAGATGCTAACTTGCGCAGGGTGTGCACACCTTTTTGGCACATTGCTTTTAGGCGCTATTTAGGATCTGGGTGGTTTTCAAACTGTATAACCCTGAGTCTAGCAGTGGGTTAGGCTTTGTTGATGGACCATTTGTGTCTTAAATTCGTGAAGGCTTTATACAGTGTGAAAAGAGACTGATTTCATCAAGCAGAGGAAAACAATATTTTGGTTCCAGGGTTCATTAAGTTACCCTGGTTTGGTACTGTTCGGTGGTCCCTTCACCACATTGGGGTGCGCAACTGTTCATCTTGTTGAACCTTTAACCAGAAATGACTGTTTTGTTAGCTATGCAACAATGACCATGTTTACCCAAGAAGAAGAAAAAACCAATAACTAAAATTTAACATGATTACATTTTGGTAATTTTTGGACCAATGTTTAGACAAAAATACTGTTTTTAATGGTAGAAAGATACTTATTTGCATAAAAACATTATGGGTATGATTAACTGGGAACAACTGGTTGATGAAGTTTTCTGACAGTTAATTTCTCTCATTTTTTGCCTCATGCAGCAACTGTCTCTCAAAGGGTTTGCTGGAGACACCGCCAAGGCCCATGCAAAGACAAGCATGATAGCTGGTGAGGGAGTGAGCAATATCCGAACTGTTGCAGCCTTTAATGCTCAAAACAAGATCCTCTCCCTGTTCTGCCATGAGCTCCGTGTGCCCCAAAGCCAAACCCTTCGTCGCAGTCTAACTGCTGGCATTCTTTTCGGCATCTCTCAGTTTGCTTTACATGCCTCTGAAGCTCTCATTCTATGGTATGGCGTTCACCTTGTTGGAAAAGGGGTATCGACATTTTCTAAGGTTATCAAGGTTTTTGTTGTCCTGGTTGTGACCGCCAATTCAGTTGCGGAAACTGTTAGTCTTGCTCCAGAGATCATTAGGGGCGGTGAATCTGTTGGCTCAGTGTTTTCTATTTTGGACCGCTCTACTAGAATTGACCCAGATGATCCAGATGCTGAGCCTGTAGAAACAATTCGTGGGGAAATTGAGCTTAGGCATGTTGATTTTGCCTACCCATCAAGACCAGATGTAGTTGTTTTTAAGGACTTTAACCTTAGAATCCGTGCTGGCCAGAGCCAAGCTCTTGTAGGTGCTAGTGGGTCTGGCAAGAGTTCTGTGATTTCATTGATTGAGAGATTTTACGATCCTACAGCTGGGAAAGTTATGATCGATGGCAAGGATATTCGTCGATTGAACTTGAAGTCCCTTAGGCTTAAAATTGGTTTGGTGCAACAAGAGCCGGCCCTGTTTGCGTCAAGCATTTTTGATAACATTGCATATGGAAAAGAAGGTGCAACTGAAGCAGAAGTCGTTGAGGCCGCCCATGCTGCTAATGTGCATGGCTTCGTTAGTGCATTGCCCAATGCGTACAAAACACCAGTTGGTGAGAGAGGGGTTCAACTCTCTGGTGGACAGAAGCAAAGGATAGCGATTGCTAGGGCTGTTCTCAAGAACCCGGCAATACTTCTGCTTGATGAGGCCACAAGTGCCCTTGATGCTGAATCCGAGTGTGTGCTTCAAGAAGCACTTGAGAGGCTAATGAGGGGCCGAACCACGGTTCTTGTGGCTCACCGTTTATCAACAATAAGAGGTGTAGACTGCATTGGAGTTGTGCAAGATGGCCGCATTGTAGAACAAGGTAGCCACTCCGAATTGGTTAGCCGTCCAGATGGGGCATATTCTAGACTCTTGCAATTACAGCATCATCATATTTGAGTGTGCTTTCATTCTTCAACTTGGCCTTGATTGTGGTAATTATGTTTGGGTCCCATTAACCTCATGTTTCCATTTTTATTTTTGAATGATGATGATAGTTGTAGATATGGAAATGTGGAGATTATATCTTAAGAACTACTGCCCCATTTTCCAATGGGTTATCATGTGTTATATTATTAATATATTTGGTGTATACGCCTGTTGATCTATCTGTGGTTGATTAGGTGATTGGTTGGCTTTTCATCTCCAGTTGTAATTGCAATTTTATAAAATTTGAAAAGCAAATCAAGATGCAACCTTTCCAGCCCTCATGAGACTTTTTCTTATTCTAGCTTTGCACAAAGCATGTGTTTTGCTAAAGTTATCTTTCAATATTCAGATGAGGGCACGCATGTCCTTTGTTCCTCGCTCTTAAGACCCACATGGGACTAAATTAATTGTTAAAACAGCAACAAAAAGAGCTAACCTATCACTTTTTCAATAAAATGGAAGACATATTCATTCGTGGCAGATGCTATGAATTATTGTGACTTGTGAGCACTAGATGTGTGAAAAATATCAATGAGATGTAAAGCTTAAGCATGTGTTGCACAAATGGGGTTCATGATCTACTGGTACACATTAGAACGGCCCAACTTTGCTCAATCTTTTGAGCAACTCCAAATGGCAATGTCCTTTTCTTCAACATCTGCAAATGGGTTTTTCCTTTCTGAAAGTGAGGATAGCTTCTTCAACAATCACACTGACCATTATTACACGTACTTGGTCTGTCATAAAGGTTAAGAAAAAAAAAAAAGAATTGAAGAAAGCTCCAAGAAGAGTAGGCCCTCAACAACTTTTACGGTTCATTGATGATACCGCCATTGACACTGAGGAGAGAGGAAGTTAGTGAAGTTAAGGCGTGGCAGTGCACAGACGAAGCAGAGGAATGGGAGCCCCCCTTCCCTAAACAAAGTGTGTATGGCTCCACAAAAAATAGTGGGGCAGTCTGTAGAGATGTAGATCTAATCGACATTTTGGCAGAGATGATGAATCACGTCTGTCCTCTGACCTTAGACCTAATCGACATTTTTAATCTCACCTGACAAGTAAAAATATCAGATAAATAATAAATAAAAAATAAAATTAATTACATAACATATTAATTTACATGAAAAAATCTTGCATCAAAGAAAAATTACCGTTGTCAAAGATGATGGGAGAAAAATAGATGGAAAATAAAGTAAATAATAAATAAAAATAAATGAAGAATAAAATTAATTACATAAAATAAAAATTTATATAAAAAATTCTTATATTTAAAATAAATGGATGTCACGAAAAAAAAATTTCTGTAAAAAATTATTATAATCACTTTATTATTTTCTTCACACTCAAAATTTTAATGAAATTTAATCTTTCAATACATCTATCATTTCTCTCACATTAAAAACTTTTTATTTACAGAAAAGTTCATTGTTATGTTATCCAAATAAGTGAACTCAATCTTCTTATTTATCATAGGAAATTTTTTTTTTTTTTTTTAGTGAACTCAATCTTCTTATTTATCATAGGAAAATTTTTTTTTTTCTTAAAAAAGTCAAATCTAAAGAAAAATTATTTATTTCTTATATAATAATAAGAAAGTATCTTAGAAAATTCTTATTAAATCTTTTAACACATTACAAAGATTTAGTGCGTATGTTGATGGGACTCTCTACCAGCGTGCTGTATTTTTTATCAAGCTATATGGCTTCTGTTAATACCACAAACATGTATACAAAGCCAAGTACATTGCTTAACTTCCATTACAAAGACATGTAGTAAAGGGTGTTCACAAATGCACCATAGTACTATATTGTTTTAATTCATATTTTAAAATATGTGGATATTTTAAAATATCCACACTCATGTGCATTTGCTGAGTGTTGGTTGCCACCGGCTAGTCACATTTGAAATAAAATGAGACACAGCACATGGTAAAAGTGAAAATTGCAAGTTGATAATGATAAACTGACAGAAGCAGGGCTGGAATTTAGTGTGGGGGTGTCTGTTGCTGTTAGATTCTTTGATGTTTCATCATCACTCATCATCTGCTGTTTGTACATTCAATTTAATTGTCCTGCTTCTGTTATCTCTTGTAGCAATAGTGTATGCAGAGTCTAAATTGTTGACTTTTTAGTCACTCTCCTGCCTCCAACCAATTATTCAGGCCGTACCATTTTGTTTTCTTCGCTAATTCACAAGGGGAAGGTGGGGGGAGAGAAACACAGAATATTCAATTCACAAGCCACTAAGTTTGTGGACCAATGGCCGATATATGAAAGGTTAGAGATTCCGGCAAAATGAGCAAATATTTTGAGTTGGTTAATGGATTTGTTTGTGATACAATGCAAGATAGCAATTTTAAATGCGGCAAGAAAGAAAGAAAGAAAGAAGTGAGTCAATAATTGGGATATTTAAAGAAGCTCAAGTGGTCGTAAGATCTCCCCTTAAAAAGTATACAAGATAATGTTAATGATAAAGTTAGCCAACCAAGTCATTCAATTATTGTTAGAAGCAAGCAGCCATTGAAGTTGACAGAAGCCAATGCATGAAAAAAGGTTCATAACGTAAAGAAGATGATGAGAACTGATGAACCCCTATCATCCGTGTTTTGTTTCAATCAAAAGGTTTGAATTTTGAGGCCGATGTTTTGGACTGAATCCCCTTGTCTGCTTCCAAAGGGGGAGGGTGTGCGTGTAGTTGATTGGGCCGATGATTGTGATGGGTCGGAGCTTGTTGCTTCGAAATGACCTAGCAAGCCCATGTTTGATTTGCTGGGTTGTGACTTCTCGTGGGCATTTGAAATTTTTTTAATGGCCTTTTATAACCTTTGTCAAGATTCTCTCAAATGGGAATCATTCCGGTGATTGCTTGCAAATTCGGGATGGGAATTGGAATCAAAGCAATTGGTCACACCCAAAACTGAAAATTATTATCGGAGTTCTAGCTTCAAAAAAGGGATTGAGAATCAGAATTTTGTTCTTTTGACTGATCAAACTACCTTCATTCAATTTTCAAAATGCACATAATCGATAGCTAATAAATTTCATTCAGTAACAGCTATAAATTAGAAGCCACAACATCTTTTTCATAAACATAACCAACCTTGAAAAATATTTCCAAACAATAAAAATAACTTAATTAGGCTAACACATGGCAACTTTGACGTTCAAAATTTCATTCGTCCAATGCCTCATAAGCTGAATGTATAATTAATGAGCTTGATGGAAACTTTGATAGATGAGTGTAGCTTCTTCTTAAAAATCTTATGGAACCCCCACTGATCATATTTATAATTATTTTTATTCTTTTTTTATAAAATTACAAAAAAGAATAAAAGATTTCAAATAGTTTAATTAAAGTTATTATCATCTAGAATATATAATTAAATTGTAAATAAATTTTTCAAAATAAAATTCATATTATTAGGGGATTTATTTTTTTCATTATTTCAAAATTATTTTGATAAAATCATATATTAGTATTTATAGAGATAGTTATGTCCTTTCATGCAACTTCTTCCAATAATAGAACTATAATTACAAAAATAAGATTTTGTGAGGATATGAAGGGCGTGAAGAAGGCCTTACTATTGTCGGAAATGCTCCTTAAAGTGTCATTTGGGCCAAGCATAAAAGGTTGGATACTACTAGGATACACAAAAACTGACGTGTAATATCCAACTGCTAAATTTGTCATGTCAAAAAAAAAAAATTGAATGACTAACAACATGTTCTTGCTCTTCTGGGTCCGTTTAACGTTTCATGTTAGGTGGACGTCAAATCTTAACTAATCTTTGAGGGTTTTTTTTTTTTTTTTCATTTTTTTTGAGTTGATTAATGGATAAATTAGTGCAAGCAGCTGGCGGCCATTGAAACTGATATAAGTTGAAGAAGATTAGACCAGACTACTTGTGCTCTGTCAATCAAGAGGTGTTGAATTTTGACGTCCGTATTTTTTTTGTCTTGGGCTGAAACTGAATCCCCCCGTTACGTATGTGGCATGCAACTGGACCATCACAAGCCCAATTTTGCTTTGTGACTTCTGTGGACTTTATGTCGTGGGCTGGAAGCGTACACATTTTCCCTCCGAGAAGAAGCAAATTTTTAACGGATTTCAACTGTAAATGAAGCATCCGAGAAAATAATAATGTAGTGGATATATGGAGTCCATTTCCATCTCCCAGATTATATATATAACTAACAATTTCACGGTCTTTCAATCCACGAAGACGAAGTCAAATCATAATCACTCCAATAAAATAAGCATTATGATAAGAAAATTAGTGTTTTATTAATAGAAAACATGGTATTTTAAGATACTAACAATGTTTTTTTTTTTGGGAGCAAACTAACAATGTTTCCTTTAGTTGCAAGTGTTGAATCATTTATTAAGCTCCAAGTCAATAATTCATCAATTTTTTTTTTCTCTTTTAAAGCAATTGTCTCATTGTGCAATAGAATTGTGACTTTGTGTATATCTGTAAACATAGTAACGGTTCCTTTTTCATCATTTGTTGTGTGATTGTTTGTCCAACGTCGATAGATCAGATAGGTTGAATCATTGAAATAGGATTTAATTTCTTGATTAACGATAACAGTATTACAGTGCTGGGAGGAAAGGAGGGGGAGGGAGATATGCACGCGAAGCTCAGAGAATTTTCAGAGAGGTTGAAAAGGCTGTTAGCTGCAACGGAACATATTCAGATACTTCAACGACAAGATTGAAGACATTACTCGTCGGTAAGTGCTACTTACGAAGACTGGCCTTTCTTCATCAATCATCCTATCATTTGGAAACAAGTCATTACCTGAAAATATCAACGACATGAATTGTGGAAACACTTGGCTTCTGTTCCTGTCTTTCTTCGAGTTACCTTTATGCTTGCATTTCTGCTTTATCTATTTTTACCTGTTTGCTGTCCAATCTGAGATCTCCGCCAAGCAGTTGTATCAGTTGTGGATAGCTGAAGGGTTCATATCGTTTGGCAACAGCTGAAGAGTTCTTAGAAAAACCAATCAGTAGAGGCCTTGTTCGAGTGAAGAATACAGGAGCTGGAGGCAGAATCAAAGCAATCAATATTCCCATTGTTGGAAGCCTGGCTGCGTTCCACTGTTTAGTGCAGGCTGGCACACACCTTCGTTCGTTGTTGCACCTACACTCAGATAACCAACCCCTTACCGCAACATATGCTGTGAATATTTGTAAAATGTTCAAATTCCTCGGGGTTTTGGACTTGCGAGCAATAGCCAACAGGATTTTAAAACTTTTGCTGTTTGAGGTGTTCGAAGTTGAATATTCCTTCCCTTTCCTTCATCATTATGCAACCTTCTCAACCTTCATGCGCTAGATATGTTATCCAGCTCCATAGATTGCGGGCCTGTTGAATTTTGGACAATGCACAAACTGATGCCTCTAAGTTTTGGTTACATCACTCTGCCTCCACATCCAGGAAAATATTGCAGGTCTTTGGAAAATATAAATTTTATTTCAGCCTTACATATATCCCAGCTGTTGTACTCCGGATATAATGGGAAGACTGCCCAATCTTCAACATCTCCGAATTTATAGAGATTTAAGTTATTATCAGCCCACGTTGTCCAATGTCTTTGCAGGCTGAGTTGTCTCAAATCCTTGAAGCTGCAGCAACCAGCAGGGGTTTCAATTTCATCTGGAACTCAGCATTAATCCAATATGTCTTCATTTCAGCTGATCAGTGCCCCATAAATCAGTCCTTATAATCGATGCAGGGCATTGTTTGGTTTCATTTGCTCTCCGGGATATGCTACAAGTAATGCCATGGTTGAATAGTCACTTTATGCATCTTCTACAGTTTGACTAATGGGAACTCAAAATGCTAGTAGTTAATTGTATTAACTTCTGCTTTTAGAAAGAAGAAAACCCCATATTGGCTTACATAACTTGAAACAAAGCTTTAGATCCACTTATAGCTTAGATAACTAATGGAATCAATAGCTTCCTGTAGCAGATGTCAGCTCATTTCGCCAAGTTCTTCGTTGGAGATTCCTCCAAGATTCTTGAAAATCGTCTTTTTATCTACCCTTTGGGATAGGAAATTAGTATACGTCATTCTTTTCTCTTTTTTTTTTCTTTTGAAATTGTCATTTCATTGATTGAAAATGTTATATATTTTTTTCTTTTACTTAAGCTTTTTCATTTTTTTATTTTTTCCCTTTTTCCACTTAAAAGCTAGCTTTTCTTTTCTTTTCTTTTCTTTTAAGTTTTGTATATTGATAGTTGAATAATTGTTCTACTTCTATTATTTCGGATTGGCCGTTATGTATTTGGCTGGTTAAATATGGAAATAGCTGTATAAATATATTTTCAGTGATTAATAACATGTTCTTGGTCTTATGCTTTGTATTAGTTTGTGTTAACACGTTTGCTTATGTCATCATTTTGATATGCCGTATTTTATCAGTTTAACGGTTCATGTTGCAATTTCGATATGAGCTTTATATGTCAAAGAAATATAATCTTTTGAGTTAATTAACTTAATACAAGATAGCCTTAATTTTGAAGGTGACACTGACCAGAAAGAACTCAGTAATTGAGGGGGATTCAAATAAAAGAAGCCCAAGTGCAAACTGCAAAAAGATTTATTACAAGGCCTTATATTTGACCGTTCAACAAAAATTTCCATGGGCTCTCTTGGGCTGAAAGTTAGAACCTGACCCGAGCACATGAGAGCATTAAAGCCCAAATTAAAGTTTTTGATGTTGATAGTTTGGCGCATACCAAGACTTACACTTTTTCCGTTAAAATAAAAAAAAAGTTCACAGGTGAGGGTATTATTACCATTAGTGTTGGCCAAAAAGCTCGGGCTGCACTAACGGGCTTTAAGCTCAGCCCGTGAGATAAAATTATGAATAAAGGCTCTTAAAATGTAAAGCTCATATATGATGTATCTAGTTAAAGACCTTTGATAAAAGGCTTTATAATATATAGTGTGTTTGTGTATATATTTAAAGAAAAAGGGTTTATAATATATTAAGAAATTTAAATTGAAAAAAAAAACGAAACAGTTGCAATCAAAACCTAAATCCCTAGAAAATTTGCTCCTCTCACTCCTCAGCAGCTCTTAGCCTCTTATTGTTCTCGAACAGGAATCATGCCGACAACCAATAGTTGCCAACAACCGCACATTGACTGCCTCACAACGAACCCAAGCAGCCACTGTTTCAAGATCAACGCGGCCATGTGTGCCCATTGCCTAGCACGCAACAAAGTAGCCACCCAACAACAGTGCAACACCACCCGTGTGACACGGCACCACCACCAACGCAACGTAGTAGTAGCCACAAAATTGGCGCAACGCAACAACAACCACTGAACCTGCGCGATGTAGCAGCAAAGAATCCAGCTCCAATGTAATCCGAACCAATGCCCACGCGATTTGAACTAGCAAACCATCACCAAGTCCACCTCAAGTAAGTTTTAAATTATTTTATTGTAGAAATTCTAATAAATTATTGTACAATGTCAAATATTTATCAAATACATGTTGAATTATTGTAGAAATTCAGTATTGTAAAATATTATGGGACAATGATTTATAAAATGTTGTGTATTGTTAGAAAAATATTATGAAAATGAAATTACGATGTACAAAATGTTATGTATTGTTAGTATTTGTAATTCATTACATTGTATTGCGAATGTTTTGTATATTGAACTATTATGTATTGGATGATCAATTTTAATTTAGGTCTTTTCAACTTTATTAAAAAAAATTTTAAAAATCATGAAAGTCCAAGCCCAACCCAGACCAACCATGCAATTTGGATAGGCTTTTTAAGAGCTTGGACTCAATGACAATGGGTCAGTTTGGGATTGCGGTTGAAATTTAATAAGCTGCTTATTTCATAATATTTTATTAAAATGGTGTTTGGTAAATTTTGTAAAAGCAGCTTATTTCATAATTTTCTCCATTTTATCAGCAGCTTTTAAAAGCAGGTAAAGGGTTGCTTTTCATAAGTAGCTTATTTAATAAGCTGCCACACTTTTTTAAAATCCCTATTATAACCTTGGATTTTAATAAAAGACAATTATATCATACTTATCCATAAACCTTAATATATAAATCATACCTTTATTTCTATCATATTTTATATAAAAAATTACAAAGTTCTTTAAAATTTTTTAATTGAGTTCTTTTAATATAATTTTACATATTTAAGAAAAAAATATGTTTAAATAATTTATTAAATATACTCTAAAAATAAAAAAATAATTAAAACTTATGTCTATTTTGGTCATTATATAATAAAACAACACTTCGTAATAAAATTTACAAAACGTATATACTCTACTTTTCAAACTAACTGCAACTGCAACTGCACATTTTATCAAACACCAATTTTTTTAATCAAGAACTTATTTATTTCATCTCAAGACAAAGACAATGCTTATTTATTTCATCAGCCTACGCAATCCCAAACTGGCCCAATAACATGAGCTTGGTGCTGGGCTTTTTCTTGTAAATTGTCAACCTTAATTACCATTTACAAATAGTATGTATATTTTCGTTAAAAAAAGAGAAAAATAAATTCTACTATTTATCTATCTTATTATAACTACTTAGGAAAGAAAGTGAATTAGATGGAATGCTCAAACTTCTAGATCATTAAAATTAGTATTTGTTATTAACTACAAAGCTGTGTTTGTCCCTTATATTTAAAATCGAAATTAAAGTCACCAACCTTTCATTTGTTTAGGGTTTTCTTGAGATTAGTATAAGATAAGTAATGCTACACATCCTAAATTTATTACCAAAAAATCTATCCTAAAAATGATGTGACATTTATAAATTAATCGGTGAGATAATATAATTAATTCATTTAGATTTTTACGGAATTACTAATCACTCAATAAATGACACATCATATTTGAGATGAAATTTAGTATAAAAAATATAGGATATATATTATTTCTCTTAATACAAGTCGGAAAGTAAAGATGAAACAAAAAATAGGAAAAAAAAGAACATCTATCACGAGTTTTATTTTTCTTGTCAATGGAGAAATTAAGAACCCTCCGTGACTTTCACTAGAATTGTACATGCATTGTCTCTCCCGTTTGCAAATTCACTCGTAAATTTTCTAAAACAATCAATTGCAGTAGAAAGAAAGGAATCAAGAGGGAACAGTGAGAACGCCGGCTTGGCCTCTTCAACGAAATGGAGCTTTCCAAAGTTGACAGTTTTTGGACTTCAATGCACATGTGCTTGCATACAAACATGTCGGTGCATTTGTTAATTTTGATTTGACTAAACCTAATCGTATGAATTATCATATGTTTAAATATCTTTCCATTTTCTTTAATTGTCTCCTTAAGCATCCTTAATTGTCTCGTACTTAAACGTTAAGAAATATTTTATGTATAAATGTGTCCACTCTCTTGGACAAGAAAATCTTCGCCCACCATCATGTAAATTCAATCATTATTCATCATAAATAATAAATGTCAAAGAAAGAGTGAGTCTATATATGTAAACACACACGCGTGTCTCGAATTATTTATAAACCCCTTTAATGATGAGAAATTAAGGGATGAGTTAGATGGATTAAGATGATTTTTCAAAGTAATAATTAAAAATTACGTTGAAAAGGTTTGGTTTTTAAGTGTTATTATTTGGTCTCAGCTACTTTGTTTTAAATTTGAATGGAATATACTTGAGAAGACCAGAATGGAAGTTATCTCAAACGGATAGAGTGGTATAATTCAAAGAGTTACTTTAAGCAATGATTGCGTAGATAGACAGATCTAACGAGTAGTTTATTTTGAAAGTGAAAAGTGCATTTGATGAATAGAATTAAAACAATTAAAATAAATTCATTTATTGTTATTGTTCTGCGTCACCGCTTTCGGCTTCTCTGCTCCTGTGTGAAAACCCACGGATCAGTGTCAACCCGCAAGCCTACAAAAAGCAAAGCAGAGCAAATAAAGGGCAACGTCGGCGAGAAAATAGCATGCATGCAATTAGCAACAATAATTACAAGTACCCATTCAAATGTAAATCAAGAAATTTGAGGTAATTATATAAAGTTGAACTTAATTAATAGTGATCAAAGCTGGTGGGAGAATGCTTAAACATCATTTATTGTGTGTCGGCGACTCTAATTCATGCCCAAAAATGTATTAGCAAACAAAATCTAGCAAAATTAAGCTTGTCGGAGACCGATGATCCCAAGTTCCAACACTACATAAAATTTAGCTATTCATCAATCAGAAACTATCAAATCGGAAACAGAATTAGGGTTTAGTGAGGACATTTTGGTCTTGTTGATAAAATGTGGTTGATAATATCTGATTTATTGAAAAACAAAAAAAAAAAAACAAAACTCACATGGATTAGCATGTGAGGAGACTATAAAATCAATCAATGAGAAAACGGTGGGTCAATTTTCGTAATTTGGTCTTGTGAAGAGATCTACATAGTTGATGTACGTAGACTTTCTTTGAATTTAGATATCTATACGGCACTTAAAAACTTAATATATAAAAAAAAATTGGTTGAGTAATAAAAAGTGAATGCAAAATACGGTATAAAAATATTGACAGAAATTAATGAAAATAGCCTAAAGTTTGGTGTGCATTTATAATTTTTAGTCGCTAATGTTCCATCCTCCTTTGTTATTATAGCAAATAAATATTAAGAATTGTTGGTGCTTGAGACTTGATTGAGAGGTGATAAATAATGACTTTGATCCAATAGATTAAGATATAGGAAGTGAAATGTTATGTGATTAATGGAGTGATTTTTTTTTTTTATTTTAAGAAAAATTTAGAACTTAATGACTTTTTAATTTTTCTTTTTCTTTTTTTTTTGGGGGGGGGGTCAATCATAGGTATTTTTAGTTATAAAAACAAGGAAAATCAGAAATTGGCTAAAATTATAAATGATCCCCAAATTTCGACTATTTTTATTATCAAATTCCCTAAACATGACCATAAATATTTTAGTTTTGATTGATACAAGACGGAAAGACGCAGCATTCAATTTAAATAAATTTATTCCATGCAACTAAGTATATCAATTTGATTTGATGGACAATATATAAGAGCTAGAGAAATAACTGTCGAAAACCCTTTTCAATAATTTAGACAACGAAATCAAACCAAAGTAGATACTAGAAACATCAGGTCACATACCCAGAAACGACAATACGTAATCCTGATTTAAGAACTTGTTGGTTGTCGGCTAAAATTTAAGCTCTCAAAGAGAGACTGAAATGAAAATTAAAAAAAATAAATTAATGAAGGGGCCTCAATCAGAAATAGCAAGTAATGCAAGTTTCTAGTAACACGTGACGCTGCTTGACAAAAGCTATGAAATTTCAATCTTCATGGCCTTGTTTTGGAAACTCCATAGATCCCTCCATAATGTTATGTACTAGACTAAGACATGACACGTGTCATGTCGTGTGAGTGAGGAGATGGGGCATGTGAGGTGATCAAAGTTGCATTCACTCACGTAGATATGTCCCAAACAAGGAAGAAAAACAATTATTTAGAGAGAGAGAGAGACTTGGGATTTGCTTGGTGAGTGAAATTATGGAGGTAAAATTTATAATACATGGCTTGGCGTCTTCGTTAGTATATGAACATCGCCAAAAATCTCTATTAGTTTTATTTTTTAAATATCTATTTATTTATTTATGTGGTTAAAAAAAAAGTAAAAAAATATATTATTTTCCGAAAGACTCTTCAAATAAAAATAACTTCAGATTATTTTAATCAAATAAATATTTTTTTTTAAAAAATAAATGATAATTAAAATATTTATCTTTATTCAATAAAAAATAATAAAATATGAATTGAAGAGTGAGAAAGTAACTCTATAAAATTAAAGAAAAAGAATAATTTTTTATTTAAAAAATGTTAATTGAAGTATCTTTTAAAATCTTAAATGCTGATATGACTTTTCAAATAATTTAAATAAAAAATAAAATCTTATTTAAATAGTTTTTTTCGGAGATGCTTTAATATTGATACACAGTACTGGTAGATAAAAACAAAGTTTATCGTAAAGAATTTGGTAATGATAAGGTGCATGCATAAGCTGCAAATGCATGCCCACGTCAACTACCACTTTTCCAACTAGGTCAATCACCAATCAGAGCACGCCATTTAAGGGTTATGGTCATAATAGTAGAAAATAACTACCAAGGTTCATGGAATGCCATAAGAAAGTCTCCCATGGTGTGCGCTTATCGCATTATTATGTTTAAAGTGTAGTATGGTCCTTAGATATAATATCTTCTTTTTTTTTTAATAAAAAAATATAGTAATACATCTATTTTGAACATGCATAATAATCTAATTTGAGCCTACAGTTTGTTGTGGGTTTCTGTTCTTAATTTCTGTTTCTTAAAATATGCTTACGCTTTAAAGGGCTCTTATTAGCTTATGAGCTAATGGGTGATGGATAGATGGTACATTTATCTGACCTAAGACTGCTGATTTCCATGAAAGAGATATGAAGGAGACTTTTTAAATACACACATAAGGTGGCAATCCTTGATTTGCTAATGAAATAAAGTGATGAAGACCGTAACAGGAGAGGATGAATGCCCTATGATCACATGGTATTGCGTATTGAGACGTACGCACGAAGGCCCACTTTGTTAGGTCAGGAACGAACATATTTCTTAAAGCCCACTTGAGATAAAACCCCAGCTTGGAAACACAAAGAAGAAGCGTTGTATGGTCTCTCTCTCTCCTCTCTCTCTCCCACACAAACTTAAAAACCAAGACCCCTTCTGCTTTCTTCAATGCACTTGTCTTCTTCACATCCAACATCACTGTCTTTGTTGTGGTCCAATTCCTCTTTATAACTCTCTCATCACATTCTGCATATTGCTCTTTAACTCCATCTCGCTTCTCTTGCTCTCTCTTGCACTTCGTTTCATAGTTCATACTGCGCAACCCCTTCGGCCTTCAGTATCTTTCTTTTTCGTTTTTCCCAAGAGAATATTGCAAGTCCCTTTTAATTTGCTCATTAACATTAATATATACAAAGCAAGCCAGCAGCTAGCTCCAAGGATCATCATGTCTAGCAGAAGGCCAAGGCAAGCTGCCGGCGTATCGAGGATCAGTGATGATCAGATCATTGAACTTGTCTCAAAGCTACGCCAACTCCTCCCTGAGATTCGCGATAGACGCCCACAAAAGGTATATATAATTACAAGTTATTACTTTCACATCATTTTCCAAGTCTGCACCATGGAGTTAATTGGCATGTACAGCGTATTACAATTGTTTTACACGACATTCATTTGTAGAAAATAAATACTTTGAACTTTGACTAGAAAACTTAGGGACAATAACGAACCATCTTCTAGGTTTTCTCTTCTCTAGACGTTGGTACTTTACAAAATACGTACCACATACCATACCATTAAAATGTTATTTTATACTTACGGGATATTATACTGTCTTAATCGTTATTTTCGAATATGAAGATTATATAGTATATGAAAATATTTCATACGAGTTCAGGTGCCGATTGACTTGAATAGTATTGAAGCTGGACTTGGAATAACCAAAACCCACGTTGGGTTCTCAAATGACACAGCTCATATATAAGTCAAAAGTTTGAGCATAGCTTCAGCCTTACTCTATGGCACAATAATATATGTGTCTACGTGGTTTCATGTGCATTATGTTTAATGTTTGTTGAATATATACGTCTCATTTAACGCCACAAGAAAATGACTCGTTTCTAATTTATTTTGTGACAGGTTTCAGCTTCTAAGGTTCTACAGGAAACTTGCAATTATATTAGAAGCTTGCACAGGGAAGTTGATGACCTAAGTGAGCGACTATCCCAGCTCTTATCTACTATAGATGCTGATAGTCCCGAAGCTGCGATAATTAGGAGTTTAATTATGTAATTCTGTAGCCTTAATTACTTAATTATCTTTCTAGTTCTTCTCTACTTCAATCTTACTAATTAAGTTTTGGTCACTACATTGATCAAACGTGGACTAGAATGTATTGTAACTATAATTAAGTTTGTATAATAAAAGGACTTGCACTAGCAAAGCCCAAGTTATAATTAATATTATAATATATTTTTTGGATCTTAGTTTGTTGATTATAAACTATATGTTGTAATTCATTGACATGATTTGTAATTAAATTAATTTAAACTATGAATATAGTAATTTAATAGTGAGCTTTTGTCGGTAAGTTGGGATCAGGTGACATAATGTCAGCAAAGGGAAAAAAAAAGGGGAAAAAAATAAAGTTTCACATGCATGATTAGTAAGTGATTTGATAGAATATTAGGTACTTCTGTTGCATGAAATTTATTCTACTGAATTTCCCATATCCCTTATCAATTTAATGGCTTATTTTTGTTCGCCAACCAACCTATTATCTTAATTTTGTTCGTTTCTTAGCTTGTGCCATGCATTTAGGATAAGGTAAATGCACTTCTAGATTTTTTTTTTCCAGTTTTAACACTGATATATCTGTCGAGAATTTGGACAAATTTACAGACTTGTAACTCTAGAAATTTGCGGCCCCCAAGGATGTGGTCGGATTGATTGGCAATGTAGTTGTCGCATTTACAAAACCAGAGTTTGATTCTTGGGGGTGGTAAGGGGGTCAAAATTGTATTTTGGATTGCCCACCCCCCTTACCTTTTAGAAAAAAAAAAAAAAAACTCTAGAAACTTGTGAAGTCAAGAAATTATTCATTAATAGATATTACAAGATAGAGTCAATGTAACGAAAATACTTAATTATTTTGGAAGTGTACTTATTTTACGAAGGAATATGCCATATTAATTCTTCAGAAATCTCTTGATAAAACATGATGTAAATATATAATTGTGCTGTATTAGAGTTTTATCTGTACATGATCTGTTTTCTTCAAACACTCAATGTACCCTAGATTTTTGTCTAACTTATACTGCTTGTATTGATATTCTACAGTTTGGCAAATGATTTTTTTTAAAAAAAATCTTGGGGTACACCACATAATTAGGGGAGAAAAAAGTACTAAGCTAAACAGAAATTGTAAATGCATGAATTTTGAGAATATTGAAAACAACACGAGAACCAAGTAGAAAAATCTTTGGCTTGAAAACCTGCGGGTATCATGGGATAACAAAATTTTGATTTCGTCATTTGGAGGACTACGCCACCACGTAACATTACCACACTGTAGCCCCAAACACTATTTTCCCGAACTGCAGGTGCACCGAGAAATTTCTAGAGCTATGCAATTGCAACAAAGAAGTCTTAAGGAAAAAGTCTTGGGTGCTCAAGTGAGACTTTTCCATTCGCTCCTTACCACGTGCATCTTTTAAGAAATCATAAAAATATTATTCACACACATGTGATAAACAGTGAATGAATAAGAAACAATTTTTCAGAAGCACCAAATACTCTTCCTCTCAAAAACCATGAGAAACTAAGAGATTAACTTTGTAATAAGTGGATTACTAATTTACTAACAACAAGTAGTCACTCTCCAACCAAACATTTAACCAACCTCTATCACAATTTTAAGAATAACCAGAATCACAGCCATAATTTCTGCATAGCATGCCATATATGTATTTAATTTATTTGGAGCAATAAATATATATATATGATGAAGTTGAAAAGGAAGACGCATGAGACACATTCTATGAAAGGTGAATAAAGCTTGGTGGTTACTGACAGACTATGAAAGGAGAGTAGGTAACATTATTTTCAATATGCCTTTTCCATTTGAGGCCATAAAGACAATGCAATAAATCTTGAATTTGAACAATCATAGCTAGAACTACTGCTCTCTCCATTATTGATTCCTCAAAGTGAAATTGACTGAGACCCTGCATCGATTTTATACATTTATGAATAATTAATAAGTAGTAATATATATTTTTTCAAACTTGTTGTCATTTTAGGTCAAAGGTAAGTTAATTCAGGAGTAAAGCACCAATCAAATATGTTTTTGGCCATAAATCACGAAGGCAATTGATAGAGATATGAGATCTGGATGCTGGATTACGTTAGCTAATTAATTAAGTTTGGTCAATTGTATCATTTAAGGGGAAAAAGGAACTTGATATTGCATATGCATGCGACCTATAGTTAAAGCAACTGTTGAGACTCCTAAAAAAGGGCGTTATTGGTTGATACACATGCGACCTAAAAGTTGTTCCTAATCATTCTTGTAGTTATAATTAAGAAGCATAGCTGAAGGAGAATTTAAAGATGTTTTTATAAATTCACATTTCAGCTAAGTGGTAAGATAATGTAATAATATGACCAAACTAATAACATTTTATACAAGTGAAATTAATAATATCCACTTTTCAATTATGTTCATGCTTAACATGCAAAATAAAAGAGCAAAGATAAAGCTGCAAACTTCTATTCAAACTTATTTTTGTACAAAATACAATTTTTTTGAACAATGAACTTATGAAAAAAAATTTAACACAGATATTCACATTTTAGAAATTATAAATTTGAAAAGTTCACCATTAATTATTTTTTAGCATAACAGTTGTTTTATTTTATTACACTATCGTTTTGGTGCATAACATCATCGTGCCACTTAAAATTTATTTTTGAAAGTGCAAGAATTAACATAAATTTTATTTTTGAAAGTGTAAGAATTAACATCCGCATCGGAGAAGAACTAAATCAACCTAAATAAAAGAAAAATTGTTGAATGAAAGAAATATATATGTGTGGGGTGTGTATAAATAAATGCAAGAAAAGGGAAAAAAATGAAAAACAGTTTAGTTATATGTCTAGTAAATTAGATTGAGTAATTTGGATATTATTGCCCGCCCAAATTAATGGCCTATTACAAGTTGTGTGGTGCGGAAACAAGTTCCCTTCAGTAGCCGGCAAGAATCAACCCAACAAAAAAAAAAAAAGAAAAAAAAAATCTCAATTGTTGTTTCATAAGTTTTACAATAAATGAAAATAAAACTCGGTCAATTTTACATGTTCGTACGATCATAAGAAGTCCCTTTCATACTCCCCCACCGCCAAGGGAAGAAAAATGTGGACGATGGAAAACCTAACGAAAAGACCATATGAGAGGATTCCATGAGAAACATACGCTTCATCTTAAGAGTTTACGAATTTAAAAAATATTATTACGAATCCAGGGAAATTTTACCAATTCAATCAATTATCTATCTTTTGTCTTGTCAAATTATACATAAGTTATATGCTTTTTTTTTTTTCTAATGTTTTTAAGGTAAAAAAAAAAAATTAACGGTTAAAAAAGAGGCGAGGAAAAAAGATAAATTCATTATAATAGATTTATCATTCCACGAGTCCTCTCCATTTTGTATTTGATAAAAACGAAAAAAAAATTATATGAAAAGCATTTAAAATGTTTTATTTAAAAAGTTTATTAGATTTCGTTAGACTTGATTAGTGTAGTTAAAAATGCCATCAGACATTGATTATTGGGCTGGGCCTTTTAATGATGTTTTACAAGAACTATTCTTTAGGTATCTCAATGACACATTATACGCATTCATTTTTTTTTTGGAATTTTAAAAACTAGTAGGGCGTTTTATGAAAATATCCTAACAGTTAACTACTCGAAAAGTACTTGCGTTCGCCGCCAAAATTAATAACAGGAACCCGTGATGAGCGAGACGATTCGAGTAAATTCCAGACAAAAATAAAGACAAATCCACGCTCTTTTCATACATACACGACACCACGCTCTCTTTAACAAATTCATAAAAATAAAATAATAAATTTCGTAATTAGCTCGTTCATGATTGGCCCTTTATGCGCGCGTTGCGTTAGTTAGTTCGTTGGATTAGGAACGTTCTGTAAAACGATACAAACAGGTGAAAAGGGTATGTTTGGTAATCAAAATCTTGTCTTCGTCTCTAACCTCTTATCGAGAACAGGGCATAATAACAACAGGTACTCTTAAAGTTCAACAGTTTCATGTTCTTGGTTTTTTTTTTTTTTGTTGTAAATAAACGAAATGAACAATTATAGATTTATTTGCTAATTTTATGTGTAAATTGAGGTTGTTGCTCATCACACCATGTTGAAGTTGAGATAAAAGCGTGTTTGGGTATTTGAAATTGTTTTTGACTTTGCAAAAGAACAGTCCTAAACGGTCCCTTAAGTGTGTTTAATAATTTATCATGTCATGCGAATTGCCTTACTTTTAGTTTTAACTTTAATCTGCTTTCTTTTTGCCTTGTTTGACTTTGCTTGTTACTTAAAGTACAAGCTAAGATTTGCTTTAAAAGATTCCTGTGCAATTTAGTGAAACAAATTACGTTTGTTTCCATTAACAGTGATTCCCGGGATCTCTAAAAAGTAGCTCATTGGGATCATAATTGGGCAGTTGATAATCCAAACCAACTGTATGTAGATGAAATGAACCATCAAACTGGGAACCAACGACTTGTAATTTATTGACTAAATGTTAGAAATTAGGCATTTTGTCTTTGATTGTGTGCCAATAAGGGTTTGATATTGTGAGGTATGACCGCTAGAAGATATGAACATAAGATCATTGAAGTCAGCACCAATGCCATAATCTATTATCTCTTCCTGTCATTTCCAGTATCATCTTAGCCATTCCTTGCAAAAACGGCCTCTTCTGTGGACTGCTGAATATAAATTTCACTATTATTTGTTGAAGTTGGTGAGATGATTTCTCAATGATCGGATTAGCTTTGTCAAAATAGGTTACTGAAATTTTACTCTCTATCTCTTCCATTAGGTACTCTTAATCCGTGTTTTAACCTTTTTGTGAAATTTCCGACGCAATGTATGCTGGTGGTTATGTTGCTGAAGTTGTAGGCCTGTCTCCCAATGCAACAGAAAAGGACATTCATGAATTTTTTTCCTACTGTGGTGACCTAGTGCATATTGAAATCATCAGGTAGTGTTTTTGTTCTTAGTTTTTGTTGATGAACATGAATTTGCTTCTCCAATTAATCTCCATAATGGTTGCTTGGCTACAATCGTGTATAAATTTTATGCAGTGCACATTTCAATCTCATTGAATCGATTATCCATTGTTATTTGATAAATGTAAAGGTCATTTTTGTGCTTTAAGATGTTGAACAGGTCTGCTATTGAATTAAATACATTATGGTTATGATAAGCTTCTAGGCTATCCTTTCCTTTGCTGATCAGCGTAATGTACTGTACTCCATTGAATGGCATTTGGAGCGTACAGCATCCACTATTGTCTGAACTTCTGAATTAGAAATAATAATTTATACTTGTGGGGCATAAATATTTGTTTAATGCTGATCAAATGCATAATCATAATCAGGGGGGATCATGCATTTAAGGAGCTGATTCTTTGTTGAAATACAGATCCGGTGAATATGGTGGTACTGCATATGTGACATTTAGCGATGCTTATGCTCTGGAGACTGCTGTTTTGCTCAGTGTAAGTTGCTCTTCATACACTTTTTAAGAGAGTTGAGTACTTATTATGGAAATGGCAACACATTTGCACCAAATTTTTAGCTATTTTAGTTCTGATCCCTTTTTGCGCCAAACCATAATATCTAGTTCTGAATTCTTAAAAATGACTCATTTGAAGCAGACTGCTTTAGTAGTAGGCTTACTTTAACTGTCAAATATGCAGTCGAGTGAGCCTTCAATTGTCCTTACATATCTGAAATCTGACTGTAGTGTATCCTTGGGAAAAGTTAAGAAATTTATGATGTTGGAACTCTGCTAATTACTGAAATCTGTACATTTATAGACAATCCTACGAAGAATTACTGGTGGCAAGTTCCAATGACTTATGTTTAAGAGATTAAAAAAAATGGCAATATTCGCACTTTCAGATTTTATTGACAACGAGCTCAGTGCTTCTCTTGAGTGAAAGGTTGCCCTTTTCAAGTTGTTTGGCTGTGAATGTAACAAAATCTAGTGATTTGTCCTATTGCTAGCCTGTTTTACCTTTTCTGGTGAGTTCTTTTTAATTTCATTTTGGCTCAATCTGTCATAAGCTTGAGATTTCAGGGAGCTACAATACTGGATCAACCAGTATGCATAATACGGTGGGGAGCGTACACAGATGAACCTAACCCTTGGATCAGTTCATGGGGCTTTGATGAAAATTCTGGCTCAACGGTATGTTTCAAAACCTCCAGCAGGCAGTTGATTAATGGGTTCATTTCCCAATAGCTTATATAAGTCGTAGATCTTTTCAACCTGGGAATTGAAGAGAACATTGTACATGACTTCGGAACTACCAATTCTGTTTTAAGGAATTTGATAGGAAGGAAAAGAAATCTGTTGTTCTCACGTGTATGAAGAGAACATTGTACATGACTTCGGAACTACCAATTCTGTTTTAAGGAATTTGATAGGAAGGAAAAGAAATCTGTTGTTCTCACGTGTATGAATATCATAATTTGGTTGCATTCATTGATAAAGCCAAGTAATCAGAACTGTTGAATATGATTCAGTAACTATGCTAATAATTGGGGAATCCTTGGGAATCTGAGTATTTGTTAAAGGCAGAATTAGGGGACTGTTCAGTAGGCAGAAATTTTTTCATGATAAAAAAAAGGGATTATCATGAATGGGAATAATTATACAGTTTTTGAACTTAGATGAGTCTTGTGGGCTGATAAAACTGCTGATCTGTGATCTTTCTCTCTTTCGCTATGAAGCAGAATCAAACCTATAGTCTGTAGCACTTGTGTATGAACACAGTACCCTGTATAAGATGTGGAATCAACAATCATATTTCATTTCGACTTTTAAGTTAATTAACTTTGATGATTCTGTTAAACTAACTGTTTATAATTTTAGCAGACCACTCATATGGGGCAGTTTGTTTCTACCCCTGGAGAAGCAGTAACTATTGCTCAGGATGCTGTCAAAACAATGATAGCCAAAGGGTACATTTTGAGCAAAGATGCATTAGTCAAGGCCAAAGCTCTAGATGAGTCTTATGGACTCTCGGCTTCTGCAGCAGCCAAGGTAGCTGAGCTTAGCAATAGAATTGGGCTCACTGATAAGATCAATGGCAGCATGAAGGCTATAAAATCAGTGGATGAGAAGTATCATGTTTCAGATGTCACCAAATCAGCTGCATCGTTCACTGGAAATGCTGCTGTAACCGCAGCAACATTTACAAGGAAAACAGCTGTTGCAGCTGGTACTGCTGTAGTCAATAGCAGATACTTTGCCAAGGGGGCTCTTTGGGTTTCTGGAGCTTTGGAACGTGCGGCTAAAGCTGCAGCTGATTTGGGTACTCATGGTGCTAAATAAATGATATTTTAGGTTTATAAAAACATCTCTTTTCAGTCTGTTTGCCCAAAAGATCAACCGCAAACAAACAGTCAAATAAATAATTTCTGATAAATACCAGGCTTGTTTAGGTTGTTTGGTTTGCATCTGTGAATTACAGTTCCTGACCCGCTTATTTATGGATTAAATGGCTATTAATACATCTCAGGCTTAGCAGTTCCTAAGCAACACACATTTTGCTAGCAACATTGGTGCACAATAAAATCCCATAACATTATATTTCAGAAGGAAGGAGATGTTTTCTTGTCCATGAATTGCCTAGGATGCCCTACAATATGATAGATTGTCCAAGATCCCCATGGTTAGTATGTACCTGATTTTGATATGACAAGGATGGCACAGAGGGACCATCCATTTGTACTCTTTTTGCATTTTTGCTACTTTTCTATGTTAATTTAGGTCATGTACGAATCCAGGTTCTGAGTCTCGTGATGACTTGACTCATGCTTTTTCCAATGTGCTTGCCCCCGGCAGATGCGCTGTCCTGCAATACATGTTCATGGAATTATATTGCTTTTGAGTTTTGTATTCATTCTCTGATGTTCATGCTTTTGTTTTATCATTTACACTTGCTTGTAATCAAGGACCACAGTTAAAATCCTCAGGATCTGAATTCAATGACCCTTTTTTTTTAAGCTGGTTCTCCGCCAAAGCTGCCGTGGGGCAATATGCTGGTCTTATTAGACAGGACTGTTGACCATCGGTTAGACTTTTCAGACAGCAACATGCATTTCACAATCAATCTGCTTTTCATCAGTGTTCACTAATAAATCATAGGCTGCGTGGTTGTTACTTCCACATTTATGGAGCTAGCTCAATAACATTACTGCTTTTGAGTTACCTATTAACTAAATTCTTGATTTTCTTGATTAGCCTTTTCTTGTCTGCCAACCATACATGATTTATATTGCATCTGAATTTTAATGCGGCAACATTTTATTCGCAAATGCTGTGCCTAGAGAAATTTCATATCAGCAACGTCCAATAGTTTCGCCTTGCTTTGCCAGAAAAAGGTTTGCCAGAAAAGAAGAATGATAAGTCATTAATGTTTTTTCCTGAAACTTTCTTCCTCGTATGTATCTCAATTTTTTGCATCATTTTCTAGTCTTCAGTGAACAAAAGCAGATAAAAATCAAGCTTAGAAATTTCATTTTTAAAAAAGGAAGAGATTATGTTTTACTGATAACTTTCTACAGCAGTTGGAACATTTGTTGTCATGTTTCAGGTAATTGAACTGAACGTATCCATATAATGGTTTCATTGCATGTAGAATATCAAATCCTACAGCATGATTGTAATTTTGCAAAAGCATAATCTAGCAGCATGGCTTAACTTTCTTGCTAACCTTGATATTGCTTTACATCTAGACAAACACAACCATATTAAGTGCGGATCAAATCCTCTTTAATATGTGGTGGTTAGCTTAAGATGGGGGCCTGGTACCAAAAGTTTAGCAACATCTAGTTGTTGCGATTACCCTCAAAATAATGAAATTGCGTTGTGTAGCATTTATGACACATATACCTGATAGCAAGGGTTTTGTTCATTACTTAATAGCTCCTTTTGCACACTAATTGTCCTTTATCTGTGTCCAACACAAGTGACTTTCACTTGATTATAGATGGCAAAGTGTCGTGTAGCCTCTTGTGATTTTCCGGCTATTGGCCCCTTATCTATATGAATGCAATGACACAATTTGAGTCGAGATTTTTGCAACCTAGAACTTCAAATTTGCTTTAACATCATTTTGTGGGCAAATGCCTAATTGTTCACTTTTTCTGGCCAACTCAAATGAGCTTGACTTGATTGGATGACAAATTGTTTGGTAGCCTGTTGTGTTTTTTTGAGTAAAGGACCTGATGGACGTGAATTCAGTGACAGAATTTGAGATGGGAAATGAGTAGGTAAAAAGGAGATACCTATATCTTTGTCACATATATTTTGCATTATTTAAGTGTCATTTAGTTGGCACCACCTTTATGTTATTGGCACAGGTTGAATATCAAATTCTCCTCAATACTTAATGTACTGCCAAGGATTGTGCGCCGCCCTATAGCTTATAAAAGTCTTTAAAAATGATAAGGCTCACAATTTTTTATTGAAAAAAAAATAGCTTTAATAAAAGTGAAAATCCCATGTGGTAATATATTGTGGAAACGAGAACAACAAAACCACTTTTTTGTTGTCAAAATGAAGAAGCTTCAGTTCCAGATGGGAATTCTTAATCTGAATGTTGCAGTGGTGAGGCAATGATAAGAATTTTTCTATAGCCGTCTCATCAAGGGCTTAAAAAAATTGAATTTTTTTAGTGCCTTGTTGGATTTTTGCGCAGCTTTCAAAGGAAATGGTCTTGAGGTTTGAAACTTTGAACAAGCAACAAATGCAAGCCACTAACCAATTTTTAGGATTCTTTTTCTACTTCTTTGGACCAAAGACACAGAATAGACCTTGTCCCCCACCCCTCTTCTTAAGGTTACCAGCCATTGCTGACCGACCCATTTACATTTTCCACCTAACTTGGTTGGTTTCTTATTTCTTAATTTAGGATCAACAACAATTATTATTAAGACAACGAGAATAGCTCGAGGAATTAGTTAGTATGTTCTAATGAGAGATTGTAGGTCGGTGTAATGCTGCCACCATAATTATTTCAACTAAACCATCTTCACATACTTCTTAATTAGTATTAATTTTCCCCATGTTTTTTGGGGGGGAATAAAAAAGAAATTCAAACCCGGCTCACGGAAGTATTGGAGAGATGGGTTGAAGTAATGTGAAAAAGCAGAGCTATGGAAAAGTTTGGAAATGAATGATTAAGAGGAAAAGGCACTAATGCATCTTTATGTGTATGGTAAATTTTCCAGGAAAGGAAAAAGTGTACAAGCTTTTTCATTTTTTTGTTTACCCCCGTCTGAAAACATGATGAGATTATACAGCCATCAAGACACCTTACTAGAACACATTATTCTCTCTGTTCCCTATTGCATTTCAATATGAATCTCCCTTCAAACATACCGAAAACTCCTCATTACTGTACAGCAAACAACTCAAAAAACAGAAAGACAAAAATAACAAGAACAAAATGGTAAAAATTTATGCTTATGAACTAGAAGCAACATATGGGACATCTGGTTAGCCCATTCTCATTGCAATCAGGACATCTTTGGAAGCCAAAATCAGCTTCTTCCCCGACCCATCCTTCTTCATTATCTTCTTCTACTTCCTCTTCCTTTTCATAGTAAATTTTACAACTCCCTGAACATGTTTCACAAGGCACAAATCTTATATCCCCACAGGCTTCACAAGCTCCAAGATTGCCTCCACCGCCATCATCGATCATTTCACAACCTTCAATCACCTTCTCCAGCTGTCCTTCCTCGTGCATTCGCCGTATCTCTTCAGCTCCACCAATATACTTTTTCCCCACAAACACTCTTGGCAATCCTCCCCCACTAAACCCATCTCCCAAAAGCTCTTTTAGCTCGTTTTTGAACCCCGAATGCATTGATAAATCTCGCTCATCAACTCTAACACCTAAGCCTTTCAAGATCACTCTCACATGGCAACAATCCTCGTATGTTTTCCGAACTCCTCTAAGACTAGTGAAGTACACAACAAGCTTTTCTTTCCCACATTTGTGATATAAAACAACCCCATTTGATTTCTTGACATCCAAGGAATCTAATGCAGCCGGCAACTTGTCATTCTCCAGTGGCCGGAGGTGAAAGGGATGCCTTGGTGATAGCTCCTGAAATGATTTTCTAAATGTTTTAATAACTTCCGGATCAAATTCCAAAGCAAAAGGCTTGGAATTGTACTCACTATCACCATGATGATCACCATTAGCCATTTGCAGCCACATAGACATGGTTTTGGGTTCCGCATTACCATTTTCACATAGCTTAGACATTGGAGGGTCAGAATCCGACAAAGAACTTGGACCCCTAGCAACATCAAATGAAAAACTTCGAAAATGATTAGGTGATCTCAATGGACTAACATCTTCAAGACCCTCCATCAATTCCCAGGCATTGATAGTTTCAGGCTCACCAGGTGGAGTCCTAACTGGGGTTTGAGGCACAACTTTTGGTATCTTTTCTTGAATCATATTAGACCATTCCTTTGCTCGAATTAACCCGGTTGAAAATTCTTCACTTTTGGTTTTGCTCTTATCAAACTTATCCAAAAGATCACCAATACATTGATTATCACTAACCTTTTGATCATTATCATGCTGCTGATGATGATCAACATCAAGATCAATATCAACAAGGCTGCTCTGATTCTTGAAGTCCAGCTTGAGAGAACCCAGCGTGGATGATCTGAGAGCCACCACATGATAGCTATCGCCTTTGCTTTGAGGTGGGTGATGAACGTGCATCGAGTAACTTCTCGACACCGGCGAGTACGGGCTCTTGCAGTGCCGGCATCGCTTTTGCTTTGAACTCGCACAACCCATTTCTCCAAAAACTGAATTAAAGATGAAAATAACCAAAATCCAAATGATAATTATATTTAAAAAAAAAAACTGCTTTTTTTCTATTGGAATTTGATGAATAGATTAAAAAAAGCACTCTTGATCAAAATGAGCTGGATTTGCAGAGTTTTGTTACACATTAAATAAAAACAAAAAAACAAAACAAAAGATAAAAAATTTACAAAGAAAATTAACAAATCATTGAAATGAGATGCAAAAGCTGAAAAATTTTGCTACCTTTCCATTATCTTTCTTCTTAAAAGCATGCAATTAAGCTCAGAAACAGACCATTAATTATTATGAAGACGAAAAACAACAACCCATCAAGAAACTGCCAACAAAATTGACAAAACTTTCAACGAGATCTTAAAGAAACCCGTGAAAAGATTTGTGGGAAAGCAAAGAAAATTCTGGAGAAAACAAAGAGTGGAATTTAGAAAGTCAAAGAAAAAGAGCAGAGAGGCCACATTTATAAAGCCATGACTGATTCCCACCACCAACATTTATATTACTTTTTTTTTTTTTCTTTCAGTTTCTCTCTCTTTCTGAAAATTGTCTAGAGAGAGAAACAGAAACGAGTACGCGTAAAGACCGAATGTGATAATCGAAGATTCAAGTTTCAAAGAAGCCTCCTCTCTCGAATGCCAATTTATGTGCTATCTGCGTGAAATTTGAGTTTCCGACGGCGTCGAGCAAAAAAATTTAATTTTTCAAATAATGACGTTTAACTGTTTAAGTACCTAACTTTTTAAAATTTCTCTAATGGGCAGCATTGCTTTATATTTGTTTCAAGTAGATCCACTGTCATTCTCAAATTGAGGTAACAAAATTACACGGCCTACACCTGATGAGGTAGTGCTTTTGTTATGGACCTATTTGTTACAAGTTGGAATACTATGACTCTATTTGAGGAAAGGTAAGAAAATAGGGATGTCGGTGTTACTAGTTCTCTTTCTTCTGAAGGTCAAATATGTTTGATTGACGATGATAAAAGTGCCGGTAAATGCGGGAATTATTTTGCTTGAATGGCTCCTCCACCCATATATACAAGTCCAATTTGATACAATCTTTTAAATTCTTTTGGAAAAAATTAATTTCTTTTCAAAAAAATTAATTTTCATTGATCTTTTTTGACAAACAAATGTAATATATATGGGTCTATCTGTGTAGATATTATTATTTTCTTTCGGGCTATCAGCATTTAAAATTATGTTCTTATTTGAGAAATTATCAAAACACAGGTATGCGAAAGTTTTACACCTTTACTAACTATTATAGTTGTTGCAATGGACGTCTAATTTTCTCAAAATAGAGACCTTTCAGCATTGATGTAATAAATTGTTAGAGAGTTTATCTAGTTACGTATGCTCGCATTTTACCCTTTAATAATTGTCAGATGTTGATGAATTGGAACGTTACCGCGATTGTATTGTAATCTAATCACACAAATCAACATCCAAAAGAAGAAAAATAAAAAAATTGGTGGTGAACTTTAAACATTTTGACATATTCACATTATATAATATATGCGAGTTAAACATTTATTTATTTATTACATTCTTTTTGGGAATTACAAATCATAAGGAAACGACTTTGAGGGAGCAATTAGAGTCACAATTCCCCACTATTTCTTTTTATGTAATAGGATTTATGGAGCCAATTAATGGTTGCAAAAAAGCACCATGAAGCTAAGAGTTTCAGTGGGTGCATTTATGGTAACTCCCCAATGACTTGCTTTTTAATTGATATGCTACAGTACCGACATTTTTGTGAATGAAACTCGCACCAATTTCCATTGCCGCTTCTGGTGTTGTCTTAATATTTTGGCATGGCACCATTGATAGAACATCCAAGCAAAAAACGTACGAAAAGTTTTGTGATTAAGAGAAAATTAATTGCAATTAATGGAAGTCGTTGGAGAAAGTGGTGCATTAATATATGCCGTAATTAAGTCAGCAACAATAGAAGCTTATAGCTTATGGAAATATTGATATTTCAGCCAGAATATTTTAGCTCATTTGAACTCCTTCGATGGGATGGAATTTATAAGCACCATATATAAAATCTTACGTAAGATAATGAACGTATTAAAAGAAAACAAATTATAAATAATTGGACTTCATTTTATTTCAATGAACTTTAACTCTGTTTTAATCACTCTTCATTTAAAGAATGTGATGAAGAAAAAGCATAGGATTTATATTTGATTTGCAACGCTTGTCTTTGTGAGAGACAATCCCATCTTTAATTATAGAGGATTAAAAGATAATTTTATTTCTTACAAAAGAGTAATAGTTGAGTTGAAACTAAAACAAGCTTTGGAATCTTTATTTAGATGTAAAAATCCCCAATTATTAAATCGATGAATTAGCGAAAACTTTGTTAAAGTGTCCTCGTAATTAGCAATTTGTGCAATTGTGCTGTGAGAGATTCATTAAAAGTTGGAGGATCGATGAATAATGAAAAATTGCATGGGGATTGGTTGAACTAATTATTATCACACGTGCATGAAAAACATAGCCGTATCCATGTGATGGCACGTGGATCCTTCGATCTTTACAGTTTCGAAAGGCAAGATGCGTCCTACTGTTTAACGTTTAATGAGCTTTAACTTAATATTAATAATCGGCATCGCTCAACTGTAAAGTTAGTTATAAGGCAACCCAATCAGCTCATAAAGGCACTCCATGTTTGCCACGTAGTGTAAGATCATGAAGTCCTTATTTGTTGCCTACGTCCCCATTTGAGAATACGCATTTTAATGAGGTAAAATGCAAGACGTGTTTGATCACAAAATTGAACAATACACTACTATTTTATTTATAGTGATACAACAAAACGACAAGTATACACGACGTTCATACTTAAGAACTTATATGGAATTTTATTCAGAAAAAAAAGGGAACTTGTATGGTATAATATGACCGTGACATTATTATAGGATTTATTATGAGATCGGACGAAAATAAAAAGGATGGGAATTTGATGTTAAATAAAAAAAAAAAATTAAACATATTAGATTAGGTTACGTATTATGTAATATTTACAAGTAGGTGTAATAGTTTTTATACACTCAATTACCTTCTCCACCATTTTTCGTAACTTTGGTGAAAGCTAAAATGATGGCTTTGTTATGATTGTGTTTATGGCCAGTGTGTTACACAACTTACAACCACCGATAACCTTGGTCATAATTTCTTTGCTTTGACACCATATGTTTAAAGATTTGAAATATCTTAATTGGCCAAAAGTGGAACTTGTTTATGATCGAGAAAAAAAAAAAAGAAATTAGTGTATTTGTGTGCTTGAACTTTTAAATTGGCTGATTAACTTTATATGTATGCTTTTTATTGTTTCAAAACGTAAGAGCGCAAGTAAAGCTCAAATTAGATTTTTAATTTAACTATTTTAGAACTCGAACTCAAGTAATTAATAAAATAAAACTGCTTAAAAGTCACTCAATCAAACTCTTCCCAAAGCTGTTTAAGTTCGCATTGACTTCAAAATTTTAATTGATTTTCCCCCCATAGTTTACTAAATATGATATCTGTGGCTAAGATCTTATACCAATATTGAGAGTTAAGGGTGGCTCCCTGAGGCCAAGTGTCATCATAACAATTTTATTGTGTTGAATCCAAATTAATTATTCAAATTTATCTAAAATGAGATTGCGAAATTAAATGAAGAAAATCTGATAGAAAATCAAATTAACCACAATCAATCTTGAAATTTGAAATTCTGCCCCAATAAAGACGATAGTGATTGTTGCAAATTGCAATACTCTTTCGTTCATGAACGTGCTCGTCACTCTAATTTAGCCGGTTATTAAGAAAAGTGTCTACGTCAATAACCCCAAATAATTTTAAATTTTGTCTGTTAGCACACTCAGTAAATAAAATATTTGTGATGTAAGAATTTATTGAAGGAAGGTATCGAAATGGGTGAGCCTCAGTGGCTTGTTCGATGGAATGTCTGTTGCTTGCTTCTCATTTAAGCACTTCTTCATGGCTTTCCACTAAGCATGCATGCTTTCTAATTCAAATTTTTGTCAATTCCTATTTCCAAAGTGCTTTTTGGTAAAGCTTTTTATATTGGGTCCAACACTTTGCCTGTCAAATATTTGATCGAATGGTTGAGGTGCTGTAGTCAACATGATTTTTGAGATGAGAATTAAGCAAGTTGTCACACTTGTCCCCAGCCCTTTATAAGGTGGATTCGGAAATTTGTGCGCGCGCGCGTGTGCGTAGACACACACAAAATACGATCTGGATTTGTGAGGGCATTTGATCATTCTTCATTATATTTGCATCACATACATGATTAAAGGCTTAGAAAATGATCCATGAGCTACTCTGTCCGCTCGCTTATATATGTAGCTAGCATGATTTTGTAACTCTTCATGAATGCTTGAAGTACAGATTAATCAAGCAGCTCCACAATATATGCCGTAGAAACATGATTAGGCTCGCGATTGACCTCGTTCACTAGATAATTATTAGTTTATTACTTTAAATCCAACTAAGCTCGTGATGTAATTGTTTATGGAAATTGCTAATCAGCGTGATCCAAAATGGTATCCTTTTGAAATTCTGTTCTGTGTATGGCTGATGGGCCAATCAGGTGGCTACAGGCCTGCAGTAACGAACCAACCCATTTGATGCAGTGAGCTAATCCAATCCAACGAGTGTTTGTTGGACTTGATCAGAAAGACCAATGAATTGTTCGTGTATAATATTAATTTTAATCCCCCGGCATAGACTGAGACATTGTCACTATTCAGAAATTGCTGGGTTTACCAATATTTACGAGCAAAAATGTTTTGAAAAAAAAAAAGGTTAAATTGATCAATCGAACAATAACATAATATCACAAAACTGGCTAAATTAATCCAATCTATGCCTAACGAAAAATAAAAGAAAAAGGGTAAAAAGTGCCCACTGAATTATATATCATTTTGATTCGGAGAATAAATTGAATTTCAGTTATCAAATAAAATTTTGGTTAGTTGGTCCCATATTGCATGGATGTGTAGATAGCAAAACACGTGTACTAAAGATTAGCATTAAAAATATTCTTTCGTTGATGAAGAGGAATAGAAGAATTTAAAGAAGATCAAAAGAACCTTTTACGGTTGATATATAAAAGAATATGATGACGACGACGACGAAGAATCAGTGAAAGAGAGAGAGAGAGAGAGAGAGAGAGAGAGACGAAGAGGCAAGGCCACATGGGAACAGTAGGGCATGTGGAGAAGATTCAGAAAGATTCTTCTTTAATTTATGTTGAGGCGAGCAACAAGGAACAACACGGATCCACCCTATTCTTTTGGGGGCACCCTTCAGCTCTTCCAGTTAAGGGCATGTGAAGGGCTCGTGCCTCGTGCCTCGTTGTACGCCAGGCTAAAGCTCTCTATGTAGGGCCCACATCTCTAAAAAGAAATTAAAAATGAAAAAAGAAAAAAAAACCCACCACACCTCCACCACGGGCCACGCACAATTGTGGACCGTGTACCAATCCAATTGCAATTCTATCATACGCACTTTTAACACCAGAAAAGGTGAAAGCACCTGCAAATCATAAATCATTTCCTTTTCAATGGATTGATTTTTATGTCACATATTTTTCCATACATTTTCCTTTTTACGGCCCCGTCTGTCAACCCATAAAGAGTTGATGAGATAAGCTAGCCTAAGTCAGAATTGGATGCCAACATTTGGAGATGCCCCTACAACATCTATTAATTAATAGGGAATCTTGTAAATTTTGCCAGGCTAGGTTTACAGAATTAAGCTGCTTTCAGGTTATAGCTAATTAAATTGCTAATAGCTAATTAGCTAATCAACCAACTTTGTGAGGCCTGTTATGTGTCTTATTTTCATGGGTTTTTCTTCTAGACGAAGATTAAAAAGCACCACCATCTTATAATGATGGGCACCATTCGGAATTAAGAATGCATTAATTAAGAGAAGTTTAACGAATTTTTTTTACATAGCTTCAAAAGATATAAAAAAATTCGTTAAATCTTAAAATTCTATATATATATATATATAGAGTTTCAATTCAAAATTTTAAAGTACAAAATAATTTGGTTTGGGAGAATGAATAAACCATGTGATTTATGTGCATTAAATTTTTAAAACTCTTAAATCTTATAATTTTAAATCTTTCTCAGATTTTTTTTCATATTTTAAAATCTTGAACAAAAAAAATACACACACATACATATGATATTATATATTTCTTGAAATTTTATTTTTCTTGACTAAAGCACACGTTAACATATAATTACATGTTAAATTAAAATCAATTTAACATCTTTGAGTACATGTTGAGAAAGATATATTCTCAATATTAATGAAAAAATAGCGTGCTATTTCTTTATAGTATACATTTTGAGTACAAAGGTCTTGAATAGATACACTGATATATTTTTTTATTCTATTGATGTGCTTCCAAATATATAAAAGAGTAATCATATTTTCATCTTTTTATAAGTTTTACCATCACTTATTTCTTTTACATTTGTTCTTTGATTTAGAGTACATGCTGCATAATTTTACATTGAAAATATTTATACTTTGTGATACATCTATATACTTCCAATCATATAAAAAGGAATCAAAATTTATATTTTTTCGCATATATTTGACATCGTATATTTTTTTTGAATTTATTCTTTACGTACAAGTTAACAAATCTTCATGTTAAAATCATATACATTGATACACTTCTAAACGCATAAAAAGTAATGAGATTCTTATCTTTACACATATTTTTAAATCACTTGTTTCTTTTAAGTTTATCGCCTAACTTAGAACAAAGGTCGCATAGCCCCACCCATGTTAAAAACAATTTTGACTTCACATATCTCAAAACGTTTACAACTTTTTCTGTTCTTTATTTTCCGTCAAAATATGTAAATTATGCGAACCATTAACCACCTATGAAACTGATGAGGGTTCAATTTCTTGCCCTTGTTACTAATTACATACCGAAATTCAAAAGAGAATAAATATTCTGAAATGAAATTGACATCCACCATATCATATATATTAAAAATTTAAAGAAGCAAAAATAACCGAAATTCTCCAGCCAATGCCAGAGTCGCATTAATATATAAAGTAATAAATAAATTAATAGTGCAAAAGGTCCACTATGCATCGATGAAATGTTTATGTGTAGAACGAGAGAGAGTCTGAGAGACATCTAATGCAAACAATTTTCTATTGTTTTCTTTCCTTGGATTCTGGATTTTCATGTTGCCAGGTTTCCTCGTTACACATGGCTTGCGCCCTCACTGAATTCATTTCATGGCAACTAACGATAGCTATGGAAGATAGGATCCGTTTCTTTTTTCTTTTTTTGTTTTTGAAAAATGTAAAAATAAAACCCATTTCTTTCTTTCACTATTTCTTCTATATTTCTTGAAACTTAATCATACTTCCACTGTGATGCTGACCACCGGAAATTAAAGAACATGATTATTAAGTTATTTATTTATTTGTTGTTGAGTAGTTAGTGTTCTTGGATTAAATACTGCGTACCGTTGATCTTCAATTTATTCCCGAGAAACATGAAACTCGAAAATTATTAGGTAAAGACCCCATCGACAATAAGCTATAATTGTTTTCCAAAGAAAGAAAAAATTGGAATAATGAGAGAAGATAAACCATAATAACCCATGGCTAGTTCCAATTGTCAAGCATGAATGATGCAATTAAACAAGTATTTTTAAAGGCAAATTGTAAGCCAAACATGTGTGTATATGAAAGAGACACACACCCCCATATCATCAGAAGCTGGGTCCAGGAAACCTCCCATCCCTGTGAATAATAATAATAATAATATTTCACAAATTCACACACACCTCCCTCCCTTTCTCCTCTCTCTCTCTCTCTCTCTCTCTCAACCTAAAAATCGCTGTCTCTCTCAGTAGTCTCTGCAACCCATCATCCTTCTCATGTCTTCTTCCCCTGTAACCTGTCACCCATGAATTTCATGACATAGCCATTAGCCACTTCATAACAATAATAATTCACCTCTCCTCTCTTAGCTAGCTGGGCAGAGCTACCCTTATATTTGATTTTTCCAAGCATATGTCTCTTGCATGTGTAGTTAATTATTTGCAAATATTATTGTCACATTCATGGCTTTTCCGCCCCACAGTTTCATGTTCCAATCCCACGAAGACAATGACCATCTCCCTTCTCCAACTTCCCTCAACGCTATCCCTCCTCCTCATTTCTTCCATGGTATGCTCATTTTTTTTCTCTCTTTTTTTTCAGTTACACTATAATCTACTTCCTTATATATTCGTAACCAGAAATCTACCCCAACCTCTTAACTGGGCTCTCCTTCTTTGCTCATTATATTTATACATGTATGTGTAGGTGCACCATTCATGATGAAGAGATCGATGTCGTTTTCAGGGGTGAATGACAAGTGTCATGAAGATCATCATGTGCATGGAGACGAAGATTTGTCTGATGATGGATCACAAGCTGGGGAGAAGAAGAAGAGGCTGAATCTTGAGCAAGTTAAGGCGCTTGAGAAGAGCTTCGAGTTGGGTAACAAGCTTGAGCCTGAGAGGAAATTGCAGCTTGCTAGGGCCTTGGGGTTGCAGCCTAGACAAATAGCCATATGGTTTCAAAATAGGAGAGCCAGGTGGAAGACTAAGCAATTGGAGAAAGATTATGAAGTTTTGAAGAAACAATTTGAAGCCCTCAAAGCTGACAATGATTCCCTTCAAGCTCAAAACAAGAAACTTCATGCTGAGGTAATAGCTTATATTAAATTTTATGATTATGCATTATTCAGCTAATGCTTGATCTGGTTTGATTCTTCTTGATCTTGACTTGATGCTAATATTTTAATTTGTGCACCAAGATCACAAAAGAACATCGGCTTAATTTTTTGAGCTCATGATCCCATAAAGATAATGGTAAATAATTAATCAATTAATTAACTTCAAAGTTCAATGCGTATTCCTTAATTTAGTATTTTTCTTGATTAGTTGATCATAACTTTGAGGTGTCAGATCCCAGAGCTGCCCTGCAGGAACATAAATTAAATTAATCTTAGTCGCTAATATTTAATACAATTTGATAATGATTTACAGTTAGTGTCCCTGAAGAATAAAGATTCAAACAATGATCAAGTGATTCAACTGAAGAAAGAAAATGAGGGTTCAGGGAGCAATGGAAGTGACAACAGTTCAGATATCAACTTGGATATCTCAAGGACACAAGTGATAACAAGCCCTGTTTCGTCATCTCACTTAACAAGCAAGCAGCTCTTTCCCACATCATCTAGGCCTGCTGCTGGAAGCATGACTCAACTTCTACAAGGATCATCAATACCAGACCACCTCCCATGCCTCAAAACCGATCATCATCAAATGATTCAAGTACAAGATGAAAGCTTCTGTCACATGTTCAATGGCATTGAAGAGCAGCAAGCAACAGCTAGCTTTTGGCAATGGCCTGGGCAACAAAATTTCCATTGAACACCAAGTCCTTTTCTCCTAAAAGTAAAAAGAAAAAAGGAAAACGATTAATCAATACACATCCATTACGCAATTCGGGTATGCCTAGTGAGGTTAATTAAGAGCAGATTTTAATTAGGTTTCTTCCTTATTATGATGATCATCAGTTTGAATTCTTGTATTTGAAGTACATTGGCATATAGAAGTGAACATATTTGGCTCAATTAATATTATCAGTGTGGGGAGTGGCTTGGCTCTGAATAATACACACCGTCTTTTCCTTTCCCATACTTAGGTCATTTGGTGAATCGTGTGACTTAGTATTTGCTAGATTAATTACTTCAAATTTGATCGTAGTATACATATGAATATTTTGTTTGAATTTTGAATTTTGATTAAGATACATGTGCTAGTGGGTGGTTTTCCAGCTCTGTCAAGTAGCATGGGCAATGAAATAAATTTAAAATTAATTATTAAAAAAGGGATTCTCTTGCAAACATAGTTTAAACCTTTTGAAGTGTTGTGGTGGGGCTTTGGAATCATGAGTGTATGATTTAAAAAAAAAAATTGCATGGAAGTCCTTTTGGAGAAAGTTAGATAGTGGCTAGCTACCAAAACGTGGGTAACTTCATAAATCATAAATCAGAGGGCAAAATCTAGTTGTGAAGTTAAATGAAAATGACGGTGAAAGAATCAATTAACAGTAATACTACAGGGAAAAAAGAGGCAGGGAAAAGGGGGAGATTCTAAGCACACGCATTCGGACATTCCAAGTGGAAACAAGCCTAAGGAGAACAAATAGAGAGAGAGAGAGAGAGAGAGAGCTTGAATTGAAGTAAGTCATTTGTATTTTATATATTTTCTTATTTTATTTTTTTCTGACAAGTGAAAGGATCTAACTGTGCTGCCCTATCTGTGAAGTATCCATGTGACCTACTGCCACCATTTTTCTATCATTCATCATAGCAACAACAATGTATCTTTTTCTCTGTATGTTTCAGTCATTGTTCAACTTTATCATTCATTGCGATTGTGTGCTATGGCTACTTGCTCCGCATGGATTTAATGAAGGATTTAATTAAGTTATAGCCGGTTGAAACTTAATTTTTTTTTACATGAAACCTAATTTTTTTGTATGGACAGTAATACAGTGGTGAGACTCACATGACATGACAGAGACTAATGTAACTAGCTAGCAATATAAATTGAGTCATAACAGTTAGGAAACAGAAACAGAAAAAGATAGCCTTTATATAATTACTATATATTGAGTTATTGATATGTTCAAGAGAATCAATTGCTTGGGTGTTTTTCACCTAATTTTATTTCTTTTTTCAATTTCTTTTCTAATCTCTATCGATGCCTTATCGGATCCACGTTTATTTGGTTTTAACTCTAAATGAGGCCCGGTAAGCCTCATGCAACCTTGATGAATAAGGCTTCGTTCGTTTTAGTTTTTGACAGCTCAGCAATTAAAGAGTTTACCAAAGTGTTTTATTGACCGATAGCTCTAAAAATGACAATAAATATCATTAATGTTAATTAATAACTTTTGGTGTTTATCGATTATCCATTTAATTTTTTTTTTTTTTTAAACAGAGTTTCCCTTCCTCAGTGTTTGGGCTTCCAAAGCCTTCTTAGTAACATAAGAAGATGGTTTCTAAATAATTAAGAATCTCTTTGTCTGTAATGCCCGTATGCAACTGTTCTTGGGAAGCTCTATATAATTTTGAAAAATTTAAAAATTAAGTTTAGTATTTTAAAATTTTTTTTGGAAACTATTTTAGGCAAAATCACCCAGTCTATGGTAGATTTTGAAAAGAAAGAAATAAATTACTTTTCAAGATATGATTTTTAAAATCAATTTTATACTTGATATAACTCTATATATATTCTCATATATATTGTAAAAGTTTAAAATTATCTTTATTAATTAGAAAATAGAACATTAATTTTAAAGAAATCATTGTTATTACCAATTATATTGAGATAGTAAAATAAAAAAAATAAAATTAATAATATAAAACGTTTACTTAAGTTATTAGTTATTATATATACACAGCAAGAGTATTTAATTATATGTTTATAAATGTGTAAATAAATTTTAACCAACATTATAATTCGACCATTTACATCTTGCAAAAGTTTAGTAGTAAATTTATCAAACATATATGACTGTTTTAAAACTCACAACACATTATTTTTAGCACATAGTTAACAATAATTATTATAAAAATTACAGTATTGCACTAAGTCTAAACCAAAATTCATCCTAAATGCTAGATGACAGACAAATAACACCACAATTTGTGATTACTGTTGAAAAAAATCTCAACGGAAGTTGACATTGGCCTAAGGGACTAATAAAAATGGTTTAGTTTATTAATTAATGAATATTACAGTACATACTAACACCAAATCAAATTAAAAAAACCAAAATTCTCGGTATGTTTGTGATCATGATTACAAGAATATCAAAGCATGGGATGTGGAGGTATCATGCATGTGAATAATTTGGTTGAAGACCAGTGTATGTCACTGGATTTGAGAGATGGGTCAACCATAACAATAAAAAGGAAAAATGAAACAAAAAGATCTCTGGTTAGATTTATTTTTCTTTCTTTTTCATTTTAAGAAGGAAGAAGAATCTACCGATTAACTCATTGGAGCTTGGAAGCCAGGAAAAAAATAAAAGCTTTTTTCTTGGGTTATGTTTTGTTTTTTCACAACATCAATGAAGTGGAAAACCATGCATAAAGCAAATTGTACTATTTTTCAAGTCATACGCCTATCATATAACTGAAATTTTTTTAGCACAATTGCAGCTGCTAAAAATACTTTGATCCGAATTCAGTGGTTAGACAATACTATCTAGCTATAATTTATCGTATCTTTTTATCATTAGACAATACTATTTGTATCAACTAATTCATATTTTAAAGTGCACAAGTGACTGCGTTGAAGAATTATCATTAAATACAAAATAGCTAAATCTTTTTACTACTTAATAAATTTTGTATTTTAGTACAATTAACACAGGAGATAAAATTTTGAGCTACTTTTATATCAAGAGTACTCTTTTTGGTAATTTACAATGAGATTGATTCTTTCTTCCTTTTTTTGTTTTGACTGCTGAATTAACTTCTGTTCACATTTGTAGTAATCTGTAGCCAAAATTTTGATGAAGTAAAAAGTGAAAAAACAGTGAATGGGAATAAAAAATAAGTTATTGAAATCTCTTATGAATTTTGCTGCAAAATGCAGAAGGGCACATGGCACTGAAAGCAGAGTTTCTTTTTGTTTTTCATTTTCTGTGTCTGGTTGTGTATGGCTTGCAGTGACTGAAAGAAGAAAGAATCTCTCCTATCTTTCATGTATGCGATCGTTTTCATTCAAAATCGATGCATTATTGTATAAGAGTTTACATTGATGCAGGCTAGTGGGAACACTTTCTGATCAGAAAAAGGTTGAGGCTGATTCAATTGTCTGTTCTGTTGAAATTTCCAGGCATATACTCATGCCTAGCTCTAGATTATAGTTTTAATGTTTCAATTACATCTACTTTGGACCTTTTTGCACTTTGTGAATTCTGGCATCAAGCTATCCATCTTCAGGCAAGATAAATTTTAATTTTTCTGTCCGGTGAGAAGGCGGCGCTATCCTGATGTCTAGTCATTAACACAGAAAGAGCAGGCCATTCATCAATAGACGATCCTGAGAGTTTGGCTTGTGTAACTCTGGACAATGTTTGTTGCAGGAACACGCTGTAAATCCCAAAAATTAAGTGTAAAAAAGAAATTTTAAGATCTGTCTATGCATAAACACCAAATTATCAAAGAAACTGTCTCAGGGTCTCTCTCACCCCTTGCAAAAGCATTTTAGAGAATTGAAAGGTAAATTACTACATTACAAGAGCTTAAAGAGATACGCTTCAAGCCTTATACGTCATTAGATTACATAGAACTTTAACCCCATATCGTACGATTCAAGCCCAACCCACTCCAAATAAATGCTTCTCAATTAGTTAATTTGCATTAAGAGAAGTAATGACCAATGAGTAAATGGTATTGTGGATTTTATACACATATATCTGTGACTAGTGTTCACCTTCGTCAAAGGGTATAATGTTAACATATGGATCCAACATAACAAATCTGCGATAATAACGCGCAAAGTTCTTAATAAAATTCTGGTAATCATCAGACTTGCCTATGCTATTGTCAGACACACCTAGACCGTTCATCTGCATACATTTCACCAAGAAGAGTACCCATTTATTTTTTGGAATACAGATGTTTAATCTGTGTTTGTGATTGCTTGAGAACTGTTCCTTTAACTCAGAATAGATGCAGGGATAAGTCTTGTCAAGCTCTTCAAGCTGGTGGATATGATAGACAGACGAATGGGTAGTGAAATCTGATGATGCATCAGTATCAGCCATGAACTTCGGCGTCATCCAAGTGTCTTCATAACAGGAAAAGCGTCCCAGTTGTTATATGATCAAGAATGCAGTAATGCTGAGCTATTAGTGGCTTGAATTTTCAGTTACAAGTTACCAAGTTATTGGTTCCTGGGCTGATGTGGCTTCCGCCTGAATGATCAAGGATTACAACCCAAAATTCCATTTTTCATTTACAAAGATCACATGCTTGATGAATATGATTGGTGAGAAGAAATAGTATAAAATTTAAGGTCAAATTATCAAATGTGAGAAGACAAGTCGACCTTCATGAAATTTATTCAGAGTTCATCATACGTATGATATGAATGCATAAATAAAAGTGAAGTATTGAAATTGATCTCTTTGCGCCTTGGTTAATTTGACATTTCCTTGGATCTCTCGTTTGCACTCAAGTATGAACTGTAAAATTGTTCTCATTAGCATGAAGGGTAATGATAGTAATTTTGTGATGGTGTTACTGTTGAATTATGTCTCACATTGGCTAGTAAATGAGAGATACATGAGTTTATAAGGATAATATGTTACTACACCTAATAGGCTAGTCTTTTGAGCTAGATATCTAGATATCCTAGGCCGAGCCCCCTCAACAATTAGTATCAGAATTAGACCCTAATAGCTGGAATATGGTAGTGGAATAATTTAGGTGCGTTAGACGAAAGGATCGGGGTTCGACGGTGGTTTCGTTTAAGGGGGGATTGTTGAGTTGTATCCCACATTGGCTAGTAAAAGAGAGGTACTTGAGTTTATAAGGAGAATATGTCATTCTACCCAATAGACTAATATTTTGAAATGGATACCTAGATCTCCTAGGTCAAGCCCCCCCAACAGTTACTTTTCATTGCTTATGCTATCTGTTGTTTTGCTTTGCACATATGAAAGATGTAAGTTTATTGGGTTATGATAAATAATTGCCGCCATTATAGTTAATCATCTAATTTTGTGAAAAATAATCTAATTTTCTTTCCTTTTTTGCTCTCTTTTGATAATTTGGCTTAAAGATTTGAAATTTGTTGGATATTGTTTTTATTTGATTGGCTGTTCTAAATTCAATTTCACATGTTAGATTCCAAACCAAATTTAAATCATATGCTTGTTTTGTTTTGTTTTGTTTTGTCTAAAGCCAAGTTCAGTGTGTCTTATTATGATTAAATTTTAGTTATGAATAGGATGAACACTATCTAGTCTTCACTTTATAATAATTTTGATGTGTCGATATTATTCATTGCATTTGTACATAAAGATGAAGAGGAGAAAATGATCCTACAAAAGCCATTTAAGATCTTAACGGTCAAGATAAATTTATTGAGATGTATATAAAGGAGATGAAATTTGAAAATCGTCCAAGAACTTTATTTTTCTAAAGTTGGATGGACTAGTTTGATTTAAAACTTAGTAAAGAAGTTGGAAGATCATATACTAAAGTTCATTTGAAAAATAATTGGGATAACGTAAAAAATGAGTGGAAAATATGGAGGAAACTAAAATAAAGTAAGAACAAAAGAAATAAAATGTATTTTAAGACAACAGCCACCGGTGACCATGCTTGGACGTCATCTAAGAGTACTGGAATATCTACTACCAATCCTATTCAATTTGAAGCCTTGAAGAAAGTACTTGTAATTCCAATGAGTTTGTTCCCACTGAAGTTATTAAAGGAGGAAAGTGGGAGGAGCTGCAAAACTGTCACGACAAACATGGAGGTCGATATTCATGAAGACAATTATGGTAGTAATGTTCATGAAGGTCGAGAGATAGAGAGATTGAGAAATGATATTACTGCAAGTTTAATGAGTGGATAATCTTATAGTTATATTTTTTCACACACACACATGTATAATGTTACATTTATATGAAGTACTTTGACTGCAATAGTTTCACACGGATAAGAGCTTATATAAAGATTAAATTTTTGCTTTTTTTTTTTTTTGGCACTCGATTTACTAAATTTTTTGTATTAAAAAAAACTTATTAATCAACTTAATAATAATAATAATGGTGAATGAAATTTCTAGCTAAAAAAGTTATTAAAGTTGAATTTATTGCAAAATAAAATAGTTAATGAAAAAATGATTTAAATATGTAATAAAAAAATAGAATATACTCCAAAGAAAAAGCAGTGAAAAAATGATTTAAAAAATAATATTCTAAATAAATTACAAATAAGTAAACAAGTCTATTTTTGTCATTATTACATAAGAACACTACATTTTTTATTTTCACTCACCAAACATGTACAGTAGCTAGATTAATTCAACAGTAGTCGTCAAATAATTTTCACTTAGCAAACGCATTGTTTGTAAAGTTGAATTTTAGAGAATCAAGTAGGAGTTGATTCCTTGGGAAGCAAAAGCAAATCCCAGTCCAGATCTCTAACACACTCCTCTGGGTCAGGGTTCCTTCATCATCAAATCGTAATCTCCTATGCCAAGCTTATAAACTGCTCGTGTGATTACGGTAGAAAATTTACTAAAATGCCTTTGAACGGGAAAGATCTTCTTTCTCTAGGGTACCAAGGTTGTGGGAGCACGGGAATTCTTTCCTTGTTTCCGGGAACAAAGTCATTTACGACGCACAGTAAATAAGGCCTAACCTGAACCGTGGTATTTCGGTTGGTACCAAAATTAAATAAACCACGCCTATCATTTTCCTAGAAGATAAAATTATTGATTTTCCCTTTAAATAAAAATAGTTCAGAGACATTCATACCCTAACTCAATTTATGACTCTTCTAGAATGTCTATATTCTGAGGTATGCGCCGTGCGTACTAAGATGTGTTCAATGCATATCATGCATGCATGCATGCATGCATTTTCCATGTAATTCTTTGTGGAATAAAATGTACTCGAAAAGTGAAAAAAAAGTGCAATCTAAGCTCAAGTCATGCAGAGCTCAAGTACGTATATGCGCTATAAATAATAGGCTACCGGTACCAGCGTATCGACCAACAACCGATTTACTTGGTGCCCTTGGACAACGTTCACAGGGGTTTATGACGTTCTTCAACAACGGTGAGATTTCGGATTTCAGATGCAAGCGTCTCATCTACGGCTCGAATAAACTTTAGAAGATTGAGTTTTTTTAAATTTGTCGGTGTTTTGTATCCGCTTAAGATCTCACGAAAGTGCTCTACACTTGGGAAACCTCTATTTGATATGTGAAATAATCTTGTCCAACCACATCCATAACTCGACCAACATTTGAAACTGATTTTTTTTTTTTTTTGTTTTTTAATTTCAGATCAGCGCCAATTTGATGGTTACTTTGATTAGATGAAAATATCACTTCATTTATTTTTATTATTTTATGTTTGAGTAGATAAATAATACAATTTTTTATAAGAAAAAAAATCAAATTTTGATTGAGTTGTGTCAGTAAATGATAGAATATGTTAATATACTATTTTGTGAATAAAAATATAAAATTCAATGTAGTTAACGAAGTGGGATCATATTAAAAGACTCATTCTCTTTTGTTTTTGGAGGAAAAAAATTATGTAATTAATAGTATATTGATATATTAATTTGTTTGTAAAAAGTCTGCCTCTCTTTATCATGAGATTTTTATGTATTTATTCAGCCAATACTACTGTATAACATCAATTAGTGCAAGTAGTGCAACCAATATTATATTTTTTTTACTTCGAATGATGCGATATTCATCAATTGGTCTGTGAGATAATACAATTTATTCACTTGTTATATGACACGTTATTTAGAATGAAATTTAAAAAAAAAATTGGGATGTTTACTATTATTCAAATAATTTATATAAAAAGTTGGTAACACTAATATTCTTAAGATTATTATTAATCAACAACTTTATTATGAATTACTTTTTTAATGTGACTATAATGTATTAACCGAAGAAAGTCATTGGAAAAATTAAATGAGATTGTACCACAAGATCTTATATAAATAACAAGGTAGGCTGTTTCAATCTTAAAATTTTTAGCTTACAAAGGCAGTGCTAGAAAGATAAGCGGTTATTAAAATATATCATTTTTACGCCTATTGCGGCTTCCAAATCTTAATTTCCATTTTAAGTTAATTATCTAATTCACACTACATCAGAAGATCCAAAATTCTTATTTGGACATGTACTCATGTTGTTGCCATTTCTAAATCTAAAGGTTCTTTAAGTTTATTTTATTAAAATCAATTTGATAATGGATTATTTCATGGATAATGCAAAATCTTGTTTAATTAATTAATCGAAATAATGTAATATCAAGCAATCCAATCCGATAAAAAGGACAAAAGAACAACATCGGTTTTGTAAAACAGCAGCAAACCAAGGCCAAACTAAAAGTACCGAAATTCTAGCTTTCACTGCCTCCTGTAACTTGTTTTCTGTATTTGTTTTTGTTTGTCTTTTTTAAATTTTCACGAATGTAACGCACGTTTCTTTATCTCACTCACTCACTGAGTCACTGTTCATTTCTTCCATAGCTTTCTGTAGAGCCTCGTGTGTGCGCGCACTTACTTGGCATTGTGTGAGTGAGTTGGCTTGTGTATTCGTGTTGCGTGTGTCTGTTTTTGTTTGGTAAGCTCAAACATAACTGACAAATTTGTACTCCATTTGTCACTGTGTGAGTATCAGTCAGTTTCTGGGATTTTTATTTTCATTTTATTTCTCCGGGGGTCTCTGAATTGGGCCACCTCTTTCAGATTACTCTAAATGGTGCTTCTTTAACTTTGCATGTCACTTTTCTGCTCTGGGTTATGCCCATTGGTGGCACCTTTATTTTCTTTACATCTATTCTTATCTGGGGTTTAAATGATTTTGGGTTTTTCCCAATTAAGGCTTTTAAGTTTTAAAAAATTTGAAATTGCTTCTTTTATTCTATCTGGGTTTGGTTATAAATGTTGTTTGGGGTCATTTGGGTGTTTGGTGGGTTTGTGGGCAGTGGTTTAAGGCTTAAGAAAGGTCAGAATATTGGTTTTTGAGGCTTTGAAGAAGATGGGATTAGGTGTTGAGGATTTCAGTGGGGGTGCTTTGAATGTGAATAAGTCAAAAAGTAAGAAAAAGAAAGATGGTGAATCTGGAGTCACAGGATGCTGGATTAAGTTTAGGTTTATAGGAGGCTGCTTGTCTTTAAGTTCCAAAACAGATGGTGCCAATAGTGGCACTAGCACTCAATATGGTATATCTAACTTGTTTTTATTTGTTGTTTCATCATATAATGGCTTTAATTCGTTAGCTTGATTTATATTCTGCTTGTAGTTAGATTCTGTTTGATTCTCTGGCTATATTATATCAGGTTTTGATCATATTCTATTTGTTCATGTTTGGTGCCACGCAGATTTAGAATCGCATAATTTATTTGATTCAGTTCCTTGTTTTATTTGATTCTTTGATTTTGTTCCGTTTTTGCCTGCATTTCATCGTATTAACATCGGGCATGACAATCTCATAATTGAAAATTTATAACTGTTTTGTCGTATTAGCCTTTTTAATTTTGATTGTATTCCAATTGTGTACACTTGATGGATATAGAGTTGAATTAATGGTTTCTAGTCTGGATTGATCGTGATAGTTACTTATAATCATTGGTTTTGTCGTTTCCGGTTCATTACTTGATCAATAAGGCTGATAACCGAATAGAAATTCTACTACGTGGTCCGCTTTTGATTGGTTGCATCATTTTGCCCTATCTTTTGAGAAATGAAGTGATTTCGAGTTATGTAATAGCTCAACAGTACTGGCCATTTCTGAATGTTCTGCGTCTGGAAAATGGTTTGTTGGATAAAGAAAGGAATAAGTGTGTAGTGGTAATCTATGCAGGTTATTGGTTCATGCTGTTGTGAAAAATTTTAGTAGATGTACTTTTTTGCACTGTGGATGGGACAAGCTCTATGTATGGTCTTTTTATGGTAATTTATGCACATGTCATGATTCATTAAGCATTTATGCTTAAAGGTTCTCTAGTCTCCATAAAAATATAACTTATAGATTTGTTAACAAGTTTCAAATTTTATGCATTCTCCGAGTACTCATAGAAATTGGAAATCATGCTTGTTCACTTTCAACTGTTTCCTTTTCTCAGAGTATGTAATGCCTTTAGTCTTGCTTTACTGCTTCACATAGATTAGCAAGTTTATGATGGATTAATGCATCACAAGTAGTTTAATATAAAAGTGGATTGTATTCAGTTGCATTTTATTAGTAAATAGTCAAAGTCAAATTTTTTCCTCCATATTGTGTACGCTTAAATCTGTTGCCTGCAATATGTTGCTTCAGACTCAGACATTATTTAACTCCATCTCACAGGGTGTGATTTAGTTTATTTAGTAATTTGTCAAATACGAACTGCAAATGATTTTTTGCATGTCTTACATTATTGCTGTTGTATTTGAAACACTGATATTGTTATTATTTTATTTTGTCCTGTGGTTTTGTGTGCGGATTAGCGGAAAGTAAATCTACAAATGATACCAGTCGAGGTCAACCAGTTGTTCCTGTAGGATCATCTTCAACAACTAGCAATGCAGAAAGTACAACACCATCCACTCCCAAGATAGGCGAGGAACTGAAAATATCTCCTCAGCTTCGTAAATTCTCCTTCAATGAGCTTAAGTCAGCAACAAGGAGTTTTAGACCTGAGTGTCTTCTCGGAGAGGGTGGCTTTGGTTGCGTGTATAAAGGTTGGATCAACGTGAATGGTACAGCTACGGTGAAACCTGGCACTGGGCTACCTGTTGCTGTGAAGACCCTCAACCACGATGGACTTCAGGGTCATAAGGAATGGCTTGTAAGAGAACATTATCACCTAATTTAATGTCTTAATCTGCAGATTCATGTGCCTGCAGACACATTGTCAACACACACACACAGAGAGGCATGAATAAGATTTGGCCTACTTCTAATGCCTGATTATCTATATTGGCCTGTGATTAAAAGACAACTTTGATCTCTACCATATGGCAGGCTGAAGTTAATTATCTTGGCGGGCTCATCCACCCTAATTTGGTTAAGCTAATCGGTTGTTGCATTGAGGATGATCAAAGGCTACTTGTATATGAGTTTATGCCTCGAGGAAGTTTGGAGAATCACCTGTTTAGAAGTACGTACGGGAACTTACTATTCCCACAATTACAATTATATAAAAGTTCTCTTAACCATTTATGAAATTTACATCCTGTATGATCCAAATTGTCAGCTCTATTAGCAAAAACAGGGAAGGTTCAAAATAACAATTTGACAAAAGATAGGGCAGTGGATTGAAAAAATTGGCTTTATGGTGCTCATATTAAAATGTGAAATTTTAGAATTTTATTTTCCTTGTTTCTGAAGGGAATTTATGAGTAACCCAGAGTTGTGCATCCAAATTGCCCTTTATTTTGATTTACCAACACTGGCACCTTGTTGACCAAATCATGTTCTGCTGGTATATATTTTTGTTACATATGATTTTTCTGTAATTTTATTTTTTGTTGCAGGGTCTTTGCCTCTTCCTTGGTCCATCAGAATGAAAATTGCCCTTGATGCGGCAAAGGGCCTTGCCTTTCTTCATGAGGGAGCTGAAAAGCCAGTGATATATCGTGATTTTAAAACATCTAATATTCTTCTAGATGCGGTATGTGACCCATGTTGTGCAAGAAGACGACTAACCATTTCTTACTAATCCCCTTTTAATTTATTTTCTAAAAATTGCTCTTCCAGGAATACAATGCTAAGCTCTCTGATTTTGGACTAGCCAAAGATGGCCCGGAGGGTGATAAGACTCATGTATCTACCCGCGTGATGGGAACTTATGGCTATGCTGCGCCTGAGTATGTGATGACAGGTGAGCGTGGTTAAACTATGCGTCTCCTTTTATTCTTTTCCTTTTAATTGAGAAAAAGCTTCATCTACATCTTGTGATGAATATAACTTATTGCAGCTCTTAAATTCCTTTTCATGAATTTTAGTATGTGCAGTGACTTATATTTAGTCAATGGTATTTCTTTGTATATGTCCTGTGTATTCAATATTGTATTGTGTGCTCCTTAGAGACAACTGCCACCATTAGTAGCACATCCTGATTCACACATTCACCCTCACCTCCACCACCTAAACAGAAAACAGAAGGAATTGATGCAACAGAATTATAAACCCCTGAAGGAATTTAGTTAGTTTCTTGCATGTCAAGGAGTGTATAAAGAACAATTTAAGGAACTTTATGCAAGGAATTTAAGGAATCTCCATGCAAGTCATTTTCACATATATCACACTCGCACAGGATATGTTTGAGCTATGGAATCCATTCATCATCGTGAATGTTAATCAGTTCATTACTAATGGAACTATTCTTGTGCCAGGCCATCTTACGGCGAAAAGTGATGTCTACGGCTTTGGGGTGGTCTTACTTGAAATGTTGACTGGCCGAAGATCAATGGACAAAAATCGACCCAATGGAGAGCACAACCTGGTGGAATGGGCTAGGCCACAGCTTGGAGAGAGGCGAAGGTTCTACCGACTAGTAGATCCTCGCCTTGAAGGATGCTTCTCAATCAAAGGTGCTGAGAAAACCATTCAGTTGGCTGCGAGTTGCCTTAACCGTGACCAAAAAGCTAGACCTCTGATGAGCGAAGTGGTTGAGGCACTTGAGCCCTTGCCATACCTTAAGGATATGGCCTCTTCTTCATCCTATGTTCAAGCCCTGCAAGCTGAGCGTGTGGGGCTCAATTTGAATGCTAAACATGGCAGTAGAGTGCTAAGGAAAGGACAACCAACGAGGAGCCTTTCCATACCTAATGCTCCTCATGTCTCTCCATATCACCTTTACAATCCTCATTGCTCACCAAAACCAAATGTTTCACAACCCTAGCAGTAAGCATGGAGTTTAACGATGGGTGAGCTCTTTTCTGAGAGGTAATTGAACAACTCTAGAAGCCAAATTGTGGCTTGTAATTTGTGTTTTGAGCATTGGAAAGTTGTAATCAAGGATGATTTTTGGCTTTTTTGTTTTAACCTCTTGATCCCTCAATTTTTAACTTTCCTTTAATTATAAGTTCTTACAGATTATTGCTTCTGGAAACTATGTAACATCTTCATTTTATATAGATATACAAAACAGTGGCCTTTGCGAAAGCTTCTTATATATGGGTTTTAGCATACACATTTCTTTCCAAAACATGAATGAGTTTTGTTATTGCATCTTCCTGAACACTGGACACTGCAACTTTAGCTTAAGTTACCTCTGCATAAAGCAAGCACACTGCCTGCCTCCACTTAATATCGATTTCAAATTTATTTACCAAACACATCAATTTAAGATTAACAGATATCAAAGTACTTAATAATTTAATTGGTAACTGGCTTGCATACATAAATCTCTCCAATTACAAGGTTTAGTATGGTTGCAACCGCATAAAAAATTAAATCAATTGAATGATCCGGACGCCAAGCCAGGCTACTAGAGGGAAATCAGTTGAAGATCATTCGTTAGTTGATAGACGAAATGTCATTTGTTTATTTTTCGAGATCACTGGGAAATAGGCCAAGCCATTTGATATCTGGTACCGCCAGGCTTAAATTCCTACCAGTCATATTTTTTGAGCCAAACATATAAACGGTAAGTATGTGGATACCATACGGATTGCAGTCGAGTAATCCAAGCACCGATTTTTCCAAGTTGCATCTAATTTCTCTTAGTAAGAAGCTGGTGACCAAATCAGGCATGCCACAGCCTGTGATAAGAATGCAATTATAGGTCTTACGAAATTTAATTTGTTCTAGCATATCGAACACGGTCTTCTTCTCGATGAACGAGACAAATTTTGCATTAGACTTTATGCATTCTACTTTCGTTTTCTCTGTGGAAGCAGGTATCCTTTGTCGGTCCGTTGCGCAATTAATTTCTTTACCTCCAATTTTAAGTACGAGATCTCCAATCACAACACCTTTTTCTGAGGAAATAATATGTAAACTCTCCCTGGTACATCCAACCATTGAACATAAGAACTGTATTGTATAATCTAATTTGGAATCTGTCTTTATTCATGTCCTATTACTGTAAAATAAATGCCGAATATCAACATAGAAGTCTTCTTCGAGAAACTGAATAATTTATGGCAACAGCCATCATGTGTTATAGCTCCTTTTTGATTCCTTATCCAACTCTTTAGCTGTGCCATCACAAAATAAAAATCTCTTCAGACGAGTTAAGAAAACAAGGAATCAGAAAGGAGATTTTTATTTTGTGATGGCACAGCTAAAGAGTTGGATAAGGAATCAGAAAGGAGCTATAACACATGATGGTTGTTGCCACAAATTATTCAGTTTCTCGAAGAAGACTTCTATGTTGATATTCGGCATTTATTTTACAGTAATAGGACATGGATAATGACAGATTCCAAATTAGATTATACAATACAGTTCTTATGTTCAATGGTTGGATGTACCAGGGAGAGTTTACATATTATTTCCTCAGAAAAAAGTGTTGTGATTGGAGATCTCGTACTTAAAATTGGAGGTAAAGAAATTAATTGCGCAACGGACCGACAAAGGATACCTGCTTCCACAGAGAAAACGAAAGTAGAATGCATAAAGTCTAATGCAAAATTTGTCTCGTTCATCGAGAAGAAGACCGTGTTCGATATGCTAGAACAAATTAAATTTCGTAAGACCTATAATTGCATTCTTATCACAGGCTGTGGCATGCCTGATTTGGCCACCAGCTTCTTACTAAGAGAAATTAGATGCAACTTGGAAAAACCGGTGCTTGGATTACTCGACTGCAATCCGTATGGTATCCACATACTTACCGTTTATATGTTTGGCTAAAAAAATATGGCTGGTAGGAATTTACGCCTGGCGGTACCAGATATCAAATGGCTTGGCCTATTTCCCTTGAAGTAGATATACTCTGCGGGGCAAAAAGACCTAGAAAAATATAAATAGGGCATTAAAATTGATTTCATTTAACATCTCTTCTCAAAAAAATACTATAGATTAAACAAGGAAATAGGGAAGAGATAAAAAGCATTACGTTTCAGGCTAATAAAAGCCAGAAGGTATCAAGACCCCAAGCTACTCTATCAACATAATCTCATTGAAGACAAAGAAAGGATTTTCAGAATGAAATCCAGCATTTTCCAAAAGAAAAAGAACATCATGCAACTGCCCCTGCACACTCCCACCACAACACTTGAATGTTGGTCAAAGTCATCAATTTGACACAATTGGACTCTTCATGGAGGATGTTAGAAGCAGTCTGTACCAAAGTCTCAAATACATTAATAGCAAACACCTCAGACAAGTTGGGTGGTCGAAGATTTTTGGAGGACTAATATCAAAGTCCTCCAAAAATCAACATAAGATCCTGGACCCACTGGACAGAAAGCATCCCATCTTCAGGATATGAGATGGGGATCAAAACAGGAGGTCTCTTTCCTTCAGAGCACTCAATAGTGGCAGAGGTGGATGTAATGGTGGGAGTGTTTTTGTCTGCTGGAGGAGAATGGGAAAAGGAATAGAAATAATCAGGAAACGATTTGGGAGAATTTAACAAATAACAGTAAAAATAATCTGGAAATTACCTCCTGCTGTGTTCAAGATGGGAGATAAATTAAAATGATCATGCAAAGATGACAATGGAACATCAAAGTGTTGATCATCACTATTACTTTAATCATTTGGGACAATTATTGTCTCAACCTCGTGCAATGCAGAACTATTATCTAGAAAAGAAAAAAAATTAAGTTAAAAATCTTAATTTGGAATTAAATAAAAGCAATATTAAATATCGTAAAATTTATAAACATATAATTAGCGCGTCAATTGACAAAAGCCAGTAAGCATGGAAGTCAACTTTAATCTTCTCGATGAAACTCAAAGTTGAAATCGAAAGATTCAGCACCAACACTCTTAACTAATATGTACAACAAGATCGAAACAAGATAATAAAATCCACAACAAAAAGTGTTACCTCCATTCACATTTTGTCGGTCACTTGTATTTCCCCCAGTCATCTTTCAATATCTCTCATCCCATGCTTTTATGAATAAGGCATCTGTCCAAAAGTTTCCCAACTTTTCCCATAGCCAATAATATTTGTCATGCTAATAATTTCCACCGGTTCTTGCACAGACATGTCACCTAATTCGGCAATGCCAAATTGCCTTGGGGCAACTTCAGGTCCGTGATGATCAGAATCATTGAAGCAAATTACAATAGTTATATATTTTCCAAGCCATTCTTGTTCCTTGAAATATTGGGAAGAGTCCCCTGATCCAGCCTGGCATAAGGATGCCATACAACCTACAAAAACCCCCAAAAAAAAAAAAAAATCAATGCAACACAGAAGTTTTTTACTAAAGAGGGTGAAATAGAAATCATAGTTAGTTAACTCACATCTCCCTCCAAAAGATTATCAACTTCAGTTTTGTGCTTATTGTACTTATCCCTGACATGTTCAGACTTCTTATGACACTTCGAAACATGTGTCAAAATGGAAGTCCACCACACTAAAAGTGGAACCCCCTCCGGAACAGTAAATTTCTAGGCTCCAATGCTATGCTTCTGAGCTTTGGAATATGCTCCAAAGTAAACAACTACATAAGAATAAAAGATACTATTAATCAGCAGTAACAATGTCAATATTAGCAAGGTCAAAGAAAAAGAGACAAGTCCTCACCATCGGTAAGAATACAGGACTACCAATGCTCTCGGATCTAGGAGTCGCATGGTATTCCCTCAAATTTGCATGGAGATTCGTTAACACTGCAGCCCCCCATGCACTGCCATTTATATCATCAAAATTTTGTAACAATGCTAGATAATGTATAGAAACTAAAACTCATTGTTTAGTAGTTACAAGGAAAGAATCTATCAGGTACAAAATGAATGCTCTAGCTGCATGCGTAGATTTGTCATAAATTCCATCTTCTACCTCCTTGGAAAATAATTCCTTCAATTTCATGAGTTTATTGAGTTAAGTTTCTGGTGACAGTAGTTAACCCCTAAAAGTTTTCCACATTCATTATGATGTCGTTGTTTCCCAGCAGCTACTTGGCCATCAACAGGCAAACTGGTCGAAAAGATAACGTCCTCAAGAGTCTAGATGAAAGCATGGTTAGCAAAATTGAAACAACCATATTTCACATCATTCGCATTCGCCACTAAAGAGATTAATGCGTTGTCATGAAACTTCATTTCAATTCTTGCCAAATTGGAGAAACAAGTGCCCTCAATCTTACTTAAGATTTGTGCACTAAGCTTCCGCACATTGTTAAGATGAGCTCGGCAAGTAGACTACAAAAGGAAAGATGATGTTAGCAAAATAAAATTGACTTATGATCATTATGAGAAGAGAATCATTCAAAATATATCAACAACTTACCAGAATTTGACGATGCGCCACATGCAAAAAAAAAAAAAGAACTTAAATGCTGCAGTTATACACATATATAAAAACATATTGGACAGGAATAATCACAAGAGTAAATTATTCATTTAAATTTTGGCAAAGGCATCAAACACATTAATAAAATTGAATGACACCAATGAAAGACATTTATCAACTAACATCATTCTTTCAACTCAAACCCACAAAAAGAGGCTCAATTTCATTTGCTCCTTCAGAAAATTAATAAAATATTTTTAGTCTAATTTATGTACATAGTTAAATCAACCAAAAAGAAATGCAAATATAGAATACTTTAGCCTGAAATTGGCCGATAGTTGGGAAATTTACAAATCCGACCACAAAAACTTTATGCATTTCAAAATTAACAGCATAACTTTTTCTATCACAAATAATCAAAGACACTTCATTTGCACATAATTACCCTTATCCCCCTCAAAGCCAAAAAGAAACCCCTCAAACTTCTAAACTACTGATTACAATCAAGAACAACCGCTTCGACCGGCGGCGGCAACTCGACGGCAGCAACCACCAGTGACTATTATCGACTTGCAGCGTTCTACGTGTTATTGGGCATATTATAAGAAGCATTTTAACAAAACAACAATACATATTCTAGGAGACATTTTAACAAGCCATATTTAACAAACCCTAATTTATAAACATTTCGTCAAATTTCATGCTCAATTCATTCCTAATACTCATCTATAGATTTGATATAAAGAAAACGGAAAAAAAAAATCGACGCGGAGAGAACAAAATATATTTTACTGTCGAAACCAAGCAGCCGTCGACCTTGAGAGAGAATAATCGAATCTGGAAAATTCAAAACGAGACCGAGGGCGCTGGAAACGAAGCTGCCGTTGGGACCAAATCGCCGTCAAACTTGAGAGAAGAGAAGTATGTGAGATTCTTCCGGTTTACCCTAGTTTTAACAAAAAGGATTACTGTCCTTCTTCCCTTTTTTTTTTGGGAGACGACGCGATCATCAGAAAATAAACGACATTACATTTAATAAAAAAATAAATAGCTGACACGTCGTTAACTACCCTCATATGAACGACAAGCACACAGAAGACGCGGATTCCAGCGAACCGGTCGTGAATATTATTTTTATAAACGACAAGAAATTCGTTTACTAGACCTGTCGACGACTTGACGGATTTATGTTTTACTTGAGAAGCCACGAACAAAACTTGTGAATATTTAAAAGCCCCAATCACTGTTTGAATTGGCGACAAAACAAACGACGCCTAAAACCAACGCTCTTCGATTACAATTTAACACATACAGATGCGAGGAAAGTCTCCAAAATGAAGCCCGGAATTTATAATTGGGTGTTCCAAGCAACTCTGATAATTCCTTGTTTGGATCTGATTCAGTGTAAGGAATTGCCTCAGTGCATTCAATAAAAATTCAAGTCCCACTAATTCATAGTCCTAATTTCTGTGTTTAATGTAAGGAGTTCTTACATATATTTTTATTGACACGTAACTTTAAATTTGCTTGCGTTGTATAGCCATCCAAGAGTTCACTGTAATCTCTAAAACCGCTCGTAATTCGGTGTAACGTATATTTTTATTTACACATAACTTTTTTTGTTGCGGAATATTGTTATTATGACAATAAATTATAGTAGACTTTTACGTCAAGAAATTATTTTGTTTTGGGTATATTATCAATCTGATATATGAAGATTAAATTGGGTCTCGATTAATCCGGATTCGAGCCGAGTGATAAATTTATAAGCATATGAGAGAATTGATTGAACCTCCTTAATTAAAACAGTGAAAAATATAGTTTTAAATCGGTAGAAATCTTTCCAACATAACTGAAAAAGAAGGTTCCAATTGTTATACAAAATCAAGTAGGACAGAGCCGAGTGATAAGACAAGCATAAACGTCAAAGCCTAGAGAAAATAATAGTGTCTTGAATATAAATCAACAGAGAATAAAGTCTCAAACCCAAATGAAATTAAACAAGGTAAATATGAAATTTGATTATATTTTGAGTACTACAAGTTGAACACCTTTAGGTAACATAGGCTCTAGCATCTTCCCCATTCTTTGCCTATAAAAGAGGAATGTCTAACTATCACTTTCTTCAGCATTTTAACATTTTCGAGCAAGTAAGATGCATAATCGAGCTTAATTGAATACCCAATGGCACACAATAATTCCACCACTCTGACGTGTTGGAGAGGATATATAGGAATGTGATGTCTCCATCTTCCACCATTATAGACAATATAATCAGACTGTAATATTCAAAACACTGACATTAACATGTTGAAACCACCAAAAAAAAAAAAAAAGAAAGGTCAAAACAAACACGTTGAAATCACACGATGCTTGCTACAAGGGGTAAAATATATAACGAAAGCTCCAAAAATCTCCAGCAACAGTACAAAATGCAGAATATGTCTAAGGCAAATTACTCTTGTATGCTTCCCGTACTTTTTTTTTTTTTTTTTAATGAAGAAATGAATGATTCCTCTTCCAATTTTAGTAATATAATAATAAATCACTAACCAAGTAAAAGAAAAATACGCATTCTTTAGCAAAGATGATAAAGACTATGATCAAAGATGTTGCAAAAGAAACGCGGATATATAAATATATATAGGTACATACATACTGTATTTTGTAATTAAACTGTAGGATTACTAGGCTTATTTTTTAATGAACTATAAAATCATACGATTAACAACATTAAAAACTATCTCTCTTTAATCGCACGACTTAAAAGTGGTCCGCATTTAAAAAAAAAAAACAGCGCCTACAGTAGAAAGGGACTATATAAGGATCATTATCTTCTTTTGAATGGTTATTGTTCTTGTCAAACTAAACAAAGCCTGAACACTCATGGAATGCATTGCAATTTATAATGCTAATGCTCAGTTAAAATAAAAAGGAATTTTTATGGAATCTCTATTAGTTTGGAATTAAATATAATGTTCAAGACTTTTTTCCATAATGTTTGTAGATGTGTAGGAATCCGGTAATATTGAAATATCAAGATAATTGTAGTCACCAATTTTTATGGAATCTCTGTTATTTTGGAATTAAATATAATATTCAAGACTTTTTCCCATAATGTTTGTAGATGTGTAGGAATCTAGTGATATTGAAATATCAAGATAATGTTGAAATCAGCCAACCAAAAGATTTGTGAATCATGGCCGAAGACGAGACAAAAAGAGACGGTGGCCAAATGTGGTTGCACAAACTACAACGGCTGAATTTGGACTAAAAGAGACAAGAAAAGAAAACTATAGCTAAATTACCTTTAGCGGTGATACCATAATATTATCGTATATTCTTCATATTATTTACAAAAAGAATGACACTATATACAAACTTTACATGAAGCTAAACTAAGAAATTGAATAAATACAAATATGGCATAAATGATGGGATTTACAGAATCATACTCTTAGGAATTGATGGAGATTGATTGGATGAGTGATTTTTGTTTGATAAGATAAAAGCTCATTTAATCCTTATATTTTAAAATTAATACCCGTTTAATTTCTATATTTTAAAAAGTACTTCAAAACATCCTTATGGTTAAACTATTGACAACTTTAGTGTTACTTCTTATTTTTTTAGTTTGTTTTTACAATATTATCATCTAAAAATAATGTTTCTTATTTTTTAGGACATTAACAAAAAAAATTAAATTATCAATTTAACCCAAAAATAAAACAAAAAAGAATATATATTAATTTTTGTGGGAGCTCACGTGTGTCCAAAAAAATTAATATTGTAAAAAAATTAAATTACTAATTTTTTGGACATTAATAAAAAATAAAAATATTAACTCCTTAGCAGAGTGTTTCAGAAAAAATTAATATATATTATTTTGTTTCTATTTTATTTTTTGGTGTTAAATTGGTAATTTAATTTTTTATTAATGTCCAAAAAAAAAAGAAACATTATTGCAAAAGAGTAATATTGTAAAAGCAAATAAAAAAGAACAAAAAGTATCGACATGAATGTTAATAATTTAACTGTAAGGATATTTAATATTTTGAAGTATTTTCAAAATACATAAATAAAATGAGCACTAACCTTAAAGTACAATGGGCAAACATGCTTTTACCCTTAAGGCAATGTTTGGTGCAGTGGATTACATAGTATTAAATTTATATTATCGGATGTTTGGTAGTGAAATCAATTTGAATTACACCACATAAATTTACTATTTTAATATATTGAAACTTGCATGAACCAAACCGATGTAGGAGTCGGGTTTATGCAGTGTCGTATTAGATAATTAAAACCCATACAATCTATCTTTTTTATTTCATCAAAACACGATTCTTCAAATAAATCTAGAGTGACGCTATTGGCACCCCTTTATATCTCTTTTGAAACCCCCCTTGTTTCGTATTTACAAATATGTCCCTTATATTTTAAATGATATTATTAAAAATAAACTTACCCAATTAAATACACATATGTTGCTTTCTTAGTCCTTTTCTCCATTATAAGCCCTTTAAATCTATAAAATTTGAAACAACTGAATTTTCATAAAATAAGAATTTGATCTAAACATAAACTAACTTTTTATAAGAAAGATGATTTAACGAAGTTTGTTTACTTACACCAAGTTTTTTTTTTTAAATTTTTTTGGGATATGCATATACTTTTCTTTATATATATACTTTGGTTATTACCTACTAAAAAAAACTAAGAGTGATGGAGATTAAAATAAAAAATTCATGAATGTTATAGCCATGAAGAAATTGAAAATGGTTTGAAGTGGGAGAGAGGAAAGAGTGAGTGCCTGACATACGTTTTTTTTCTTTTAATTTGCCTGGAGTACTATGCAGAAGTTTATTAAGAAAGTTTGATAACTAAGGGTTATTTTAGGAATTAAAAAGGATATACGTAGAAAAGGGGTTTGAAGAGAATGTTAGAGGTGTGCCAATAACCCAACTCATAAATCTAAAATTTGTTTCTTCATCACTAAGTCACCACCGACAGCATTACCCCCATCGCTTGATGTCATCACCATCGCCGAGAAGTGCTTTGTCATGCTACACGAGAATACCCATATGTGCAACCATTGATGTGTCTGCACTCTGCCATTGAATCATGAATCAACTGGTTGAACTACTAGCTATGGATCCCAATAGGGGAGGGTGAATTGAGTTTTAAAAAATTAAGTAATTCTTGAATAAAAATTAATGCAAATTTTAAACAAGTTCAAAACAATAATAAATGAACCAATCAAAATGTAAAAGAGATAAGGGAAGAAAGATTCAAACACAATGATTTTTACGTGGTTCGACTAACCCCGCCTACGTTCACATCTCCAAGCTCACTAGGCTTGAGGATTCCACAATCAAAGCCTCCAAGGCTTCAAGAACTTTTACAATTGATTTCGCAGGTGTCAACTAACCTTTACAATAAGAGATTATCCGAAATCTCTTATTTTACCCAAGTGTTTCACACACTTACAATCAAAAATCAAAATTACAAAAGAATTCCCCTCACGATTTAATAAAACAATGACAAATTTAAAGCTCAATAGAAATTTTATACTCAGTGGCAAGCTTAATAACAATTGTTGAATCTCACTAAAATTGAATTTGATTAGGCCTTTTATAATAGGAGTTGACAACTAGTCGTCATAGATTTTTTGGTGTTAACTGGCTTGCTGTCTATGCTAACCGATTTGCCACTTGTTGAATTTGGTTAGCCATTTTGATTCCAGAGAGCTATTGTCCCTTAACTAGTTTGCCGCTTGGTGAATTCGGTTAGCCGATTGCTTTCCAGAATGTATCCTTGTTGTATCTAGTGTGTCGTTTAGCCGATCCAGCGAACCTGTTGCCTTTAGAATGCAGCTAGGTGGTTTCCAGTTTGCCGTTTATTTTATCCGATTGTCTGGTTAGTTCTAGAAATACATTTTTATTTCAAACATACTCATTTTCTTGTTTTATAAAACCACAAAGTGTAATTTCTTGTTTACCTAAAATATGTGGTTTGTTATCATCAAAATTAATATTTTATAGCCATATAGATTAACACCAGTTAGCATTTGGGTTTGATTTTTCGAATTGATTAACCACAATCAGTTTAATTTTCATTAATTTTATGTTGACGCGTGTCTTTTTATTTTTGGTTTTGAATTTTTTTTCGTTCTTGTTGTGGGAAGTTAGTAATTTTGTTTGTATTTTCTAGTTGGCTTCATGAGTTCATTATATATTTTTACTTACAATTAAATCAATTAGCTTAATCTCCTTCAGATTTGAACAAATAGATTAATTTTGCTTTTACGAAATTAATTAACTAGTTAAACAAGTAATTAAAAAATTAATTAGTTGTTACGATTATATGGTGGGTAGTGGAGTAAAAGCAGAGGACAGGGAATTGGAGGAGATTTGTATGTCTAGATGAATGGTCAGATTTGGAACGGTGTAATCTACCTATACAAATTTAAAAAGTGTCGAGTAAGTGTTATGTAATAATAATTTATGTAATTCCCAAGTACTAACTACTAATGGAATTTTTATTTAGATAAAATTTGGCAACTATAGTTTTTTTTTTTAAATTTTTTAATCTTTTTGTATAATGGACCACACGAATACTTTAATCTTTAAGTAAACCTATAATTACATATTGCATAATTTAAGAACTACTAGCTTAATTAAAACTTGTATTTTCAGTATTATTAGTGATTACAATTATTAGATTTATGAATAATTAGGCTATTGGAAGACTGAACATAAAACTTTGCAGTCTTTTATAGTTGTAGGTTACTTTAAATTAGCTAGAAATGCATCTTACACTTAAGCTCTCAGAGGATTGAATATTCTTGTTATCTGCAAAGCATAATTTTGCATTACTTATGTTCTACTTTTGTTGTCTTAACCATTGTTGAACTTAGAATTTATGAACTCTATGAAGCATTTGCTCACAAACCCATGAAAATTTGCTTTGAAAATTAGTACTTGAAGTTAAACTTTTGAATTCAATATCTAGTTTTCGGCTATTAGTTGTTACTGGACAGGCCTATTCAAATGATATAAAGCCTCATCAATTTCTCTGTTTGGCTAGGCTTCATATGATTATAATCATCAGAAATGGACAAGTTACTTTTTTTATATTTAGTTTGCGACACCATGCTTAATATATCATTAAAGATCTGCCAATGAATTCATCATGGTTGATATCATGCTTAAAACATATCATTAAGAAGGGAGACATGATTTGAAAGCAAATTAATTAACACACACACACACACATAAGAGAACATAATTAAATAGATTAATTTTACTTCTAATTAATACATCATATTCTCATGGGCATGCACGGAAGCTTAAGCTACCTTTCTTAGTATGTGAAAACATAGTGGTGATGGTGGTGGTAATGATAATTCAGTAGAAGTATCCAAAGTTGTCATTATCAAAATTGAAAGAAAATACTCAAGACTCAAAGATAGTGGTTTATATGTATGCATGTTTTTCATTCTTGCTTGCATATTGGTATTTTGGTCCCAACAACATGTAATACAATTGCTTGCTTGTCTTTTCTATTTTCAAATGTGACTTTCTCAAAAGTCAAGTCTACTTAATGGTGACGAAATTGTTGCTTAAATATACTCATAATTATAATTTGTTGAGTTCTCGTTCAACAGGCTGTTATTTGAGGCCAATATCATCCTTTCTCTTATGCACCTTCTTCAGCATGCAGAACTTGAAATCAAGGAGGCTGTATCTTAAATACCACATATGGAGGATCTCATGAATATATTCAATATGTTTCTTTCTTTCACTTAGTGATTTTCATATGATAGATGTTTCCTTTTTCTATTTGATGACGTTTGTGTGATAGAATCACTTATGGTACCACGGTCTTGAAGATTCCTAGTGAGCCGAGGTTGCATTGAACCGCTCTGCGATCTTCTAGTTTGCCCAAACTGAAGAATTGTGACAGTTTGTCTAGAAGGTCTCGAGAATATTTTCAAGGTGGGTGAGGCTGACAAGGAAGTAGGAATGGATAAAATGTTTATACCTAAATGATTGATGAGTGTGATGAATTGGATAAGATTGAGAATCTGCAAACCCACGACAACAATGAGATTTATGAGAAGGCTGTGATGATTTTGGAGAGACATTGGGCTGAGGAAAAAGAGGAAGAGCAGCTTATCAAAGATGGTGGTGTCGAAAATCAGCAATAGAGCTTCGGTTTTGCAACCAACCAGCCTATTCTACCTGATGGCTTCAAATTTGGTTAAAGTAGTAGTTTGAGAATATCTTTACTACCTTTATAGGCATTGTTTCCTCCCATTGAACTGAATTTTGGAATTTTTTATATTGTCATGACGCCAAGGCGCCAAGGGTTAGGATTTTTGGTATGGCATATAGGTTTTTTTCTTTTATAGGGTATGTTCGAACTTTCAAGTCCTCTTATAGTTTTTAACTTGAATTGTATTTCCAATTACCAGATTCATAAGAAAAGTTTTACATTATGGTACACCTTGATGTGGCGTTGTTATTTGGCAAATGTTACATAATACTTCTTATAATGCTATAGAGTCCTCGATGATGAGCTTTCTTCATGGATAATGTATTCTGTTATAATGGCAATAGAGAATCAAATCTTTATTATTCCTCCAACATTAAAAATTTGAGGAAAATTATGATATTGTTAACATTTATACTAAAAAATGATGTTAAATTTCTAAAATTTAATATTATCATATTAGTGTTTTTTACGTAGTAATAAATATTATTTCTTAAATATATAATTTAAATTAATCAACACAGTGTAGTATCAAATATTGCACAGTATTATTATAATACAGTACTAATACAATACAAACATAATACACTGCACTTATATTAAAATAATGCAATACAGTATAATATAATAGAATGTGCCAAACGCATTCATAGTTACATTAGAAAAATAGTTCATGTTCAAATTGTTGTTTAACAATAATCTTAAGAATATTAGTGTTACCAACTTTTATATAAGTTATTTAAATAATAGTAGACATTCTAATTTTTTTTTATCCCAAATTTCATCCTAAATGATATGTCATATGATAAAGAAATAAATTGTATTATTTTACCAACTAATTGATGAATACTATATCATTTGGAATAAAAAATTTAGAATATATGACACAACTTGCACTAATTGATGTTACATAATAGTATTGGTTGAATAAATACATGAAAGACCAATGATAGAGAGAGATAAACTTTTTATAAGCAACCTAACATGTCAATAAATTATTAATTAGATAATTTTTTCTCCAAATAAAAAACAAAAACGCTGTGGCTGAGCTTTTTAATATGAGCCCACTCCGTTAATTACATTGAATTTTATATTTTTATTTATATAATAGTATATTAACATAAACTATCATTAATTCTATCAGTTTTTTTTTTCATAAAAAAATTGTATTATTTATTTACTCAAACATACAATAATAAAAACAAATGAAGTGATATTTTCATCTAATCAAAGTAACTATCAAATTGGTGCTGATTTCGGACTTAAAAAGAAAATCAATTTCAAATATTAGTTGAGTTACAGATGTAGTTGATCAGGATATTTCATATATGAGAAAGAGAATTCCCAGATGCAGACGTTAATTACTAACAATTTCCTTATTCTTTTCCATTTTATTTTAAATCTTTTTCATTTTATTTTATTTTCAAAGCACTAAAATAACTTTCCCTAAATTATTTAATCATCAACAGTTAAGAAACCGGTTCAAGCTTTTGCACCGTCTGTATCTACATTGTAGCAAATGACCCTAAAAAAATAGATGTCTATGAAAGCTGGCCGAATGAAGACAAACAATCAAGAAAAATTTTAAAAAACCCACATGATCCTAGCTCAATCCCCACACAGCAAAAAGTCACCATGGCAGGCCTTGCCATATGTACTGAGGTAACAGGCCTCTGGCAGGAAACATTTGCCTACATAATAATGAAATTTCTTGAAACATTCACATAGAGAAATTCCTGAATGAAATTAAAAAGACTTAATCATTCTCGAACCAACAAAGTACAGTAACAAGGATTCTCAAAATTTAAATAAAAAAAAATTGTGAAGATCTCCAATCTAAGACTCCTGAGCCACACAACCGAACATTTATTGCAGCTGAAATTCTGGAGAACTCCCACACTGCTGCCTGAGCATCCCCAGCTGATGAATACACAGACATTCCAAGCCAAATCATTCAAAGCAGTTGGTAATTGACCAAAAGAACGATAATGACATACCTTCTCTCGGGGGTCCTTGCCTTCTGCTTCATCATTGTCCAAATCCTCATGATAGAAATATTTAAGATCTACCCAAATATTTAATATCAGCCATCCTCTTCCAAATGATATCCTCGGTATACCATCCAACAGCATGGCAGATAAGCTCATCTCTAAATGCCACTCTAGTCAAAGCAAATAGAACTGGGCAATCAGTTACAAATGCACAATGGCAGTTCAAATTTTATTATAAGTCCAATTAAAAGATAAGAACATGGAAAAACCCACAGTAAAATAAATCCAAAATATTCAAATATGGAGGAGCAATAAGGCGCAGACATCTGCACTTCAAAATCATTCAGACAGAGCTAAAAGACCAAAAAACAAAAAAAATCTCCAATGCACTAAGCGAAGAAAACATCATGCATTGACGTCAATCTTTTCCTTATCGTTTAGCTCCATCTGCTTTTTAAAATCATCTGGACATCCCCGCACCTAAGCACCATTCTTCAAATAAGTTCCACACTTCAAACTTAAACTACATATTTGCAAAGTTACAATGACCGTGCATGTTATAAACACTCAAATCTCAATGTCACAACCATTATACAGCCAACAAGGCACACCATCAAGAAGATTTCAATGGCTTAAAGAGGAGTTATCGAGAGTACACACCCAATGTCATAATCACATCTGAATTGATATCGAAGCTTCCAGGCCTGTTCATGAGATAAGAAATAATGTGAAATGGAGAATAAAATGACAAATTATTATCAATTAATTGTAAAAATGGCATGATGAAATCATACTTCAAAACCTTCAACATCTGCAGGCACCTCAGGTGGTTTAAAAAATTTGAAAAAATTTCTCCCTGCCTTCTCTATCAAGCATTGTCCTGGATACCAATGAATCACCGTCCTACACAACACCAGCACCAGCAAGCAAAATTTAGAGTAAGGTATAACAATAAAGAAAAAGATTTATTCTCAATAATCTAACTACAAACACTATAGCTCTCAAAATAAGTTACCCAATAGCTTCCTCAAAAATAAGATCAGTTTCACCAATCATGCGATAAGTCTTTTCCAAGACAGAATTCTTGAAGTATGGATTGCGGCCAAAGGTGAATTCAAGCTTAAACCCCTCAGAATCATTAATCCTAGACCACTTAATGTCTGTAAGATACTTCAGAGCTCCTTGATCATGCTTGGTAACCGGATTTGAAAGAAAACATTTCAAGAACACAAATCCTCGACCATGGCAAAAACAAGTGAAAAAAAACCCTAAATACTCTAGTAACGTACATTCTGGCGAAGCTCATGGTGATTTTTCATTGCAATGAACCAGAAATCAGGTACTCCTTTCTCTGCATTATGAGCATAAACAATCAAATATAAATCTACAAGGACATTTGCCACAATAATTTTTAAAGGAATTTCATAATTCCTATGTTGACATTCAAAGGGTACCTTTGGTAGCTTTATCCTCTGCCTGGACCATTACACCATCATTTGGAGCCCCTTGCACTTCATTAACACCGTTGACAATGTCATATCTCTGAAAGTACAGTACAACCAATTGGATTATAGGAAATTACATGAATCAAGCTTCAAATAATTCGAGAGAAAGCTCATGTTGTCATGCATAATATACACACGAATGTAAAAAGACACCCGGCAACAATGCCCTCGCACAAGAATGTCTATGGCACTATTTTAACACAAAATATCCCACACAAGAGGAAACCCAGTGCAGTTTTTGGTAAAACACAAAAAGATATGCGTGATTTCCTTTTCTTTGCCGTTTTTCCCCTTCAAATATCCCATAAAAAAGACTTCCCTGTTGTTACATTATATGGTTTAGGACATTCTTAATTCCCAAGTAAATCTATTTACCTTCCCATAGAAAAGCAGAAAAATTTGTTAGATAAGATGATATGATGCCTTGGTGTCCAGAGGCTGACACAATTTAAAATAATTAACTTCCTCTTTTCTTCTTTTCTCAAGGAATTCTGTCTCCAATTTATTAAGTTCAATCTGTAAAACATTAAAGGGTCATCAGCCTCATCTTGTTGTCAAGTGTTTGAGCAATTAGAGAAATGAAGAAACCACGAAGGGTGCAAAATACACCCAACAACATAAATGAAAACCAAAGTTAAGGAAATTTTCCTCAAATGTGGAGAATTTCACAGCAAATTTTATGAAATAAACAAACATGATATTTATAATGATGTCAAATTGCCATTTGAGGCATTGGCCAAGTTTATTACAATTACAAAGCGAGTCAGACACTAGCAATATGATGTATATCAACATTGCAGAGGGTAGTTAATGGGAACCGCCTACCATACTCAATATGGCTTTCCATTTTAAGGCATCGGTCAATATTATTAAAAGATAATCACAAACCATTTACTACATTGAATTAGTGGCAACAAGGTCAATCAATCCTATTACCCACCAAATAGATAAAAAAAAAAAAAAGATTTTTGAAATACACAAATTATCATGTCCACACCATAATAATAGTAGCACAAAGTGAGCATCATATCAATGACCCAATTAAAATAAAAAAGAACGTGCCTCAATCTTTCTGAGAGACTCAATTTTCTGAGCCAAGTTCCCAGCTGCAGGGTTATCAAATTCAATCTGCAAAATCAATGATCCTTACATCAGGCAATGATGAAATACCCAGGTCTACTATTAACCTCATTTCAATCTTAGAACAATTGAAGGATTTGACTAACCCAAAAGACTATAATAACATACCTTCTTTTTGGTCCGTTTCCCCCTAGCATCCCCAGTAAACCATGAAATAGCATGGCAAACAATCTCCTTTCTAATTGTCACACTACATACAAAAAAATAGAACTTTGGAATCAATTACAAACCCCATAAAGTTAAAAAGTTTGACATATTCAAATATGTTTAACCCTTCAAACCTAAACTACATATTTGTGAAATACAATCACCATGCACGTTATAAAAACTCAATTCTCAATGTCATAACCATTATATAGAGGACAAGGAGCATTATCAAGAAGATTTACATGGCTTAAAACAAGAGGTATCAGGAGTACATACCCAATTTCGTAATCATGTTCCAATTGATAAAGAAGCTTAACCTATTCAAGAAATTGAAAAAGATAAGAAACCGAAAATAAAACAACCAATTATCTACAAAAGTCATGATGTCTCACATCAATAGATTCTTCCCATACAGGGAATACAAGTGAGTTGAAAAAATTGAAAACACTTTTCTTCGGCTTCCCTGTTGAGCATTCTCTTGTCAAGCATTTTTCTGGATACCATTTAATCTTCGTCCTACAAAATACCAGAACAACAGGAACACAAATTTAGATCACCTAAGGTATAACAGTGGTGAACAAGACTTCTCAAATCTCAATGATCTTACTACAGATTCCAAACAATGTAGCTCCCAAAATAATTGCAAGGAAAGAATAGAAGTTAATTACCCTATTGCTTCATCAAAAGTAAGTTTAACTTCGTCAATCATGACAAACTTCTTTGCCAAGACATAGTTCTTGAAGTATGGATTAGGGCCAAAGAAGAATTCAAGCTTGAATTCACGACAACAAACAATCCTGGACGACTTAATGTCTATAAGATACTTGAGAGCTTCCTCATCAGCCTTAGTAATCTGATTTCAAGGTATATTGGAAAAAAAAAAAAAGTTCTAGGAACACAAATCCTGACAGTGGCAGTACCTAAAAAAGAAAAAAAAACACTTAATACTCAAGTAACTTACTTCTTGAGCAAGTAATTGATTATTTGTCATTGCAGTGAGCCAAAAATTAGGCACTCCTTTCTCTCCATTATGCATACAAACAATCAAACATAAATCCACAGCGTCATTTTCCAAAATACATCTTAGAGAAAGCCCACAATTCCGATGTTGATATTAAAAGGGTACCTTTGCTAGCTTTAACCTCTCCGAGGTCCATTGCTTCATTTGCGACCCCTTGAACTCCATCAAGGCCATTGACAATGTCGAATCTCTGCAAGTAGAGTACAAGCAACAATCAATGTGTTTAAAGGAAATTACATAAACGAATCTTCAGCATTCCCCCAGACAAAATAATTAAGCTCACACTGTCATGCATGATATAAGTTAAATGTTAAAAGCCAAAGGGCAACAATGCCCTCGCACAGCCGGAATGGTTATGGCACTATTTTAAACACCTAGCATCAAGAGCACACCAGGCTATAAAGGAAGAAGCCCAAATTATTTTTTAGATTAGACGGTATGAAATGATACCTTGATGAACAAAGGCTGATACAGTTTTTCACATTCAGCTTCGTGTGTTGCCCTCTCCTCAAGGAATTTTGCCTCCAATTCATCACGCTGCCTCTGCAATTTATAGAAGAATCATCCTGTTAACCTCCTCTCCTTGTCAAGATTTTCAGCAATTATAACCATCAGTAATCACCATGAAGTGGCAAAACGATCAATCATCTGCTATTGCACTACCAAGTACCAACAGAATAACATGTACATATATATAACACAGACATTGATGACATAATATATAGCGCACACAATGAGACAGTAAAAATATAAAGAACAAAGTATGCACATGCCTGGATCTGTCTGAGAGCCTCAATTTTCTGAGTCAAATTCTCAAGTTTATCCTACACAATAACGATTAATGGTCCATTAAAAATCAAAGTAAGCATATATAATACTAATTTTACTGAGAAAAAAATATATATATAAGACAATCATCACTTAATTACCTTTGGAACGGCCAAGAGGTCGGCTCGAGCCCCTTTGTCAAGATCTACACAGAAACCAAAACAAAACGAGAGTCAGATCAGATAGTTAATAATTGATGAACTAAACCGAAATTAGAGTTTTGAAGACTAAGGTTACATGCACGGAAATCGTTATTCTTATCGTCACTGCTCATCGTGGAGGGTAATGGAAAAGATGAATTTTGGTTTTAAAAGGTAGAAACGTGGCCGCCAGTAGAAAGTTAAAATCCTTTTCCAAAAAAGGCAAAGGATATATTTTAACTGAAAAAAATATTCGGACCAAAATAATGGCCAGACCGGCCCAACGAGAAATATGGTGACATTCATCGCTTGAAGGCAGAGACTAAATAATAATAATTTTTTAATTAAACGATAAATGCTTACATGTTTCAAGTAAATTCATTACTATCTAACATAAATTCTAAATTATTACAAAGTGTAATGCAAATGCAACAGACTAAAATCTTGAAACCCCTCAATACGCGTGGCACATGACAATCTCCAACGTGTTAAAATGAATTCTGGTTGGAAATCAAAACAATTTTGAAATTTAAATTCCTTCTTCTCTCAAACAGTCAAACTCCAATATTTGTTTAGTTTGGTTTTTTCTTTTTCGTTGACCTGGGTTTTATTCGGGAAATTTACAACAGTAACCAAAATAACTTTTTCATTTTCAACAGTAACCATCGTGAACATTTTCTATCAACATTAGCCACTTACAATTATACTTTCCTAAATTACCCTTATTATTTAAGATAAATTGCAAACTCACTAAAACTGAACAAACGTTAACGAGAGGACGGCAATCGAGAAACGGCGACGACGGGAATTAAAAAAACGGCCACGACAATCGGAATCCGCAGTCGGTGACAGCCACAAAAGACGCATGTAAGGAATTTTTTTTTTCTGATCCAGTAATTGTAGGAAGAAGGCTGTCGCACCAAGTTGGTGCGACATGCGGCTGTCGCACCAAGTTGGTGCGACAGGCACCCGAAAATAATTTTTTTATTTTCAAAAATATTATTTCATGTAATAATATTATATAAACTAATGATGTTTAGTAGTATTTAATTTAATTTTTTTTATAATTTCAGGTTTAATGGATTCAGTTGTTCTTCAATTATGTTACGATGGGTCGTGGGAGACTTTGGCAGATGGTAGTATGGAGTATGTTAATGCTAAAAATACAGCATTTTTGGTTTGGAAAAATTGTCCGTTTGATCAATTTTTGAGTAGAGTGTATGAAGTGTTGGAGATAAATCCTCATGAATATAGTATTACGATGAAGACAACTTTGAAGTCTAGTAACACAATATATCGCGCATGTTCACTACCCATGGACATATGTAATGATGAAATGGTGAAGGTTGTGTTACATATGGCCTGTGATGTAGCGAACTATGGATGCGTCCCTATATTTGTTACCAAATCTTTACGAGTTTGGAGCGAAGATCTTGAGCCACCGGTCGAAACTGAAACTTCCTTCCGAGCAAATATGTATGTCCCTGATATTGAAGAAGAGGTGTTGCCAAGTACGATGTCGTTGCCACAACGTTACTCTCCACTCAATGAGAATAATGACAACATTGATGATAACGGTGTTACGTTAGCGGATATTGAACAAGATGTGTTACCACTAACAGTGCCGTCAGAGCAACGATACTCTCCATTTCACAATAATGAATTCCGCGATAATTATGAGCCTATTAATCACATTAGGAACACAGAAGCGGATAATTTTGGTGCTGAACCGTCTACTAGTACCAGGGCTACTTATTTCAATAGTGCAGTTGAGGACGGGGGTGCTGGTGATTATAATATTCCTATTAATGATGATGACGAGCGTGACGATGATATTCCTATCAATAATAGAGACAATCCATCTATTCATGCAATGGCTCATTCGAGAAGGAGAATTGACCCCCTCACAAGTCTTGCTCCAATTTTGTATTCAGACATGATAGCTCCAAATTTTGTTAGCAATTGTGACTCAGATGATATTGGTGTGGGTAAGCTATTTATTGAAAAGAATGAGTTAATATTAGAACTGCGCAAGGTTGCCTTAAGGGACAAGTTTGATTTTAAGATTACACGGTCCACAACGACACGATTCGAGGCCCATTATTTTTCGGAATCATGTAAATGGCGTCTTCGTGCAACGAGATGTTCGAACGAGCAGAATGTTCCTTGGGTGGTAAGGAGAATCGATCATGTACACACTTGTCATAATGAGGTCTTTTCTGATGGCCGTCGTCAAGTAAGGAGCCGAGTTGTTGGTCACATTATCGCCAACAAATATATCCAAGAGAAAAGGATATACACTCCAAATGATATTAGAGCAGATATGCAGCAGGAATACGGTGTTCATTTAACATACCAACAAGCATATCGGGCTAGAGAAGTTGGCCTTGAAATTGTTCGAGGAAATCCTGCAGAATCCTACAGCTTGCTTCCAAAGTATTCTCACGTTTTGACCGAAGGAAATGAGGGTACAGTGACCCACCTTGAACAGGATGAACATGGTCATTTCTTATATTACTTTGTTGCGCTTGGCTCTTCCATAAATGGTTTCAACCAATTTATCAGGCCAGTCATTGCTGTTGATGGCACTCATCTGAAGGGGCTATATAGGGGAAGTATGTTTGTGGCAACATGTTTGGACGGAAACAATCAATTGTTTCCGTAGCCATTGGAGTCCTGGATTCGGAAAACAATGAAGCTTGGGAATGGTTTATGACGAAGTTACATGGCCTGATTGGTGATAGACCAGATTTAGTAATTATCTCTGACCGATGCACCGCTATAAAGAGAGCTGTTTTTAAAGTTTTTCGCGCTGCAGCCCATGGAGTTTGTTTCTACCATGTTAAAGGTAACGTGAAGTCAAAATTTTGGATGTTTAAAGCTGTGTGGGATGATTTTGAGCCTATCTTCATAAATGCAGCAAAAGCTTATGGGCACGAAGAATTTAAAAAGCAACTTGAGGGTTTGTGGATGTTGCACTCAGGTGCCGCTGATTACTTAGAGAATAACGTTGGTACATGTAATTGGGCAAGGTCTCAGTTCGAAGGTAGGAGATACAGTATTCTTACCACCAACATTGCGGAGAGTGTGAATTCTTTTATGCGGGAACCACGAAAATTTCTGATTACTCATCTCATTGACCACTTTAGAAAAACAATGCAACAATGGTTTTATGATAGAAAAATTGTGGCTGAATCAATGAGTACCTGTCTAACAACATGGGCAGATGAAATTGTCACCGATAGAAGAACTTTGGCTGAAAAAATGATCGTTCGTCCAGTTTCTCGACATCGATTCCAAGTATTAGGTGGTGGTGTTAAGGAAGGGTTAGTTGACATAGAAAAGAAGACATGCTCATGTCGAGTATTCGAACTGGATCAGATTGTTTGTGCTCATGCAATTGCTGCGTGTCTGAGTATCCGAGTGGATTACATAAGCCTTTGTTCTGATTTCTACACGAAGGAATCTTTGGTTATGGCTTACGCACAACCAGTTGAGCCGGTTGGTGATGTGGCGGATTGGGAAGTTCCAGTTGAAGTTGGGGAGACGATCGTTTATCCACCAGTTGAAGCACCACCACCTGGACGACGTAAGGAGCTAAGAATACCATCTGTGGGTGAGGATGTCAATCCTAGGACTGTGCGATGTGGTCGTTGTAATGAACTGGGACATAATTGTAAGCGATGTAAAAATCCCATCGCGTCGAGCCGCAGCTAGTTGTATGGGAGCATTTAAGCTATTATGCATGCACAATGAATAAACTGTAGCTTTTGTTGTGTGTTAGCCATTTTTATTGTAATATGGGATGTATTTCATAGACAAATATTTTATGTTGGTGGAACATATGTTTAACCTTATGTTGGTGGAACATATGTTGTCCTGAGAATTACTTTGAAAATATTAACCTTATGTTTATCTATTATTATTTGGAAATAACGGCTAACCGTTTATGTTTAACGGCTTACCGATAAGTTCCAGAGAGCATCCAGAACGATAACGGCTAACCGTTTATGTTTAACGGCTTACCGATAAGTTCCAGAGAGCTTGCATCACGATACCGGCTAACCCTTAATGTTTAACGGCTTACCGATAAGTTCCAGAGAGCTTGCATCATGATACCGGCTAACCGTTTATGTTTAACGGCTTACCGATAAGTTCCAGAGAGCTTGCATCACGAAACCGGCTAACCGTTTATGTTTAACGGCTTACCGATAAGTTCCAGAGAGCTTGCATAACGATACCGGCTAACCGTTTATTTTAAACGGCTTACCGATAAGTTCCAGAGTTCATTTTTTTGCCCACCCCTGATTAGCGGCCAGAAAGAAAATATAAGATTGTTATCATCACAATCAATATTATAAGATTAACACCAATATCCAAACATCAACATGTCAATGGACCTCCAAATGCTTACAATCTAATATCGTCATTAAATATGTCAACTGCAATCTTTTTTCTAAAGTACTGTCCATACGTAGCATCAAAATCAAATCTACGTCCAAACATTAAATACATTATAAACATCAATAAAAAAACACCGCAATCGCCACTACTAGGATCTTGTTGTGGCACGCCCTTGGCAACTATTACCTTCCATGTCTCAGCACTCCGCAGCTCAGGTCGAACGTTGTAGAAGCCAACACGTTCCAACCAGTGAGGGAAGATAACTTCAAATGGCTTGAATTGATGCTTGTATGTTTTATTGTCGCGCAATGTGAGCAATGAGTCATAAATCCACACTTTTTTTGTTCGAAAGTGCACTCTTGCTAGCACCCAGTGATTATTACCTAGGTTAAGAGGGATGCATACCTACATGTATACGTTTCATAAACTTATCATCAATACTAGTTGCTATATAGCTATTAACCAAAAAAAATAATAATATTAGTGAATACAAAATAAAGTCATACCATATCAACATCTGGCAACGGCTTTGACTGGATGTGCTGACGACCACGAATATAGTTATTGAAGCTATCGTCATATGCTAAGGAATCGACCGCACATTCACCATTGTTCCACAACTGATTCAGAAACACCTAGTGCATAGATTACATAACAAGTTCACAATCATGCAATACATTAGCGAGTCCAAATATAAGTATAGCAATCAACATTACTGTGACAAAAAAAATTAATTACCTCATCACCTAACCACCCAAGCGAAGCATGTCCCAACAGAATTTGAAAGAAGGAATGCGATTGCAGGATAATCCGATCTAGTACAATTTCGCCAGCAAACCATTGGTCGAACTCATAAAAAAGACTTGGATCATGCATTCCTTTCAGTGGATTAATTTCCACTGAAGGTGTTGTGTCGATGTCATTACCCATTATTTCTGGTGGAGGCAGGGGCATTACGTTCTTCCCGCGCTTAATTGGAGGAATCCAGTACGGACTGTTGAAAATGTACGACTGCCTGTATGGTCGTCCATATTGACTAACGCCTGGAGGTACCTCTGTGAATGCCTGCACGCTCTCACCGCTAATATCCCCAAAAAAACTATACAGTGAAACAGGAGTGCAGATATTCTGAGTGCGAACATCGGTACATACTCCATAGTCTTCTGGGACCTAAATATATTAACAATATATTTAGGAACGGTTTAAACAAAAATGATAGTCAAACAGTAAAATATACAACAGTACTGAACAGATTTCCTAACCGTATCTGAGTGTCTACTGGGCGATCGACTGTGTGAAGGTTTACTAAAAGAACCGATAAATTGCATCACCGAATTGCTAAATTCATCGTGTTTTTTCATCATCGATTCTCTAAAATCTTCTTGTTTTTTAGCCATTTCTTCATCAAAAGCCGATTTCATCTCGAAAATGTTCCGATCAATCTTATCCAGCCGACGCCTGATGTAATCATTATTGTGTTTTGTGCGCGACTACAATAACAAGATTTACACATAATCAGAGACTATTATATTAATGTCAACTGAAGAAAATATAAGGAATGATAACCTCTAAATCTTGTGTGGGTGCTCGATCAAATTTCACCTCATGTTCATGCGCGGGACCATGTTCATTATCGGAACCTTGTTCCTGCTCGGCACCCTCGTCTTGCTCAGCACCATGATCTTGCTTGTCCCCATGTGCCTGATAAGCATATTCATCTGCAGGTATCTCCTCCTCAATATTGTGCTGCTCAAGTGTTTGGGTCGGTTTGGTTTGAGACTCCTTTGTATGGCTTATAACGGGCAGCGCGTTGATGCCAGGTTGATGCTGCAGAAAGAAACAAATAAATAATGAAAGTAATACGTTAAACCTTTAATGAGAGTTTGTTTCTACCAATAAATAATCTTTGTTTGATGCACTACATAGCTTACGCACATTACGGACCCATCTTGGAATATTTGGAACGTAATCATGCACAGTCTGCCAATATTTTTTTCCATGCTCGTTCTTGTTTGGCTCTATGGTTTGCAGTACGTTCCCCTGCCATAATGGGCGGCCATATATTTTAAGTTTGTTTAATAATAGTACAAGTCATAATCAACATCAATCAAAATATAATACTTACAAGACGAGAATTGTCATTAAAAAAAGAATAAACTTCTTTAAAGTTTATTCTAGAAGAAGCAATTGGTTTCCATTGCACGATTCTCGGAATCTTTGTTTTCGTTTTCACCACCCATGCTAACGGAAGGCCCCCAATTACTTCGAAAATCCAAGCCTACAACAACCAAAGTGAGAAACTCATAAAGCTTATCGTTACATTTTCAATATAACAAAAGTAATTAATAAAAAAAAATGGAGAAAACGAAAATTGACAACTCACTTGAACCCCAGATATAAAGCCATAAATGTTATACTTCTCAATCTTGTGGCTTGGATTTTTTTTGCGCTCATCCTTAAATTTCTCGTCCTTAGCGTATAATGCATTATCAAGACTGTCGTATACCGTTTCCCATGACAAACGACCCAGTGGGACGCCGGAAGTAATCTAGGTCATCTACCTCATTAAGCCATGAGAAATTAATTTGACACTGATCTTTTCGGCCATTCAGAACTCTGTCTGCAAAATAAAAGAGCGCGATCTTTAATGCATCAATATCGTCCATTGCCTCGAAGTCCAACTCTTCAAATCTTGTGTCAAATTCCCTCAAATTAAGTTTTCGATACAATCTGTCAAAATATGTACTGAGTAGCCGATGGATAGTTTTTGAATCTTTTTGTGTGACATCTTGACCATAGCAAAGTCCGGTTACTAAGCACCACTCTCCAACTGATAATCGTATCAAATGGTCACCTATTTGAAACCATAATTGATTTTCCTGCTCGCGTTCCTCGTCAATCACTTGTCTCAGCAAAAGGTTGTGCAAAATTACCCCACTGAATGGAAAGCTTCGGCACTCCAGGAAATGCCCAAATATATCATTCTTAAATAATTGTAACTGCCATTTTGTCAACTTTTTATGTAGAACTTTTACTACTTTAACTAATTTACACATACTAGATATCCGACCAGGAAAATGATCAGCATACGCTAACTTCATGGAACCCAAATTATTACTCGCCATTTATCTGTCATATTTATAACACAATTATATTAAATTTATAACAATTTAAAAAAAATACATTCCGTAAGTTAAAAAAAATATTCTGAAAGTTGGTGCGACGGGTGCCTCTCGCACCAAAATTGGTGCGACAGGAGTGTGTCGCACGAAATAAAAAGGGACGAGCCATTCGGAAGTTGGTGCGACAGGCGCGCGCCGGCCGCCGCACGGATCGATTGCCAGGATCGGCAACCGCGTTCGATCTGGTGTTCACTCCGATTATACTCCCGATTTCAGCTACTTCACCATTTCTTCTCTGTAACCACACAATCAACATCACCCATATCACAAATCATCTTCTTTCCTCACCCAACACAAAATTCTAACAACATAATTTAAGTTTTCAAACTAACCTTTAATTTGTTGGTTGCCGTGGATGCAGTAGAGAGCCGCCGGCGATGATAACAGTTGTTGACGGAGAGAATTGGAAAGGTTTGGGAGGAGAGCCACGCGTGAGCAAAAGGGTAAAAATGTCAATTTTTTTTTTGGCTAATGTTGATAGAAAATGTTCACGATGGTTACTGTTGAAAATGAAAAAATTATTTTGGTTACTGTTGACAATTTCCCGTTTTATTCTCTCGGCCGTTGTTGTAGTTAGTTAATGAAAACAACACGTGCTGTAACTTCGAAATTTGAATTTCCCAGCTTCCTCAGACAAACGTTCGGCTTTAGTTAAATCCTCTGTTTCTTGCCCTTTCCTTTCATTTTCCCAAGAAAGCGAACGTGAGTTGGTTCTGGTTTGCAATGCATTCAGTTAAAGAATCCTTGAAATTTCCACGGTTAAATCGTTCTGTTTCTGGTTTAATGCAAGAAAAACAGTGCAAAATTTATGGAAAACAATTCCACTCGCCTCAAGCCCTTCGGGGCCACATGATCCATCATGGACGAAGAGACCGAGTTTCTCAGAACGCTACTGTGAGTTCCTTCGTGGGTTTTGCAGTGAAGAGAAGGAGATCTGACCGTAAAAGGTACAATTTCAATATAGCTTCGTCTTTATATTCTTCTGTCCCTTTCCTAACCGTTCTTTTTCCAATAGTTTCAGGGGATTGCTGATCAATCTCAATCTGAACACCAGTGGAAGGTTTGGGCTTAGGAAAATAAGAACTACCCACTTCAGTGTTACTGTAGGCATTCAACCTTGCATTCATGTGTTCCAATTGAGCAGACATAAATTGAAAACTCTCTTGATACATCTTTCTTTCTTTATACTCAACTACAGATTCACTATTAAATTCCTTTTTCTGCAAGCCTTTCTTTTTTGTTTGTTTCCTTCTTCTTGGTCTTCCTTCAAGCTTTGGAAGAACTAACTCGTCATTTTCAGCCATATCTCCTACAACCTTGAAAATGATTCAAACACATAACTACATCAATTTAATTAAGAAGTTAATGCAATACTATTGGAATATAATAAAATAAATAAATCACTTACTGGAAAAGTAAAAAAATGGTGCTGGAAGTAAGACACAATAATGTATTTACTGAATTTCTAAATCAATATCTGCTGGAATAGCATCACAATCGTTTTTGTCATAAATTCCTTCGTCATCCTTCTCATCCAACTCACATACTGGAAGTTTGGTGGATAATGGTGAAAATACATCCAAGTCTTCAGATCTTTCCCCATTTAAATTATAAGCTTTGTCGGCCATTGAACACACAATCGATTTACTATTATCTAGCTGATCCTTTATATAAAACACTTGCTTTGCATGACAAGCTAGAATAAAGCAATCGGATTTATAGCCGATCCAATTTAAATCAACTACAGTGAAACCTAAATTATCAACACTAACCCCTCTATCATCTATCCAATCACACTTGAAAAGTATTTTTTTACCCATCAGATAATCAAGCTGCCAAATCTCATCAATGACTCCATAGAAAGTCATGTTTCCAGAATGAGGATTTTTATCTTTTAAGCTTGAAATTTGTAGAGTGTTAGCGACAACCCTGACACCACTATTTTGGGTTACACGATGATTATCCCAATCTGTTGTTGCAAAAGTGAAGCCGTTGATTTGGTAGCCAGGGTATGTCACCACACTTGAGCGCGGTTTGTTTGCCAATGACCATACTATTTCCTCAACTGGCACATTATTTGCTTTATCATATGCTACCTATAATTTAAATTAATAAATTTAGTAATTAGTTGCATGAAAAAAAATCTTGTTGAAGTTAAAGCTTGTATCCTATGTTGTATTTAGTTAAACCATAATTCTAACCTTTTTTTCTAACCAACCAGAAAATGTACGGGTGTGTTCATTTTGTAGCCATACATTTCTTTTTGCCTTATAGGGGTTTCTTGATGCCAAATAATACATATGCTCCCTACAATGAGACCATATTAAGACTTAAGAGGTAGTATAGTAATGTTATAATACAATACAAATATTTATCAGAAAAAAATAAATAACTTACTCGATCTATGATTGGATTTCAGGGGTGTTCATTAGAACACATCGGTGTGCTTGAGACAATAAAAGATCATCAACCACCTTAACTACAGCACCTCCCAAAGGCCTTTCGATTGAGAAATCAATTAGACAACCAGTAGGTAGTCCAATAACACCACAATCTGAGATGTACTCAGTACAAAATTGAAGTGCTTCTTCTGCAATATAACTTTCTGCAATACAACCCTCAGGGCGGTAGCGATTACGAACATAATCCTTTAGAGTTTTCATCTCTCTCTCAAAAGGATACATACATCCATCTAAGATAAACTGGCCCACATAACTTAACTTGTTCAACTAGATGGACGGTTAAATGAATCATTATGTCAAAAAAGCTAGGTATGAAGTACTGCTGCAATAAGCATAAAGTGATGACAAGTTCCTCTTGTAATTGGTCAAGAGTATTAGGATCTACCACTTTAGAGCACAATGAATTAAAAAAGAAGCACATCCTGATTATGGCTCTTCTGACATTTATAGGCAAACAATTTCGAATGGCTAATGGAAGCAACTGTTGCATCAAAGTATGACAGTCATGGGACTTAAGACCTTGAAGCCAACTATCATCTATTGACACAAGTTTTTGGACATTTGAAGAATAACCATCAGGAACTTTCACACTTAACAAGGTTTGACAAAACTGTTTTTTTTCTTTTTTGCTCAAAGTGTATGGAGTTGGAGGTAGAACTTTGTTTTTTTGGTTTGTTTCATTAGGAACTAGTTTTCCCCTTATATGAAGATGCTCAAGATCTTTTCTAGCATTAATCTCATCCTTTGTCTTGCCCGGTTGATGAAGTAGTGTGCCATATATGTTCTCACACACATTTTTTTCAATGTGCATCACATCTAGTTGATGGCGAACTAGTAAATGCTTCCAATATTCTAAGTTAAAAAAGATTGACATTTTTTTGTACAATTTTTCTGTTATGTTCTCATCACCATCACCACCACCACTATCATCATGTTTCCGCTTTCTGCCCTTCTTTTTCCCAAACTTAGTATCAATATCTTTCATCATGTTAAAGATTTCCTCACCAGACAAAGTTTTGGGGGGGTCATTCCACTCTTGCTTCCCATTGAAAACCTTTTTGAGTTTTCGAAATGGGTGACCAAGTGGTAGAAATCGACGATGGCCCATATATGATATTTTTCGAGTATAGGGCAGCCAACATGCATAAGTGTCAATTCCACAAATTGGGCAAGCATAGTAGCCTTTAACAGTACATCCGGAAAGGTTTCGATATGCTGGAAAATCACTGATTGTCCACATTAATACAGCCCGTAAATTGAAGGTTTCTTTTCTATATGCATAATAAACATGAACCCCTGCATCCCATAGACTTTTCAAGTCCTCAATCAAAGGTGCTAAGTAAACATCTAGATCATTTCCAGGTTGTTTAAGTCCAGATATCAAAAGAGACAACATCATAAACTTTCTTTTCATACATAACCATGGAGGAAGATTATATATGATCAACGTAACGGGCCAACAACTATAAATAGTGCTAAGTGTACTATGTGGATTAACCCCATCGGTTGAGAGAGTTAAACGGAGATTTCTAGGTTCTTGTGCAAATTCGGGCCACTTATTGTCAATTAGTTGCCAGGCCGGTGAGTCTACTGGGTGGCGAAGATTACCATCTATGATTCTTTTATTAGCATGCCATGTTAAGTTTTGAGCTGTTTGTGGTGATTGAAACAATCTCTTGAACTTAGGAATATGAGGGAAATACCATAACACCTTTTCAGGAACCTCTTTCCTAATTTTTTTTTACCCATCTTTTTTTGTTTGCCACCTAGATGCTCTACAATTTGGACATTCAGAAAAATCAGCAAATTCATTCCTATATAAAATGCAATCATTTGGACATGCATGTATTTTTTCATAATCTAAGCCTAGAACTTTCATTGTTTTCTTGGCCTCATACATTGACTTAGGTAACTCATTATTATTTGGTAAAATATCAGCAAGGACTTCTAACAAAGCAGAAAACCCTTTATCAGACCACCCATAGTTCCCTTTCACATTATAAAGTCTCATTAAACCAGATAGCTTTGAATGTTTTGCCCCTGGATACAAAGGCTTTTTAGCATCTTCAAGCATATCCTTCAAAGAACTAAGATCTCTATCATAGTGCTCGTAAGCATCATTAACCATGTCATATATGTCACTATAATCATGACATCTAAATCTTCCACTATGTGAATGGTCTTGATACTTTGTAGGTGTAGAAATAGGGTCAGTCTCACCATGCCAAGTCCAAACTTTATATGTTGCGAGAAAACCTTTTTCAAATAAATGATCCTTAACTTGTTGAGGAGTATGAAACTCCATATTACAACAAGAGGTGCAAGGACATCTAATTGACATCCGGTTTTCAGCATTCAAAATGAAAAAATTTAAGAATTCAGCAACTCCGGTACGATATTCTATAGACAGTCTATGACAAGTTATCCAAGTTCTGTCCATTTCAAATATTTTTACCTGTTCATATATTATATACTGTCAGTTTAAGTTTAATTCAATTGCATGATTAATTTCAAATGTTTAAAGTTATTATCATTATAGCTTCGATAATAAATCCATAATTCTGACATCCCCTATAAAATAATGAATTACAATGAAGAACAATAATTTATCCAATAAACATATTAATTTATAAACATTAATAATCAGTGGACCACACACAAATCACACCATTAAAATGGTAGAAATATGTAATAGTCTAGTACCTCTATGGGTTGTCTACGTTGTAAAGCACCAACTCAGCTTGAGACTGTACCTTTGGGCTTTAGCAACGTTTAATGCCTACTGCAAAATTACATACAGAAAGAATCAATTGAACTCAGTTTTGGAAAAACCTTCCCCATAGGTTAGGCTCTACAGCCTTATTATTATTTCTCATTTGATGGCATGACATTTATATTCTGGTGGGGAATTTAACTTTTTTATCAACACACCTAGACTAAGATTCTTTCAACATGTCAACCATAGCCAAGCTAAACATACACACTAATGTTTAAAAATTTTCTGGACAGTACACACCCTTCTTTGCAAGTCATTTTTTAAGATTGTATAATTAACTTTTTAACTTCAAATTCAACAAGTAAAACTACCTGAAAACAAGCATTTCCTAATTGAATTAAAGACAATTCATGAACTTTATACAATCTGGAAACACTCAGACAAGCATGAACTTAGTTAATTTATATCATGGTCATTGTCTCTATTAAAATTCTTCTAACAAAAAAAAAATTATCATAAATTTCTCGGACGATTAAAGGGCTTACACAAACAAAATGAACCACAAATGCCTCAACAAAATACAAAGATTACGTACATACAACAAACATCCAAGTGGAATTCACACACATACTAAGTAATGGCATTTAAAATATTGCTTGCATGCAAGATGTGTGGTTACTGATGTGGGTGTGATGTCAACGAAAGAATTAAGAATCTGGTTTTAATTAAAAAAAACCCAGAAAATTAAAAATTAAAAAAGTATTAATCATAAGCTAAAATAAAACAAGCCCATTAATTAAATTCATGAAAAAATAAAATACTAAGCCATTACTAGCTGATAACTACCTCTACAATAGTTCTTCCTCTGGAATTTTCTTCTTATTGACAACGAGATTGCTTGAATGCGCAATTGATGGTGCCACTTCAACCCTTGTCGATGGTTTTTGTTTTCTTGGCTAGTAAAGGCACTAGAGGTTTAGTAAGAGAAGAGACCCATTCTGTAACAAGCAATTAGGGTTTTGATTCGTTTTTCAATTTAGGACAAAATGGAAAAAAGGAAACAGACTACAAGCTTTACATTATCTATTTGAATAAATTGAATTCAACTAGTAAAAGCACAACAGAGAATAGAAGAGATCGAGAGAAGAAAAATGAAAGAGAAAAAGGGACGGAAAGGTTATGATAGCGATAGAGAGTTTGGGTAAGAAAATGAGACAGGGAAAATTGGCATTTTAGGTTTTTGCTTTATTTATTATAATTTCATTTTTTGAAATATTTAAAATATTAATTGCAACTTAATACAACACAGTTTGCTGGTCTATGCTTCAAATATTAAGGTTTTAAACTTTATATATCTTAGGTTCGAGTTGAAACTAAAACAAGTTTTTATGAAATTTTTTTTTATCTCCAATACTTTAGTGTCAGTGATCGTTGATGTTCAATTTACTGACACCTTAATATCAATGATCTCTAATACCTACTTGTTAAAAGCGCGAAATGGTGCATTTGTATATAATTACTGACACTTTTTACAAAATGTCAGTAAACTAGGTGTCAGTAAATGTCATTTTTGTAGTAGTGACTGTGTGCGTATATTTTGAATTTTAATAATAACGCCAAGTATATGAATCAGCAATTATGGACTCTTTACGATGAGTTCTCTACTCTAAATTCTTGGTGAATGGATATGCAAGACAAGCTCTTTTTTTTAGAGGACAAGTTTGATTTTGTTTTCACTAGGTTAAACTTTGAAACTTGTTGTTATATGAAGCGTGAAAAATAGCCGGCTAGCTTCTTCACTTAGACGGTTGGCTGCTTAGGTTACTGAATGATAGATTTCTCATAATCTTCGCAGACTCAGTTGGCCGCGTCTGTGGTATCCGGCTAGCCACAATCTATCGAGTATGCAATAACAAACCGAGGCCGCACCCGGTTAGCCGCGTGTGAAAGGTCCGGCTAGCAGCAAACTGTTTGGAAACTTCAGCAAACAATTTTAGCCCATGCTTCATGCGGTTAGCCGCGTATGAATGATTCGGCTAACTGCAAACTCTCTGAAAAACTAAGATTAGATACAACACAGCATCCGGTTAGCCGCGTTCTAATGATTCGGCTAACCGCAAACTCTCTGGAAAATTAAGAATTGGATGCAACGCTGCATGCGGTTAGCCACGTTAGAATGATCCGGCTAACCGCAAACTCTCTAGAAAACTAAGATTGGATACAACGCTGCATGCGGTTAGCCGAAATCGAATGATCTGGTTAACCGCAAACTCTCTGGAAAACTAAGAATTGGATACAACGTTGCATGCGGTTAGTCGCGTTCGAATTATCGGGCTAACTGCAAACTCTCTAGAAAACTAAGAATTGGAAACCTTGCTTCAGCCGGTTAGCGGCGTTCGAATTTTTCAGTTAACCGCAACCTCCCTTGATGTGGGGTAATTGAAAAACATGCCGCATGCGGCTAACCGCGTTATGAGGATCTAGCTAACCGATATGATTCTGCAGTGTTGCCGGTACCTTGTTGCCCATTTGAGTGGCTGGTTAGGGAAATGCCATATTCACCTAAAAAGCTTTCACCAATTCGTATGACACTGCTTAAAGATATTAATGTTGTTATGTAGGTTCATTTCCAGAGTAAAAAAATAGCAAATATACAAAAGAATGAGGAGAATAATGCCATCTAAAAAACTAAAAGGACACCATCAGATAATGTCTCAACCTTATCCCTCTTCATCAGGCACTTGTTCAATTATCTCCTAAGCGACGCAGAAATAAAGAATGCATTAAAGAAGAAATTATGTATCGAAATATCCATGCCCACCAATCATCAATACAAACTAGAAAATTAAGCTATGTAATGAAAAATATCCATAATGCATAATGTTCAATATAACAAGTATCGACAAATCTCAAAATGAAATACATAATAATCAAAAGTTGACTGCATAAAACATAAAAGATAATCACTGAGGAGGTGGTGGAGGTGAAGACGAGGAGGGCGGCGACATCCCGAGAGCACGGAATATGAGCTCCTGGCCATCAAGAATCTGACACTGCTGTGCAAAAAGACGCTGGTGCTCCATGTCGAAGTGATCCTGGAACGCCAACAGTCGGGATTGAAGCTCATTCTGTTGTATAGATATGGAACGGACTTCAGAGAGCTGCTACTGCATATGATCCTCGGGTAAAGCTGAAGAGGATGATGGACCATTAGAAGGTTGAGGTGGAGTAGACGGTGGACGATGGGAAGAACGGGATGAAGTTTGTCCCTGCAAATAAATAGTCAGGTCAGGAAGTTGGTCAGGAGGAATCACATCATTAAAGATTTCATGCTCTGTAGGAGCCATCTCAGTAGGCTTGTTAAGCAGATTCCGATTCTTAACCCAATGGTGATAGTTATCATCCCAGGCAAATCCTAAGCTAGTAATGACATCCGCCCCTAACTCCTTAGGTTCCTCATGAGATGGTTCAGCTATAGGAACTTGTTTAAATCAACCGGTTATCCGCTATCTGCCTGGGGTGGATTTATAAAACCAACCTAACATGCGGATAGCCGCGTGTTAGGTTTCGGTTAACCGCGATGTTTCTGGAATGCTCGAACCCGAAAGCGGTAAGCTGCATTACGAGAAGCGGCTAGCCGTTAAATTTCTCTCTTTGAGTCACTATGTTCGGAAATTAGAAATTTCACCCAAAAAATTTGATGAAATTCAAAGAGGGCCCAATTTATAAAAAGATTAATCTTACAAGATTTAGACTATTAGCACCCCTCGAAAATCCTCTCGGACACTTAATTACAATAATACTTTATTTAATGGGAAAATATGCTTTTGTAAATAAACACTTTTTCATTTATAAATCTTGCACTATGTTCGGAAATTAGAAATTTCACCCAAAAAATTTGATGAAATTCAAAGAGGGCCCAATTTATAAAAAGATTAATCTTACAAGATTTAGACTATTAGCACCCCTCGAAAATCCTCTCGGACACTTAATTACAATAATACTTTATTTAATGGGAAAATATGCTTTTGTAAATAAACACTTTTTCATTTATAAATCTTGCACGTTTTAATAAACTCTTACTTTCTCAGTCTTAGTAATTGTATTTCTCTGTTCAATCTTTTTTTTTTTTCTTATTCTTTGTAAAGAAAAATATGTGAAGGTCAAAAGTCATAAAAACCTGTGAAAACATTTTATGGATCTAATGCAACTCCATCATGTCTATAAGCTTTGGCTCGAACAATTAGTTGAGAATCCATAAAAAAAATTTTGTGGGTGGATATAATTTATTTAATTTTTTATCTCATAATGTTATATCGTACATTTATTGCTATGTACATTAGAAGAATATAATTTTCTGTTACGAGAGTACTTTTTAAATTTAAATTATTTTAATAATAATGAATGATGGTTAATCATATTTTTATGTGTGAAGTAACACAACTCAATGTGAGTGAGTGATTCACTTTTCTTCTCCCTAAAATGTCAATGATTACTTGTATGTTCAGGTCTCAGTACCGTGCATTGGAATTTTATGTCACCTCCCGTCCGGCCTGTAGTATTATGCCACGTCAGAGAGAGATTAGTATTATGACGTGTCGGCTTGTGAGTGGAACCTACTGGTCGAGTGGAGCGATTCTAGGAGGTCTGGAACTGATGTGAGTTGGTCAAAGTCATATGCTTTTCGAGACAAGATACGTGGAAATATTACGTCCCGATGCTGGATGGTCGATGACGAACTTCTGCTGCGCCCAGTGATGATGTGTTATAGATTTATAGTGCATATTTTTATGTTGCAGCCGAAAAGCGAAGACAAGCACGTGGCCAAGTTCTCAATTTTATGTTCTAAGAACATATAGACCCACTCACAGGTTTTACTAAATTACAATCGATATAATTTATAACTTTTATAAAATATTTAAAAACTAGTAATATGGCAATAGAATTCACTGCCATATTATTGTAACTTAACAGGACCCACTCACTATTCCACCTAGTGAAAATATGCAAGCTTACCATTTCATCTATTAAGATATGTGAGCTCACGGTATCACTTCTATCGTTGCACCAATTGAGCTCACTAGCTCACTTCTATTATTCTGCCCATGAAAAAACGTAGTTCACTGTCCCGCCTCTTAGCTCACTATTTCATCTCTTCAATTAAGTGCCGAATCTCATTTTAGGAAGCAGGCCCGCGACTCTGCCATTAGATTTTACAAGCAAATCTATATGGATTTTATTCAACAAATTGATATGGGATACGATAGGGATAAAATCGTAATCTCACCTAAATATGAAGGAGATTATGTTAAATGTATGTATTAGCATATTATTATATTTAGATTATCTCTGTTGCCACTTAATTTTTAGCAGGCCAAGTGGTGAACCATAAATGATACTCGCAAAAATGATAGCAGTCGAGGTCAACCAGTTGTTCCTGTAGGATCATCTTCAACAACTAGCAATGCGGAAAGTATAACACCATCCACTCCCAAGATAGGTGAGGAACTGAAAATATCTCTTCAGCTTCGTAAAAAATTGATAGTCAACACCCCCTTGAATTTGAACTCCGGAGCCAAAAGAACCCGCTGGTCATTTTCTCGAAGGAGTTGAACGAAATGTCGAGCATTATGTAAATGAAAGATTAGCTTAAAAAAACTTCCAATTGCGGCAGGATTCTTTGGATTTAAATAGAAGATTAGTTTCCTATGAGAAGGTAAGATAAGTATGAATCAGAATTTAAAAAACTTCCAATTGCGGCAGGATTCTTGGGCTTTAAATAAAATATTAGTTTCCTATGAGAAGGTAAGATAAGTATGAATCAGAATTTAAAAAAATTCCAATTACGGCAGGATTCTTTGGATTTAAATAGAAGATTAGTTTCCTATTGAATCTTGATTTAGCTAATTTAAATAATGTGTATTTATATCATAATCATAGAGGGGGTTAGCCAATTCAGTCGAGTCACCCATTTCAATATTTTGCTTTAGGCCTTAGAGCGGGGGTTAGCCAATAGGCATGGATACAAAGTCAAACGCAGCTGATCGCGACTGGAGCAGTCTGCCAAGAGACATAGTGTACGACATCTCAAAACGCATGGTGATGTCCCGAATCGAGACCCTTGGTTTACGAGCCGTATGTCGTACGTTCAGAAACGCAATTCCCCTTCCTCCAAAACCTATATCACCATACCCACATCTGAAGCTTCCTGTTCCCCCCGAGGCGGCACTTGCACATCCTAGCCTTCGCCGCGGCCATCTTTTGCTCACGCAATCCGCTCTTTACGCCATCCAACCCAAAGCACCACTTCCTCCGCCTCCTGCTGCTGCTCGGACCACCAAGTCCAATGTCACAAACCAAACATCAACATGGTTTATTGAAGTTGAAGAGTTGAGTTCTGGCAAAGCGAAATTCAAGCACGCGTTTGATATGAGTTTTTCCAATAACCACTTGCTGCCCAAGTCTCTCAACCTATTGGATTATCGGGTGAAAGAATTAGCTAAATCCTATGAACTTGAGTATGTTCATGTCGGTAAACGTAAAAAAGATCACGATGTTGCTTTGCGTTCTGTGACTTTTTTTAAAACCGTTGTTTCTTCCACGTGCAGTACTCTCGATGAAATTGTAATTGATGATGGGTTTGCTGTAATGACTTCAAGGGGTGAAGTGCTGCTAGTGTGGAGAAAAGATGATGAGAATTGGACACCCATTGAATTTGAAGGTAAGAGATTTGGAGATATTGTTTATCATAATGAAAAATTCTATGCTTTGAGCATTGATGGAGTTTTTCTTTCCGTCCATTCTAAAACTTTGGACGTTATTAAACTTGCTAATTTATGTGATGTTGCATTCGGTACGTTTAGTTACTTGGTGAAGTCGTCGTGTCCTAAGGAATTTTTTGCAATTTATTTGGATCTCTATCGAGAGGAGGAGCATTGTGATTATTATCCTGGATATGATAGTCAGAGCACAGCCAATGATGTGTATGTATTTAAGCTTGATATTGAAAAGAAGGTTAATGATGAAGATGAAGAAAATTTGGATTTTGATGATGACTTGGTAGATAATTTGGAAGGTGGGGTGTTGTTTTGTTCTGAAATTTATTCACTCTTTGTCTCATCAGCTGAAGAGTTTCCGGGATGCGAAAAGAACTGTATTTATTTAGATGATTATAGTTTTTTTAAAATGGGTAGGAGGAAGCTCTCAGATTTATCTGCGCGCTATGCTAAAATTTTTTGGCCACCACCAACTTGGGTGAAGAAGAATTCCCTCTCCGCAGAATCTTGAATTTAAGTGTACGTTGTCCTTTTTCTGCTGGCTAGTCGTTTGATCAACTTTTGATCCTTCTTCGTTTCTAATTTCTTTTATTTATTTGATGTTGATCTTCGGGTGAGTATAATGCTGTGATATTGGTCAAGCCTAACACCCTTTTGCAATTTGCATGTAGGATCATTATTTTGACGATGGAAATAAAATTATAAAAATTTGAGATTTTTCGATTGAGAGTGAGGGTGGAATTGTTGTATTGTGGTCCTTCTATTGATTTCTCTCCATCCATTTTTTTTTTTATTTTTGTAGCAGAATTCCGATTCAATTCGTTGGCTAGCTTTGGTTAGCGATATCATGTTAAATTATTCTGGAATATTGCATCTCTAATTCCAGTTGCAATTAATAAAACTATTTATTAGATAATTATAACTACAGAATAATATCATATCAAAATAATAAATAACAAATAGTTTTTTTATTGAATGCTAAAATTCCCGTAGAATATTTTTAGCCAAGCTTGCGTAGCGGTGCGGTTTCCCCTCGGTCACGAAACAAAACTCTCCCTGTAAAATTAATTATATAACTAACAATCACACGGACCAAACAACAATCATTCATTCTTGATCATAAATAACTGAAGTAATAACAATAATAACAATAGTGATAATAATTCGAAAAGGAATTCTTCTCCAAAAAAAAAATGGAAAAGGAATGTAAATAACTGAAGTAATAACAATAATAACAATAGTGATAATAATTCGAAAAGGAATTCTTCTCCAAAAAAAAATGGAAAAGGAATGGAGTCAAAGGAAGGCTTGAGACAGCAATTAGAAGAATTGGAAAAACAGCTGTGCCTCATGTCAATTATTAATTAAAATTTATTATAAGGCCAGAATTATAATGATTGATAAGCTAATAAACTTTGTATGTGCTCATCAGCCAAGCAATCTTGCTTAATTTCTTTTGTATGCTTCAAATGACTCCACTTTATTTCCTCTAGTAATAGCAATTAGTAAAATTGATGTATTATCAAACAACATACATCGTCGATAATATTCCTTGGTGCTTACAACGTGTTAGACAACATATTTCAAATGTAAAATAAAATGACGAGTCATTCTGTTTTAGAATTGGAGATTAGCTAAATTTTTTATCAATTGCTTGTAAAAGTATGATAAATATCTACCGACTTCCTATTGGGTCACACTTTATAAAAAGTATGCCAAAATTTTATTTTTTTAAAGTTATTCACCTGAAGTTTAAAAATATATCACTTTTCTTTTCTTTTCTTTTTTCCCATTAACACCGTTAAAGATTTAACATATATTAATTAAATGTCTATTTCACCGTTAAAATATTATTCAATCCTAGCTAAATAACGAAAAAATATTTGAAACACTGATATTGTTATTATTTTATTTTGTCCTGTGATTTTGTGCGGATTAGCAGAAAGTAAATCCAAAAATGATACCAGTTGAGGTCAACCAGTTGTTCCTGTAGGATCATCTTCAACAACTAGCAATGCGGAAAGTATAACACCATCCACTCCCAAGATAGGTGAGGAACTGAAAATATCTTCTCAGCTTCGTAAATTCTCCTTCAATGAGCTTAAGTCAGCAACAGGGAGTTTTAGACCTGAGTGTCTTCTCGGCGAGGGTGGCTTTGGTTGCGTATATAAAGTTTGGATCAACATGAATGGTACAGCTACGGTGAAACCTGGCACTGGGCTACCTGTTGCTGTGAAGACCCTCAACCACAATGGACTTCAGGGTCATAAGGAGTGGCTTGTAAGGGAAAATTATCATCTAATTTAATGTCTTAATCTGCATATTCATGTGCCTGCAGACACATCGTCAACACACACACACAGAGGCATGAATAAGATTTGGCCTATGATTAAAAGACAACTTTAATCTCTAGCTGAAGTTAATTATCTTGGCGGGCTCATCCACCCTAATCTGGTTAAGCTAATCGGTTGTTGCATTGAGGATGATCAAAGGCTACTTGTGTATGAGTTTATTCCTCGAGGAAGTTTGGAGAATCACCTGTTTTGAAGTACGTACGCGAACTTACTATTCCCACAATTACAATTATATAAAAGTTCTCTTAACCATTTATGAAATTTACATCCTGTATGATCCAAATCGTCAGCTCTATTAGCAAAAACAGGGAAGGTTCAAAATAACAAATTGACAAAAGATAGAGCAGTGGATTGAAAAAATTGGCTTTATGGTGCTCATATTAAAATGTGAAATTTTAGAATTTTATTTTCCTTGTTTCTGAAAGGAATTTATGAGTAACCCAGAGTTGTGCATCCAAATTGCCCTTTATTTTGATTTACCAACAGTGGCACTTTGTTGACCAAATCATGATCTGCTAGTATATATTTTTGTTACACAGGATTTTTTAGTAATTTTATTTTTTGTTGCAGGGTCTTTACCTCTTCCTCGGTCCATCGGAATGAAAATTGCTCTTGATGCAGCGAAAGGCCTTGCCTTTCTTCATGAGGAAGCTGAAAAGCCAGTGATATATCGTGATTTTAAAACATCTAATATTCTTCTAGATGGGGTATGTGACCCATGTTGTGCAAGAAGACAACTAACCATTTCTTACTAATCCCCTTTTAATTTATTTTCTAAAAATTGCTCTTCCAGGAATACATGCTAAGCTCTCTGATTTTGGACTAACCAAAGGTGGCCCTGAGGGTGATAAGACTCGTGTATCTACCCCAGTGATGGGAACTTATGGCTATGTTGCGCCTGAGTATGTGATGACAGGTGGGCATGGTTAAACAATGTGTCCTTTTATTCGTTTACTTGTAATTGAGAAAAAGCTTCGTCTCCATCTTGTGATGAAGATAACATATTGCAGCTCTTAAATTCCTTTTCATGAATTTTAGTATGCGCAGTGACACTTATATTTAGTCAATGGTATTTCTTTGTATATGTCCTGTGTATTCAATATTGTATTGTGTGCTCCTTAGAGACAACTACCACCATCAGTAGCACATCCTGATTAATTCCTGAGAGTGGTGGTTGTTAGAAATGAAGATCTTTTGTCGGCTTTCGACCGGTCTTCGAGTAATCTTGAGCTGTCCATGTTCACGAGGTAACAATGCATATCATGCATGCATTTTCCATGTAATTTTTTGTAGAATAAAATGTACTCGAAAAGTGCAAAAAAAAGTGCAATCTAAGCTCAAGTTAGGCAGAGCTCAAGTACATATGCACTATAAATAATAGGCTACCAGTACTAGCGTATAGAAAATATAAAACTATGTATCCACCAACAACCGATTTACTTGGTACCCTTGGACAAATGTTCATAGCGTTTATGAAGTTCTTCAACAACTGTGAGATTTTAGTTGCAAACATTTCATCTGCAGCTCGAATAAACTTTAGCTTGAACTTTTCAAATTTGTCGGTATTTTGTATCCGCTTAAGATCTCATGAAAGTGCTCTACATTTGGAAAACCTATTTCTGATATATGAAATATCCTGCCCAACCACATTCATAACTCAGCCAATATTTGAAATTGATTTTTTTTTTAAATCGGAAATCAGCGCCAATTTAATGGTTACTTTGATTAGATGAAAATACTACTTCATTTGTTTTTATTATTTTATGTCTGAGTAAATAAATGATACAATTTTGTTATCGAAAAAATAAATAAATTTTGATCGAATTAACCATAGTATATGTTAATATACGATTATATAAATAAAAATATAAAATTCAATGTAATTAATGAAGTGGGCTTGTATTAAAAAGCTCATTCTTTTTGTTTTTAATTTGGAGAAAAAATTAACTAATTAATAATGTGCTGACATATTAGTTTGTTTGCAAAAAGTCTATCTCCCTCTATCACGGGTCTTTCATGTATTTATTCAATAATTACTATTATGTAACATCAATTAGTGCAAGTAGTGTTATATATCCTAAATTTTTTATCTCAAATGATGTAGCATTCATCAATTGGTTGATAAAATAATATAATTTATTTACTTGTCATATGACATATCATTTAGGATGAAATTTAGGAAAAAAAAAAATTGGGATGTCTATCATTATTCAAATAATTTATATAAAAAGTTGGTGACTCTGGTATTCTTAAGATTATTGTTAAACAACAATTTCAATATGAACTATTTTTCTGATGTGGCTATGGGTGTGTTTGACATGCTGTATTGAATTATACTGAATTATATTATTTTAATACAGGTGCATTATATTATATTGTATTGTATTGTATTAACATTATATTATAACAATACTGCATAATATTTGATATTACACTATATTTTATTAATTTATTATTACACTATGTTTGGTGCTACATTATATTATATTAATTTTTTGGTGATTAATTTAAATTATATATTTACGAAATACTATTTATTAATACTTAAAAAAATTTAAATATGAAAATATTAAATTTAAAAATTTTAACAACATTTTTTTGTATAAATATAAAAAAATATCATAATTCTTTATAAAGATTGAAGTTTATGTCCTCATATTTTTAAAGTTATGCATAATAACGATTTTATTTTCTATTGCCATTATGACAAAGTACATTAACCATGAAGAAAGCTCATCACCGAGGACTCCACAGCATTGTAAGAAGTATTATGTAGCATTTGCCAAATAACAACACCACACTAAGGCGTATCACAATGTAGCATTGTAAGAAGTATTATGTAGCATTTGCCAAATAACAACACCACACCAAGGCGTATCGCAATGTAAAATTTTTCCTATAAGCCTGGTAATTGGAAAATACAATTCAAGTTGAAAACTGCAAGTGGATTTAAAAAGTTTTAACATACCCTATAAAAGAAAAAAAAGCCTATGTGCCAGACCAAAAGTCCTAACCCTTGGCATCTTGGCGTCAAGACAATATAAAAAATTCAAAAATTCAATTCAATGGGAGGAAACAATGCCTATAAAGGTAATAAAGATATTCTCAAAATACTACTTCAACAAAATTTGAAGCCACCAGGTGGATTGTTGGGCTGTTTGGTTGCAAAACTGAAACTCTGTTGCTGATTTCCGATACCACCATCTTGGATAAGCTGCTCTTCCTCCTCTTCCTCAGCCCAATATCTCTCTCTAAAATCTTCACCGCCTTCTCGTAAATCTTATTGTTGTCTTGGGTCTATATATTCTCAATCTTATCTAATCCATCATACTCACCAATCATTTGGGTATAAACATTAACCCCATTCCCATTCCTATTTCCTTGTCAGCTTCATCCATCTTGAAATTGTTCTCAAGACCCTCTAGACAAACGGTCACAATTCTTTGGTCCAGACAAACCAGAAGGTCACAGAGCGGTTTGATGCAACCTTGGCTCATTAGGAATCTGCAAGACCATGGTACCATAAATGATTCTATCACATAAACGTCATAAAATTAAAAAAAAAAATCTATCATATGAACATCACTGAGTGAATGAAAGAAACATACTGAATATGTTCATGAGATCCTCCATATGTGGTATTTGAGATAGCCTATATAGCCTCCTTGATTTCAAGTTATGCATGTTAAAGAAGGTGCACGACGGGAAGGATGACAGTGGCTTCAAATAATAGCCTATTGAACAAAAACTCAACAAATTATAATTATGAGTATATTTAAGCAGCAATTTCATCAGCATTAAGTAGACTTGACTTTTGAGAAAGTCAAATTCAAAACTAGAAAAGACAAGGAAGCAATTGTATTATATGCTATTGGGACCAAAATACCAGGATGCAAGCTAGAAAGAAAAACATACATACATATAAACCACTATCTTTGAGTCTTAAGTATTTTCTTTCAATTTTAATAATGACAACTTTGGATACTTTTGTTGAATTATCACCACCACCACTATGGTTTCACATACAAAGAAAGGCAGCTTCAGCTTCCATGCATGCCCATAAGAATATGATGTATTAATTAGAAGTAAAATTAATCTGTTTAATTAAGTTCTCTTATATGAGTGTGTGTGTGTGTGTGTGTGTATTAATTTGCATTCAAATCCTTTCTCCCTTCTTAATGATATATTTTAAGCATGATATCAACCATGATGAATTCATTGACAGATCTTTAATGATATATTAAGCATGATATCACAAACCAAGTATAAAAAAAGTAACTTGTCCATTTCTGATGATTATTATTATACGAAGCCTAGCCAGACAGAGAAATTGATGAGATTTCATATCATTTGAATAGGCTTGGCCAGTACCAACTAATAGCCAAAAACTAGTTACTGAATTCAAAAGTTCAACTTGAAGTACTAATTTTCAAAGCAAACTTTCATGGGATTGTGAGCAAATGCTTCATAGAGTTCATAAATTCTAAGTGCAACAATAGTTAAGACAGCAAAAGTAGAACACAAGTGCAAAATTATGCCCTGCTTCAGTCCTTAAAGAGCCTAAGCATAAAATGCATTTCTAGCTAATTTAAAGTAACATGCAATAAAAGACTGCTAAGTTCAATGTTCAGTCTTCCAATAGCCTAATTCTTCATAAATCTAATCATTGTAATCAATAACAATGCTGAAAATACAAGTTTGAATTAAGCTGGTAGTTCTTAAATTATGCAATATGTAATCATAGGTTTACTTAAAGATTAAAGCATTCATGCAGTCCATTATACAAAAAGATTATAAAATTAAAAAAAAACCATAGTTGCCAAATTTTATCTAAATAAAAATTCCATTAGTAGTCAGTACTTGGGAATTATATAAATTATTATTACATAACACCTGCTCAGCACTTTTTAGATTTGTACGGGTAGATTACACCGTTCTAAATCCGACCATTCATCTAGACATACAAATGCCCTCCAATTCCTTGTCCTCCGCCTTCACTCCACTCTCCACCATATAAATGTATCAACTAATTAATTTTTTAATTACTTGTTTAATTAATTAATTAATTTTCTCAAAAGAAAAATTAATCTATTTGTTCAAATCGGAAGGAGATTAAGTTAATTGATTTAATTGCAAGTAAAAACATGCAAAGAACTCATGAAGCCAACTAGAAAATTCAGACAAAATTACTAACTTCCCACAACAAGAACCAAAAAAAAAATTCAAACCCAGAAATAAAAGGATATGCTTCAACAAAAAACTAATGAAAATTAACTTGATTGCTGTTCAATTTGAAAAATCAAACCCAAATACTAACCAATTGATTGATGATTCAGTGTCAAAGCGCCAGTGCATCAATGGTTGCACAGATGGCTGTTCTCGAGCGGCACGACGAAAAACTTGTCGGCGATGGGGGCAATGGCGTCGGCGTTGACTCAGTGATGAAGAAACGATCGTTAGATTTGTTTGAAGAGTCATGTTTTGATGAAATAAAAAAGAGAGATTTTATGGGCTTTAATTATCTAATACTATACGACATGAACCCGATTTAGGGCGGCAAAATCCGGATTTGGATTTATATTTTTATATTCGGATCTGTATCCGAATTCATAAAAAAATTTATAAATTCGGATGTGGGTAATATCCATAACGAATGTGAGCGGATATTTTGAATATCCAGATCCGTAAAAATTAAAATTAAATAATTTAATATATAATTTAAAAATTCAATAATTCACCTAATAATATCAAATACAATTTAATCATAATTCAAAATTTAATAATTCAACATGAATAACATACAACAACATCACAAATAAATTTTAATTTTTAATAAATATATATTCATAATTTAAAATAAAACTTAATAATTTAGTTAATAATATCAAATAAAATTTAATCATAATTCAAAAATTAATAATTCAACATTATAACAAATAAAATTTACTTAATAATATCAAATAAATTTAATTCATAAATAAAATTTAATTTTTAATATATATATATATATATATATATATATATATATAATATAAAATTTAACCAGATCTAGATATCTATTTTTTCGGATGCACTTGCATGTGGATTCTGATTTGGATCCATGCGGATTTAAAAATTGTGCACTCGGATCCGCATATTAAAAAATGCGGATCCAAAAAATTCGAATCTAGATCTTCTGGATCTTCACGGATTCGGGCCAAATCCGAATATAAATGCCATCCCTGAACTCGACTCCTACATGGGTTTAGTTTACGCAGGTTTCAGTGTATTAAAATAGTAAATTTATGTGGTGTAATTCAAATTGATTTCACCGCCAAACAATAGGTGGTATAAATTAAATTTAACACTATACGACGTTTTAACACTATGTAAATTAAATACAAATATGGCATAAAGAATATATATTTTTGGATGTTAATAAAAAAATTAATTAGTAATTTAACACCAAAAAATAAAATAGAAACAAAAATTATATGTATTAATTTTTTTTGAAACACTCTGCAGAGGAGTTAATATTTTTTATTTTTTATTATTGTCCAAAAAAATTGATAATTTAATTTTTTTACAATATTAATGTTTTGGACATACACGAACTTCCACAAAAATTAACATATATTCTTTTTATTTTTATTTTATTTTTAGTATTAAATTGGTAATTTAATTTTTTTTATTAATGTCCCCAAAAAAAAAAAATATTGTTGTAAGAGAATAATATTGTAAAAGCAAGCTATAGGAATAAGAAGTAATACTAAGGTTGTTAATAGTTTAACCGCAAGTATGTTTTGAGATAGTTTTAAAAATATAAGAACTAAACGGATATTAATTTTAAAATATAAGGATTAAATGAACTTTTATCTTATCAAGAAAAAATACTCATCCAATTAATCTCCATCAATTCCCAAGATTATGATTATGTAAATCCCATCATTTATGCCATATTTGTATTTATTCAATTTCTTAGTTTAACTTCATGTAAAGCCTATATATAGGCTCATTCTTTTTGTAAATAATAGGAAGAATATACAATAATAATATTTCATATTCACTTTCATGGCATCAGAGACAAAGGTAATTTAGCTATAATTTTCTTGTCTTGTCTCTTTTGGTCCAAATTCAACCGTTGTGATTTGTGCAACCACATTTGGCCACCATCTCTTTTTATCTCGTCTTCAGCCATCGTGATTCACTAGTCTTTTGGTTGGCTGATTTCAGGTGTTTTCTTGACTTCTATTCTTCTTGCTTTTGTGCTTTGGACTTGCATTATAGCATTGGTATGGCTACTACCATGTTTTGGTTGGCTGTTTCGAATTTATTTGTTATCTTCTTTATTGCTTGGAATTTTTTGGTATGGAGAACTTCGATGTCTCACACCCTATTCGTATTATACTTGATGGACATAATCATGTTCTTTGAGCACGAGCAATGTGTAGTTTTGTTAAAGGTCGCAGATTGTGGCGTTATATTACGGGAACCATTGTTCCACCAGTCTAGAAAGAGGATGAGGATGCTGAAAAATTTATTGATCGTCTTGAGGAATGGGATAGGAAAAATCATCAACTAATCACATGGTTCCGCAATACATTCTCAGTATCTAAAAAACAATATTACACAAATAAAAACCAATTACAGCACAAGGAAAGTTAAAGAGAAGAAACAAAATCAGTTTACAGCACACGTCATAAACAAATATAATTAACCACATAATGCGGCATTGGTATCTCCAACAAGTATTGTATATCCAAAAATGTTCTATAAATATTGCAAGTTTCATGCCACTTAATAATAATGAAATTATTGAAATAGTTAACGTTTTTCCTTTTTCTCCCAAAGCACTAATTTTTTAGCTGAGCAAAACAATACCAACAACTCCACTAAAAAAGCTACCCAATTTTTACCTTCTAGTACAATTATGATTCTGGAGTTAAAATTTTAAATAATCAAACAGGACCAATTATTTGTGGGTATCGCTCAATAGAAAATAGTGTTAAACATATATGCAAAAGGAAGAGAGAGGCGATTAAAGAAGAGAAATGAAAAGGATAGAAAGTTAGGAATTAGGATTGCATGCACATTAATTATCAATAGAGTACCATTACCATTCACCACCTTATTTCTTAAGCAAACACTGTCCCATATTAAAGATACTAACAGAATCATAGAGGCACCAAAAATCGAAAGCCAAAGAGTTAAAAATAAAAATTTACTCCGTATAAAAATCCAAAGCCAAAGCCAAGTTCATAAGTTCCTGCAATATATATATATATATATATATAGGATGTAGCATACATGAATGGTAAGACACAAAACAAATCAACTATCTGACTTATAATATGAGCTCCAAATATAAACAGAGGCATTACATTACCTTACAAATGATTTGCGTATTCTAAGCCCGGGCTATTTAGGGCCAAAATAAGAAAGGTAATCTTTGGACATGTGGCATAGATCATGTGAGAAGTACAATTCACTGATAAAAGTGTTAATTAAAAACCTTTTCATGTAGTCACTTTATCAAAGATGGAGGTACAACCTACAAAAAATAAAAATAAAAATGAAAGATTCAATAGAATACGCCACATAATAAAAGATGAAGCAATTCTTTTTCTCTAATGCATTCCATCAAACACCTATGGGCTTCGTCAGAAACTATTATTTCATCTAATCATTTTTGTCAATCCAAAAAATACCAATATCAACAAAAAATGTAGTGAATAGTATCATCAAAATGCTAAGTTCATAAGTTCAAGATGCAATCGGGATAAACATAAGCACATGAATGTACATGAAAATTTAATAGCTTAAGCTATGGCATGTCAGAAGCAACCATCAATCTAACCCAAAAATCAGAAAAAGGAAAAAAATTGACAATATTTAGAACACCTAATAGCTAACCAATTTAAAATCTATTTACAATCTCACATATTTCTCTGAGAATCTAAATATAAATCCACCTAAAATTAAAAACATTAAAGAGATCGTTATATCCTAACACAATCTCAAAACAAAATGAACTTAATCAATCTCACAATCTCAACATACACGAAAATGAATTTACTCAATCTTCTTTTATGAAAAGTAATGCAAGCCTTATGAACGAAGAATTTACCTGAGAGTAGCGGCAGCTTAGTCTAGTTTTGAGTGGCAGTGATGTGGAGACATGGTGATGTGGGCGCATAAAATGGTGAGTACTCGTCGCCTGGCTTTGCGCTTGCATCGGTGATGGCGGTGGTGTTCTAACGGCAGCAAGAACACTATTTGAACATGAGGCAAAGATGCAATATTGATTTTTAGGGTTTGGCAAGGTTTGAGTCTAAACGCCTGTTTTGATTTTATCATTTATATATATATATATATATTAAAAAATTAATTGCCCATCTAAAATGGGCCATTTTACTTTTCTTTTAATAAGATATTAACTAAAAATTTGGTTAAATACGGTTAATATTAGAACTCTATCATAAAATTTTGGATAGAGCATATTTTTATCACTATCCTATTATAAATTTTTGATAAATACAAATTGTATCAAAAGTCTATTAATAATAATTTGATAGACCATAATTTTATTATAACTCTATCATATTTTTATGATATAATGATTTTTGTTTGTAACACAAAAAAAAAAAAAAGCGTAGCTCTGACCATAGACAGTTTGTTTTTTACGGGATCTCTTGTAAATTGTTCCCCCTATTTGTTGTCAGGAATACTGGACTCAAACTTGAGCTTTTGTGCGAAACTTCTATTGCATCAACCATATCATATCTGGATAAGCGGTTGTGTATATTGGCTCAAGCTATGGAGATTCACTGGTTTGGGGGACATGATGTTTGTCTATGTTTGTTCATTTTTCAATGTATGTCTTGAAAACGTTTTCCTGAAGTTTAAAGTAAATTATGCTTCAATCTTGAGCTCGCATTGTAACCTGCGTATGTTTGAAAAATCAATTTTGGGTTCTGCATCTGTGTTGTTTTATGGATGGCTGGCATATGAAGAAAAGAAGAGTTGCGTCGTAAGCAAATCGTATAGGCAATTCATGAACCATGCAACAGTATGCTTAGAGCTGAACGTCTTATGTTCGGGATAAAACTTTAATTCACATTATATTGTTTTATTTTTATTTTTTTTTTATTCGTATTTCACATTAGGAACCTTAAGTGTGGGTCTCTTCAAAAATACCACTTATGAAATTCATGTGTAAGTGATTTGTTTAATGCTATTTAATAACATTTTGCAGCTTACTGTTGACATATTGAAGCAGTAACTATAATTTACGGATGCTTGCTTCCAGCCAGCCATATATGTGAGTGTGGTGATTTGCATAAAAACTTAATAATAATACTCAATTTCTCATAAAACTCATTAATGATCTAGGAAATAATTACAATTCTACTTTGCATGGTGGAATTTGTTCAATAACGAGCGCTATGTTGAGGCTATGTGGAACACATAGGTGGGAGGCTTGAGACATTTGAAGCAGATGGAATTTTGTGAATCAAATAATGAGCTATGAAGATTGTAGAAAATATTTGGGTTACGTTTGGCATGTAAGATTGGTTTGAAGTCATTATTAGGATTGAATCAGGTTAAGTTCAATTGGATTAAACTAGATTATATTATTTAATCTTATGTTTGGTATAATATCGGAGTAGACTATGTTAATATATAAAAGATTATATTAAATATCTATTCAAATACAAATGCCAATTATTCATGAAAATTTATAATCATAATTAAAATAAATTTAGAAAGTGATTAATGAGAAAATTAAGTATAGTGGTTATTTTGTAGCCATAATATGATAATCAGATAAAAATACATAAAATAATCTAACATTTAATTAATTTTTAGCAAATATTTAAAAATATTATATAAAATCATTTAATTAATGGAAATTCTACTTTTCATGATTTTTTTAATATTATATTACTGATTATTAAATTTATTACGATCCAACAATGCAATAAATTATTACATGGTTAAATTTATTGATAAATTATTAAATATAAAAGTAATGAAATTTTTTTATATCAAGAGTTAGTAGTTAATTAGGTCATAGATAATAAATAAAAACAAATTTTAAATAAATAAAAGTTTAATTAATGATTTAGGTGTAAATAAAAAAAATGATATAAATAAAAGTCTCACAAATGTAAAAGTTTCTTCTTTAAATCTGGTCCCATTTAAATCCAGGTGTGAAATAAAGTTATTAATCCTATGTTTTTAGGATTAGATTCAAATTTACTCCTCATTAATCCAATCCAACTAATCTTGCCACACATGAGATAAATATTTAATCTCAAAATTAATTTATATATTATGGCTAATCCTAACTTCAAGAAATGGCTTTATATTGATGTGTACCTAAGTAGTTTAATTTATTTAATAATAATTTACCGTTCACATTTGACAACTAGTCTTGTATTAGTCATAATCTACATAAATTTTACTTTGAACGGTCTAATACTTTCAATGTTGATATATGTATCTGAACAAAAAATTTCTTTCAATAAAACTTATTTTGTAGTTTATTATTTTTCTTTGTTTCCTATGCACTTCATGTTCTTCTTTTTAGATACATGAGTTTGACTATTGTATGGTGTAAAAGTTTAGTTCATATTATAAGAGTTATTATTTATTTTTTTCCACTTATTGTTATAATCAACAAGTATACACATAATATTTCATGCGTGTGAAAACATGAGGGAGAGATTAGATACATTGGAGAGAATTTGGCAGATAATATAAAATAGGGAAATAGAATGGAAATAGCATTGTCATTAATAGCAAATATTTCACTACGAGAGGAGGAAATTTGAGTTCAAACCAAACTCGTCTGTCTCTTATATATTTTGTGCCAATTCTTGTGCATAAACCATTATTGTTGTTATTAATTTGGGGAAGATTTTTATTTTTTGCTGCACAATCATAATCTCCCATCAACATTAACTTTGACCATTGAATTAATTATGATTTAAAGGCTGGGATTTTGTCACCCTCTCTTACACCATGATTGAATAGCAGGATAATTGTCGTATTTATTGAAGCACAAATAAATAAATTCTATTGAAAATACATGTACAGAGGTAAATATTATCTGTGGTGTCATACATTCTTTGTGGGTATATTATTGATTTTATTTAAAATATGATAGGATCGCAATTTAAAAAAAATAAAAAATAAAAGAGTTGCAATTGAGAAAGCAATAGCCTTTACTTTGGCCTCCAGCTCTTCTAGGATTTGGCTAATGCATAGAAACAAATTAACGCAGTTGGCAACCACTTATCCTTTGGAAAAACGGAAAAAATAAATAAATTAACAAGGCAGTCCCTAACAAAATTCCACTGAACCTATTTGTCCAAACAAGTGGCCAAGCCCCCTTTTTTCTGTCCAATAATCATAGGAGTTGACGAAAGTGGAAACAAAGGGAAAGTTAAATTAGCTTATGAGGTAAGATAATTTCATGCCATGGCAATGGCATTTCTAACTGCTTCCTTTTCGCGCTACAAAGGTTATCCTGTGATGCAAAGACAAATCGATTCTATAAATAGGGATGGGGGCTCGTGTTCGCGGAAAATCAATTGCAGGAAAAAAAAAATACATTGCAAAACTGCAGACATTCTTCATGATGAATGCGCGGCTGACTGTATTGTAAAGCCAAGGTCGACTCTTGAGAAGTTTGATGTTATTCAATTGATATCCTGTACATAAAAAGAGATGGGGCAGCCCAATTATACCAGCATGCCACATCCATTTGCGCTTCTTTTGACAAAGCATTCAAGTCTTTCATGACCTCCTCATAACTTGCACCCGTGTCATCTACAGCTTCTTTGCTTTCCTAAGGTTTTCTTGTACTTTTCCCTTCAACCGATATTTCCTGTAAAAAATTGACAGTGTGACGGTCAACCACTTTGAGCACTGAATTTTTAGAATCGAAATCCATTTTATCAAGGAAATTGGCAACAACGTCAAACCAACAATGTGCAAAACCCACCGCTTAGGCTAATCCCTCGTCATGCTCATCTTTCTTATCTTCACTATCTCCAGCCTCCTCAAGGCCAAAGTCCTCCATTGCTAAAGAGTGTGCTCTTTTTTCCAGCTTGTTTACCACCAATTCTTCCTCTAAAGCAGGGGAATCATCATCACTTGATTGCAGCTATATAGTCACATGAAAAGAATTTAAATAACGTCAAACACAACTTTAAAGTGTATGAGACTATGAAACTATGAGATCAGTAATGTTATATAATTGGAACACTAACATAAATTTGTAAACAAGATTCTAATTGGATGCATAAACAGAGGAAAAGAAAGATAGAAAGAGGGCAAAGCAGGTACTCTATAGTTGGCATTAAATCCTTACTTCAAAATCAAGATTGTCACCATAATAACACTGGTTCTTTATCCCACCTCATAAATCTTTTTTTTCTTCCTTATCATCTTCCTCATCATCATGCATCTCATCCTCAATGCCACCATACTTTACCCACACAAATTTTTGTTGCCTTTTAACTGTGGACAATAACATACCCACGCAACAACTATTCAGTAAAGCACATCTTCTAACCTCTTGTGCGGTCCAATCAATTGTAAGAGCCTCCAATAATAAAATTAAAAACTTAATTCCAATAGAAATATTGATGGAGCACAACAAATCCATTCAACGTGAACAAGGTAAAACATTTTTGGGATTAATTAAAACTAGATACTGATAACGTTATCTGGGAAAGTTTAGTGAAATTTGTTATTTTACTACGAAGCATCAGTTTTAACTGATCCAAGCAAGTTACTGAAGGATTGAAAATTTTACAACAGTGTCCCAGCCTATTCTTAAAAGCTGGCATAAAAAAAAAAATGATCACAGGCAACAATGAAAATATCTATTGGTTAAATACAATTTACTATTGGAACCAGCAAAACAACTAGACCTATGTTTTCATGATTTTATATATTATTAATCAGAAATTTTTCATACAAGCATGTAACCAATACAAACCAACAATTAACCAAATGCAGTATAAATTAAAGAAGCTCCAAATTTATAATAACATTCAAGGAAGTACTGCTAACTATAACACATTTCAAATTCCATATTTCTTACTCTTTGCAGCCATTCCGGTCTCTCAAGCATCATTGACATCATCATCTCCATCATCTTCATCATCCTGTATGCAGCATATAGTTGGAACAAAGAAATGTTAGAATCTATATCCAGACTGTAGGCAAACAAATCTTAACTCATAAAAGTTCTTTAGACGAAAATACACGAGAAAGTTTGTCAACTTAAAAATGTCAACTTTATGTGGACAAAACTTGTTTAGTAAACAAGCCTATCAATAATTATTGATTTAGGAAAAGAAAAAGGTAATCAACCACATTACCAGAGAAAGTAGGGGAAGAAAACAGAAAAGAAAAGCGGTATTTATTTTGCTGCTGAATTCTTATCAAGGATTACTTGTGATTTTCCTACAACTTCGTTTAAGAGCTGATCAACACAAAAAAAAAAAACATATATATAATACGAAAAATTTTAGTGTTCTTTAGAATTCAAGGATGCTCCCAAACATGCATTCATCAAACATACAGAAGTTTTGAATTGCCCGCAATAAAAAATTCTCATTTTACGGCTTAAACCATCACAAAAGCTAGAACCATCAGTAGTAAACAACACAAATGCAAACCTCAAAATCAAACACCAGATGCTCATTATCGTCATCAGAGTCCCCAACATCACCATTTACATCCAAAGGAATAACATCCCTCTGCTTGTGAACTGCAAAAACAAGGTAAATCCAATCCCATCTCTTATTTCCTCAAACAAGCATCACTGCACAAATCACTATTGAAGCAACATCTAAGGCCCAATTAATTTTGAGTTATTCTAAAGGCCCGAGATAAACCAACATGTACCATAGTTATACAATGCATGGTGTTGGCACTCACTCAAGTTTACCACACAACGGTGCATTTTTCTATAGCCAAATATGAGCTGTTTGTTAAGTATTAAAGTTTTATTACTGCCACCCATTTCTTAATATTGCAATATGATGCGACAAATCATTAAGATTATTTTTTACAAGCATACGAAACAATGTGTTAATTGCAAATTTCCATTTTAATTTATTCTCATTGGTTTTGCATTCCACTCTTTTTTATTGTATCCAGCAAATTTCCTTAAATGAAAATAATAAATGGATTACTTAATTAATGGACATATAATTATATGACCATTAAAAAAAATTTTATGACAATTATTATTTTGAGGAAGGTGTTCCTGTTCATGTCTATCTTGTAACGATGGCCATGAATGTAATGCTTAATAATAAAAATGGTATTATCTTATTTCATTGACTGAATTTTATAATTCAACATTATTACAATAGAGATTTTCATCTGATTCCGCAGTCAGCTCCCGAGCACTACCCATATATATTGAAATTAAATTAAGTCATACGGATGACATGATTATTATTTATCACTCTTAAAACCGGGTTAACAAAAAACGCATTATGTATTCGACGAGATTTGCCTTAATGCCGACTCTGTTTCTTTTCTGATCACCGATGTTACTTGGGCATAGAGTTTGCCTTCATTGTTTTTTGGATTGTTACCTTGATTATCATAATTGTAATAAATACACTTCGTCCAATAAATACGATGAATTGTAAATGCTACTGCAAGAATTACATATAAATGCTAATATGAGTAGAAGGGGTGGTCCTGCAAGTATCATAATAGTGCTTTTTTTTCTTCTGTCTCAATGTTATACATGCCTAGTTTTGTATTTCGGATTTGGATTGTGGCCTAATCCAATACTCTAGACTTATAACCAGTTGTTGGAATTCCCTCTCACCTACTTCGGTTGAATTATGGTTATTGTCTTCCATAAAACAATTGCTTTTATTTTTTAATCCAACTTTCAATTTTTTATCGAACCTGTCGAGTTCTAGGAGGGCAGATTCAAGTCAATTTGGATATGAGATTATGGCATGGGCTTTTGTGAGATTTGTTCCTAATCTTCATAATACTTTCTCATTTATAGGTTAAAATATTTTAACTTGTTAATACATTAGATTTGCGTTTGATTTTCCTATTACATGACATATATACCAAAATTCTTGGTTATATTTCAAGTAACTTGAAATTTCCATTAGAGAAGTTCCAACATTCCATTACACTTTCTCCCTTTTTGAGTCACGAGTTTGAATTAATTATAATTTTATCTGCACATTGTCTATTCCAATTACCTTGGTCAGCTTTCAATTACAAAGGTTATGTACCAATTTTATATTTTATTACTTTATTTTTGGTTATGTACGTCTTTAGTTTTGTTTGTACTTTCTCAATAATTGGTTATTATAATTCAATTATTATTCCATTGATTTTTGCATTAATTATTCCATAAAAAGCTGGTTGGATTATAGTCATTTTGTTAGATCCCCATGGTACTTTTCATTGTTAGAAGAATATATAATATCAGTTCTTCTTTCTCCTTGAATGGTTGTGATATTTCAGTTATGAATCCACTACATTTGTGTTTTATATTTCAACTAATTTTGTTATATACCAAAATTTATTTTCCATAGTTTGACACTTTCTAAGAGCGTGATGGTTTCCAAAGTGCTTATCATGCATAAATCAAATATTGCAATAAGTATTGTCTTTTACTGTGTGCGTATATTTTGAATTTTAATAATAACGCCAAGTATATGAATCAGCAACTATGGACTCTTTACGATGAGTTCTCTACTCTAAATTCTTGGTGAATGGATATGCAAGACAAGCTCTTTTTTTTAGAGGACAAGTTTGATTTTGTTTTCACTAGGTTAAACTTTGAAACTTGCCATTATATGAAGCGTGAAAAATAGCCGGCTAGCTTCTTCACTTAGACGGTTGGCTGCTTAGGTTACTGAATGATAGATTTATCACAATCTTCGCAGACTCAGTTGGCCGCGTCTGTGGCAGCCGGCTAGCCACAATCTATCGAGTATGCAATAACAAACCGAGGCCGCACCCGGTTAGCCGCGTGTGAAGGGTCTGGCTAGCAGCAAACTGTTTGGAAACTTCAGCAAACAATTTTAGCCCATGCTTCATGCGGTTAGCCGCGTATGAATGATTCGGCTAACCGCAAACTCTCTGAAAAACTAAGATTGGATACAACACAGCATCCAGTTAGCCGCGTTCTAATGATCCGGCTAACCGCAAACTCTCTGGAAAACTAAGAATTGGATGCAACGCTGCATGCGGTTAGCCGCGTTAGAATGATCTGGCTAACCACAAACTCTCTGGAAAACTAAGATTGGATACAACGCTGCACGCGGTTAGCCGAAATCGAATGATCCGGCTAACCGCAAACTCTCTGGAAAGCTAAGAATTGGATACAACGCTGCATGCGGTTAGCCGCGTTCGAATTATCCGGCTAACCGCAAACTCTCTGGAAAACTAAGAATTGGAAACCTTGCTTTAGCCGGTTAGCGGCGCTCGAATTTTCTAGTTAACCGCAACGTCCCTTGAAGTGGGGTAATTGAGAAACATGCCGCATGCAGCTAACCGTGTTAGGAGGATCTAGCTAACCTATATGATTCTGTAGTGTTGCCGGTACCTTATTGCCCATTTGAGTGGCTGGTTAGGGAAATGCCATATTCACCTAATTCGTATGACGCAGCTTAAAGATATTAATGTTGTTATGTATGTTCATTTCCAGAGTAAAAAAATAGCAAATATACAAAAGAATGAGGAGAATAATGCCATCTAAAAAAATAAAAGGACACCATCAGATAATGTCTCAACCTTATCCCTCTTCATCAGGCACTTGTTCAATTATCACCTACGCGACGCAGAAATAAAGAATGCATTAAAGAAGAAATTATGTGTCGAAATATCCATGCCCACTAATCATCAATACAAACCAGAAAATTAAGCTATGCAATGAAAAATATCCATAATGCATAATGTTCAATATAACAAGTATCGACAAATCTCAAAATGAAAAACATAATAATCAAAAGTTCACTGCATAAAACATAGAAGATAATCATTGAGGAGGTGGTGGAGGTGAAGACGAGGAGGGCGGCGAAATCCCGAGAGCACGGAATATGAGCTCCTGGCCATCAAGAATCTGACGCTGCTGTGCAAAAAAACGCTGGTGCTCCGTGTCGAAATAATCCTGGAACGCCAACAGTTGGGATTAAAGCTCATTCTGTTGTATAGATATGGAACGGACTTCAGAGAACAGCTGCTGCATATGATCCTCGGGCAAAGCTGAAGAGGATGATGGACCATTAGAAGGTTGAGATGGAGCAAACGGTGGACGATGGGAAGAACGGGATGAAGTTTGTCCCCGCAAATAAATAGTCAGGTCAGGAAGTTGGTCAGGAGGAATCACATCATTAAAGATTTCATGCTCTGTAGGAGCCATCTCAGTAGGCTTGTTAAGCAAATTCCGATTCTTAACCCAATGGTGATAGTTATCATCCCAGGAAAATCCTGAGCTAGTAATGACATCCGCCCCTAACTCCTTAGGTTCCTCATGAGATGGTTCAACTATAGGAAACCGTTTAAATCAATCGGCTATCCGCTATCTGCCTGGGGTGGATTTATAAAACCAACCTAACATGCGGATAGCCGCGTGTTAGGTTTCGGTTAGCCGCGATGTTTCTGGAATGCTCGAACCCGAAAGCGGTAAGCCGCATTACGGGAAGCAGCTAGCCGCTAAATTTCTCTCCTTGAGTCACTATGTTCGGAAATTAGAAATTTCACCCAAAAAATTTGATGAAATTCAAAGAGAGCCCAATTTATAAAAAGATTAATCTTACAAGATTTAGACTATTAGCACACCTCGAAAATCCTCTCGGACACTTAATTACAATAATACTTTATTTAATGGGAAAATATGCTTTTGTAAATAAACATTTTTTTCATTTATAAATCTTGCACGTTTTAATAAACTTCTTACTTTCTCAGTCTTAGTAATTGTATTTCTCTGTTCAATTTTTTTTTTTTCTTATTCTTTGTAAAGAAAAATATGTGAAGGTCAAAAGTCATAAAAACTTATGAAAATATTTTATGGATCTAATGCAATTCCATCATGTTTATAAGCTTTGGCTCGAATAATTAGTTGAGAATCCATAAAAAAATTTTTATGGGTGGATATAATTTGTTTAATTTTTTATCTCATAATGTTGTATCGTAAATTTATTGTTATGTACATTAGAAGAATATAATTTTCTGTTACGAGAGTACTTTTTTAATTTAAATTATTTTAATAATAATGAATGATGGTTAATCATATTTCTATGTGTGAAGTAACACAACTCAATGTGAGTGAGTGATTCACTTTTCTTCTCCCTATAATATCAATGATTACTTGTATGTTCAGGTCTCAGTATCGTGCATTGGAATTTTATGTCACCTCCCGTCCGTCCTGTAGTATTATGCCACGTCAGAGAGAGATTAGTATTATGACGTGTCGGCTTGTGAGTGGAACCTACTGGTCGAGTGGAGCGATTCTAGGAGGTCTGGAACTGATGTGAGTTGGTCAAAGTCATATGCTTTTCGAGACAAGATACGTGGAAATATTACGTCCCGATGCTCGATGGTCGATGACGGACTTCTGCTGCGCCCAGTGATGATGTGTTATAGATTTATAGAGCATATTTTTATGTTGCAGCCGAAAAGCGAAGACAAGCACGTGGCCAAGTTCTCAATTTTATGTTCTAAGAACATATAGACCCACTCACAGGTTTTACTAAATTACAATCGATATAATTTATAACTTTTATAAAATATTTAAAAACTAGTAATATGGCAATAGAATTCACTGCCATATTATTGTAACTTAACAGGACCCACTCACTATTCCACCTAGTGAAAATATGCAAGCTTACCATTTCATCTATTAAGATATGTGAGCTCACGGTATCACTTCTATCGTTGCACCAATTGAGCTCACTAGCTCACTTCTATTATTCTGCCCATGAAAAAACGTAGTTCACTGTCCCGCCTCTTAGCTCACTATTTCATCTCTTCAATTAAGTGCCGAATCTCATTTTAGGAAGCAGGCCCGCGACTCTGCCATTAGACTTTACAAGCAAATCTTTATGGATTTTATTCAACAAATTGATATGGGATACGATAGGGATAAAATCGTAATCTCACCTAAATATGAAGGAGATTATGTTAAATGTATGTATTAGCATATTATTATATTTAGGCTATCTCTGTTGCCACTTAATCTTTAACAGGCCAAGTGGTAAACCCATACTCTCACAACTATGAGAGTATTAGTTTAAGTTCCTAAGGACTCACCTCTAAATTAAATATAATTGTGGGATAAATTTATAAAAATTTATAATTTTACAATATCATTATCTAATATAATTTAATATTTTAATGTGTGATCAGTATTAAAAAAAAAATACCTTTATCAATTGGACGGGACATTAGATTAACATGAGACATCAGATTAAAAAAAAAAAAAAAAAGGGCTATCTCTGTCAATTAGATGGGACATTAGATCAATATGGAACATCAGATTAAGGGCGGATGGTAGATAAGACCAGACAATGCAATGACACCTATAAATTGATTTTTTTTTTTTTTTGAGTTTCGGAATAAATTGGCCCTGCTTGACAGACTTCATTCATAACTTTTACAAATCAAATAAAATGTTATTTTATATTGCCCATTAACATTAATGTGAAAACAAAATCATACGTTAACAAATAAAAGTAAAAAAGAAAAAAGAAAAAAGAAAAAAGAAAAAGCGAGCTTGTTGAGGATGTTTGGAGGAAACTTTCATTCCTCCACAATTGCGGTGGACAGTTGTCACCATTGGATTTTTATTCTATGTTTATTTACTTGAGTGAAAGTGAGAAGTGTATATTCTTTCCACTCTAATATTTATTTATAAATTTTAAAAAAAGAGTGAAAATTTCATCCTGTGAATCTCATCATTTTTTTAAGTAGCGAATGAGATTTCCACTCCCATGGGGATAGGTTCCTTTTTTATTCTTATTTTATTGAATGTAATATAATTATATTTAATAAAATAAATAATTTTATTTTTATTTTAATAATATTATTATATTATTGAAATAAATTGCATTTATTAAAAATAATAATATTAAACTTATTTAAATATAATATTATTATATTTCGTTAAAAATAATAATTTACATTGATTCTAAGTTAAAATTACTTAAAAATAATACTATTATATTCATAAAGAATTAATAATATTATTATATACTATTTTTATTTGAAAATATAATATTATTATGTTTATTTAAAAATAATAGTATCATATTATTTAATACTAGTAATTAATAATTATAAATATTTTATTCAAAAAAAATTAATTTCGTACTATATTATTAATAATAATGCTTCATTTGTGTTACTCTTATCAATAATTTTGTATTTACATAATTAAAATTAAAATTAATTAAAAAAATATTTTACACAATTAAGAATATTAATAATTATTATTAATTTACAAATACAATAAATAAATATTTTACTTTTTAAATATACTTTTTTATTAATTTTATAATTTAAAATTACAATTATTTAAATAAAGGTAAAACTGTAATTGGAAACCATTAACTCCCAATTCAAGACAATAGAAACACATAAATTAAATTCTCGTGTAAATATACAACCTCTGCTCATCTTCACTCTACACTCTCAATTTCAAGATTCTCACTCCTCAATATTTCCACTCCAATTCAAAATATAAACTGTACCTTATGGTTTTATTTTGACGGCCTCTGTTTTATACTCAGAAATTTTGCATGGATGGGGTCCTTTTGTTTTATAATTGTTCTTCTCTATAAATTATAAATGTAACTTTTTCCACACACTATTGACGTTGAATACCGGTCTAAGTAATATCCATTTTCAATGATTTAATAACAATTTGATGGTAATTGATTTTCTATAATAGCAAATATTTATTCTTTGCCTATTCGCGTAGAACTACGTTACATTGTGTGTCAGTATTTATTATTTATATTTTATTAATTTTTAAAAAGTAAATTTCTATTCATCCTAAATAGAATAGCAATCTTTAATTTACTCCCTTGTAGTGTGAAAATATCAATTTACTTCCATTTACTATTAAGGAGATTAAAAAATAAATAAATGTACCCCTCATTTATCATCATCATTTGAACGAAAATGAAGATAAATTTTAAGTTTTCATAGTTTTGGAGGCAAATTATATACTGTCACTATAAATAAGAAACAAATTGAAGTTTACCCTCTTTTAAAACCAGTTCTCATACAATATTAGAGAAAATGTAGAAAACTAGCAATTAAAAGAATCCAATAATTCTTCGATATCAGCACTTTGTTGGTTTTCCTCGTGGATTCCACAGAACTCATCTTTATTCTTCCAAACTTGTTTTTCTCTGGCTATTCTTCATCATGGATTCCACAGAACTCATCTTTATCCTTCCAAACGTCTTTTTCTTTGATTATTCTTCTTTCTTGTCAAGTGTTTTGCTGGTTGTGGAAGAAGAAAGGCAAAAGTATAAATGTAGGAAAAGAACATAGTGGAAACCACTCTCCAAGACTTAAATCACTTTAATCCCCCTAATCCTCTACCACATGGCTTCAACAATAGAGCATCTAAGAAAGATAATGAATGTTTACAAATACTGCAGATTAGTTAAAAAAAATTATCAATTATAATTCTAGATGTTTATCCTTTTTCGTAATTTCATTCGTAGGACAAAATGGAAATTTAACTTAAAAATGATTACGGTACTGATGAGATAAATTGTATATCATCGATCAATTGAAAAATATTCTGTTATCTCGTTGGACCTGCTATAATTTACTTGCATTTTATTCCATGAATGATGATATTTAAAATTTTGAATTCCCTCAATTTATCTCATTAATCCCCTCTTCTCAGCTAACCCCCATTTTTCTCAATAATACAATCTCCAATTTACCCTTATTTTTAGTTTTAATATGTTATTATTAACACCAAATCCAATCAGCTTTCCATGATTTTGAATGGGATGAATTAAAACTTCCCACTGGGCCACTCCCAATCTCGCATGTCTCTTCCTTTTAACCCATCGTCCCCTTCTCGCTGAAGATAAAATAATGAAAGGGTGCACATAGTTTATACCTCGCCGTCTGCAGAAGAGACAAAAAGTTTTCTGAACTCGACAACTTTTTCATCAACTAGATTTTAGAGCTTCATTCTTAGCCGCAGATGATTTTGATTCTTGAGCAAAGCTCAAAATCTGATAGAGAACTCAGAGAAGTTTGAGTATGCTGCTGTTTTGTACAAGCTTAACTGGGCTTGTGTAATTCTATCGCGAGTGAATTTTAGCAAAATTACGAAATTTCTACATATAAAACAATAATAATAATAATAATAATAATAATAATAATAATAAAAAGTAATATTTTTAATACAGAAAAAGAGCCAAATCAAAGCTTTACTACGACCAGAGTTTGGGACATGGTGTTGGCCCGTGGGCTAATCAGCCTCACTTTGATGAGTATGAAACATGAAAACACAACGGACGAAACTGATAATAGGGGTAAATTGGGAATTATGAGTTGCATTGAAAGATAATTTTTTTTTCCCCTTTTTTGAGCCTTTGACGGTTTAGCACCCAGTCCCTCATAACTTAAGGCCTCCTGTTATTGCTGCGTTAATTTAAACTGGACTGCTAGTATGGTTTAGTTGATGCTGCAGTTTGCTGTGATAGTATTTTTTAATTTATTATATTAATAAATAAAAACAGATTTTTAATATAATATTAATTTTTATTTTCCTTTATTTTTACATTATAATTATTAATATAAATTAATAGTTTATTATTCAATAATAGTATATTATATTATATTTTAATTATTTTATAATAATTCATATATAAAAAATTATTTATTTAACAATTTCATATAACCAATAATAAATACTTATATGATATATCAAAATAAAAATGTTATATTATATTATTTAATTATATTATAATAATTAACATATAAAAATTGATTATTATTTTAACAATTTCATAGTAGATTATTTGAAAAGTGATCGTCAAATAATCTTTATTTACCAAATATCCTCGTAAATTATTTGTACAGTTGATTTTTTGAGAATTATAAAGTTGATTCTCGGGAAGCAAAAGTACTCCCATGCGCGCTCCTAATCTTTAGTCCATTGAATTTTGCCTTGATTTAATATTCAAAGATCGTAACTACAATTTGGAAGAAAAAAGCAACAACGACAGTAATCAAAAATCAATTCGCAAAGTCAAATTCAACATAACAATTTCAAAGCTAAATATTCAAGATAAAGATAAAAATAAAAAATTGGAAGTTAAATTCAACACTGACAGCAATCACAAACCAGCAGCCAGAGGACCAAAAAAAAAAAAAGTGTTCCGTTATATCCATTTTTCGTCTCTGATTTTCGATGGCAGGTATTGATCAACCAAATACGTTAAGCCCAATGCGTTCAACCCCTCGATGTCGCATTGACATTCCTTCATCATTTCTACCTCCTTTTGCCGCTTTTCATTCCCTGAACAAAATGGGCCCACATTCACTTTATAATCTTTTTTCTCCTGTTTTTTATTCTTTCGTTGTGGCGACGAACCCCGTTCCCCATCATTTTTTTTTTTCTTTCAACGGCTTTCGGTATAACCCAAGTTCTTTGACATCCGAGGGCAGTAAGCCAAGCCATTTTATGTCCGGTACCGCCATGTTTGCACTGTCATAAGCCAGATTTTGCGAACCAAACATGTAATTTGCAATTATCCTGATGCCATGCGGATTGCAATCAAATAATGCGTATACCGGTAACTTTGTTTCATCTATCAGTTTCTTGAGGAAGTATCTTGTTGCAATGTCCGGCATACCGCACCCTGTAATCATAATACAGTTATATTCCTCGTGAAATTTACCCCGTTCTATTCTCGTATACACACTGTGTTTCTCTATCAGCAGCACAAATTTCGCATCCCATTTCAAAAACTCTATTTCATCTGTATCACACGGTATGAGTCTCCCTTCTTTACATTCAATAATACTATCTCTTTCTTCTTCTTCTTCTTCATCTCCTTTTCTGATCGTGGTATTTACAACTTTGATGGTAATATTACCAATAACATGTCCTTTGCTAGAAGCAAAAATGTGCAAACTACTTCGTGGGCATCCGGCCATGCAACAAATTTTAATCACGTCCTCACAAAGACAATTTTTTCTCTTGTATAACTCCCTGTAAGAATAATACAGACTTCTTTCAGTTACGTATTTGTTGTCACGCAGCAGCCCAATAATCTGCCTTAACAAAAATTTTAGACGATAGAAGTTGTTCTGGCTTTTCTCAGTGCTGAGGTCACGCCAGACATAACATGTTTTTTTGTTTTGCACGTATCTCCTAGGTCCTCCATCAATTAGTTTAGTAGTGCCGCCCCCAAGATAACTGACTTGCCTTTCTTCTGTAGAGTGCATCAGAGCGGAATATAGCAAATAAATTTTATTGTATGCTTCTTCCCTGGAGAGTTTTCGGACCTCAAAATAATCTTGATGAACATTTTCTTCATCGGCACGTAAATTCAAGCTAGCAAGAGAATCAGCAAGACGTTCCGTGGCAAGAGCATCATTATCAGCAACCTTTTCTAACGAATCATTATAATCATTCTCATTTATAAGATCCAATAGTGGTAAACTTCGCGTTTTAGGCTTCAGCCGCCCCTTCACCCGCAGCGGCGCCGGCGGCGTTTCCACTATTAACATCCTGCTAGCCGGCGGTGTAGATGGCGTCTTCGGCTCATCAATATTTTCTTCCTCCCAAAACAATAGGATAAGGGCATCTGCATAATGGTCGAAGTCGTTTTTGAGATCAGAATAATCATCGACATCCTCTCTGAGGTTTTGGGGATTCATTGTAGCAGAAAAGGAGTGGTTATAGTAGAAGCTTTGATTAAAGAACGACAGCTCTGACAGTGAGAGCACTACTTTGCCTGAAAGCAAAGTAGAAGCTTGAATGAACGACAGCTCTGAGAGTGAGAGCACTCCTGTTATAGTGTCAGTATCCATGTCCAAAAAGGAAACCCTGTCAATATCCATAATCAAAAAGGAAAATATTGAGTTCATCTTCAAAAAGAAAAAAACAACAAATCCATACACAAGAAGGAAAATGGCAGGCCAATACGGATTTTGTCAAAATCTCCTAAAACTATTAGGAAACATAGGTCAATACAGATTTTCCCAATTCTACGAGATTTCTTTTCCAGTCTAGTTAAAGTTTATGTGCGTGTGTGTGTCTATATATATGTATATATATAATGCTTTACGAGTTTTTCACATTTCAGTTCTACTTCCGCTTTTATTTTAAAATACTAAATTTCTGAAATTACAATGCATTGGGTCTTAAAAGCGTGTGCAGGGAGGCCGGAAAGCTTTGGATTATGGCTTGCAGATCGATAGCAGAATTACCAAATATCAAAAGTGGAATGGCATTAAATGTCTTTGTTGGAAGTGCTAAAAAAAAAAAAAAAAAAAAAAAAAAAAAAAAATGTCTTTGTTGGAAGTGCTCTTATTGGTTTGTACTCCAAGTGTGGAATGGTTGAGAAGGCAAAAAGAAGGATCACAAACAGAAAAAGCTGTAGCATGGGATAGCATGAAATTCTTGTTACACTCCCAACAGAAACAACTTGATAGCTCAAGATCTTGTCCAAAAATAAATAAATAAATAAATAAATACAACAACACATGAAGAAGCAAATAATCCATCAATACAACTCATGTTGATTGATACCTGATCCCCTGAACTATTGACAAGGCATATTGACACGTTTGAACTAAATCATACTTCTGTGAGATCGAATAATCTTCCTTTTCCTTCATGGTTATTCCTATGTTCTATGTTCTGGAAGCATATGTAAGTTTCTAGCTTTAGGTGGATAATGGATTGCTTGCTTTGTTAGACTTCTACTTTTGGACATGCAACTGTTAGCGAATACTTTTCTATAGCTTGTTTCTGGGTTCTGCGTTTTCTAGGACGAAATTTGCTCTGGATTTTGTGTAATCCTTCTACTGCTAAACAAGTATTGTACTCTTTTTTCTAGGGCGTTGTATATCTCTTCTGAATAAGGGATGAATGATGGATTTGCCGTTGCCGCTATAGCATAACGGTAGTGGATAGACATATAATATTTTATTCTTAATTGTATATTTTTATTGTTATTTTTAATTTTTTTAAATTATTTTGTTAAGCAGTTAATTATCTGGGAATTATGGATAAAAAGTGCATAACGAATAGCAATTGGGATGCATTGAAGAATTAATGGAAGTCATAACTTCACTAGAGTTTGCAGCACGTGAGGACAAGTTTAATTGGCATTCGAAAGGAATTTAAATTTTGCAATTCGAATGCACGTGCTGACGTGCAAACCCATTAAAAAGAGAAGCAATTTAATTTATTCAACTTATGTAAGTCCATGGCTTATTAAGTAATGGTGGCATTAAAATTTTTTTTTTCTTTTTAAAGGTAAGGAGAGGTGGGCAAGCTCAAATCAATTTTTATTCCCTTTACCACCCCCAAGAATTGAATCCGAGTTCACACGAGTGTGAGAGGCGACAACTACACTACCAACCAACTCGACTACGCCCTTAGGGGCTGGTGGCATTGAATTTAAAAAGGAAGCTAATTGATGGTTTTAGCTCATCAGAGCATCAACACAACACTTTTTAAGTAAGATTTTATTATCATTTTGAAGAGTTGCATCAATATTTAATATTTTAAAAGATATTTTAATTAAAATTCTTTAAATAAGAAATATTTTTTTTACTTCAATTTTGTAGATTTGTTTTATTATTTTTTATTGAAAAAAGAGAGAGAAATATTTTAATTACTATTTATTTTTCCTTAAAAAATAGTTATTTGATTAAAGTAATATTAAGTTATCTGTATTTGAAGAGCTTTTTAAAAGATATCATATTTTTACACTCTCCTATTTATCACATAGATAAGTAAATAGATATTTGAAAAGTAAAATTAGTAGAGCTTTTTGGTGATGCTATCAGGCTCGGTTACGACTTCAAATTAAAATCTAATAAGAATTCGGCTTAGGTCACCCACTATTATATATAACTCTGACACGAGCAAGATTACAGATGGGTAGAGAGGAAGAGCAGCAGCTATAAATTCAAAGTTTTCCATGATTAGTTTTATTAATTTTATTGTTCTCCATTTAAGTATATCTAGCTAAGTTTCTTACACTGAAGTTAAGAATAAAATCCTATTCAATAAAATATTTTTTTTTATTTAATTAATTTCATGATTCTTGTTTGACATAATTAATTATTATTGATTTAGATTTAAATTTAAATTTCAAAATTTAGCAAATTCCTGTGACTTCGAACTTGCTACCACTATACTTTTAAGGATTCATGCGCTAGCAAATATATTAAAACTAAAATTCGTAACTGCCGAATTATCTGTCACTAATTCTATGTTTTGTGAATCTCTTTTGATATTAAACACGGGGAGTAGGCTATTTTTATGAATGATTTATAGGGATCAGGGATCTATTTGATTGGAACTCACATATTAAATCCTATTGCACGGTCAAACCTGTGATTTCAAATCCGTTCAATATCCACTCGCTAAAAAAATCGCTATAATTGATTAAAATTACTTAGATAGTTGGCAATGGAGAAACAAAGTTCTAATTTTTCCACGTACCTCAGGTGCTTGTGAATTGCCACTACCAACTGCTATGTGCAGTCCAGTTAAACCCAACTTATTCTGTTGGCTCACTACAGCGCCATGCTCAAGGAGAATCCCGACAATTCTGCAAACAAATAGTTATTTTTGAGTCTAAAACACAATCATTTGTTCATGCATGCTAGCACAAGAGCAAGGACGGAGAGAGAGAGAGACCTATTCTGCTGTGCATGATGTGATAAGCCCATAGATGTCTTAAGGGCGCAATGAAGAGCAGAGTTCCCATCAGCATCAGCATCATTTGTGTCTATATTCTTAGACTTCGGAAGTATCTCAATCACAGCTTCATCTTCTGCCTGCAAGTTATAAAATCTAATTCAACCGTTTCTCACTCTGGAATTAAGTTTTGTCATCATCATTTTAAATAAAATGAAAATTCCAATTAGAAAAGGCTTGCAAGTCCCATGATAAAATATTATTCCTAGGTTGCAGGAAGCATGCAATAATAAGTTAAAGACATGTGGGCCAACCAAATTACGAAAGTGCCCACAGTTCATTAATGGAATGATTAGAATATCACACCCAACCCCGACGACAAAGTTTCGTAGGGACATAAATCATCATCGTAACTGAAGTTGCCACTTAAGTGGAAAGATTATTATTATCTTTACCTGAGTTGCGAGTATCAATGATGGCCCCACGTTATTGTCCGTACAACTGCCTTTAGCAACAGCACCATAGAGCTGAAGCAACTCTATCTCAAGGAGCAAGAGCTTCCCCATTCTCTGCAGACTGGCTCATCGTCGGAGTACAGTTCCGTTTAACAGCTTGCTGCAACTTAGTTGGGCAGCCCAAATCCAACGCCTCTCTAATCATGCACTCGTAAATGGTGGTCTTCTCTTCGGCTCCCATATCCGAATCGTGTAACACCAAAGTCGACTCGTTCGCTTTATCCGTCGCTACTATCCACAGCGCAGCTAACGACACTATTCTTGCTCCTACAGTATTTTGCATGAGCCATCTCGTCTCATTCCTTCGTTTCCTGGCTTAGCAGCTTGACCGTAGTCAAATTCTATGAAAAAACAAAACAATAAATTAATAATTAATTATCATTTAAGGACAATAACGTACAACTCCCTTCTTTTCGGGAAAAAAATCATTAAAAAAATACTAGTGATATAGTTTAAGAACTGTTTTGATACAGGTCCCATTGTCTAAGCAGTTGCCAGTTACACTTGGGGACCTGAATGAAAATAAAATGTAAACTATTACTTCTTTGTGATTAAACTAGAAGCTGAGGATCTGAATGTTATTGAGCTAGTTACTTTTTGAGCAACCAAACATAACTCGAAATAGAAGTTGACACTGCAACCTTTTGGCCAAGAACGACAACCAAGTCTTCAATGGAGTACTCATTCGGTTTCCAAATCACATCCATCCTGAAACAAATATAATAACAATAATAAAGTTGGAAAGCAAAAGGTAAGGTTACTAAATAATAATAATGTTGATAATAATAGTAACAACAATAACAATAACAATAATAATAATAATAATAATCTTGGAAAGCAAAAGGTGAGGTTACTAAAAGTGGAAAGTGTTTTTTTGGTTTTGTGCTGGTTGATGAAGCAAAAAGCCAAAAATGTTTACCATTTATAATCGCACAAATCACTGAAAAGCTGGGAAAACGACACCGTTACCTACTACTGGACGACAAAGACAGCTCCAGACGCAGCAGTCTTCGACCGTCTTTACTCCTAATGTCCGTACGGGCGCTCGTTACTTAAGCAGCAACTCAGCTCAACGCGCCGCGTGGGATTTCGCCGCCAGGTGGAGGGTTTCTTCACCTCATTGACCACAGCGACAGGTCCGAGGTCCCCGTTGACGAGCGACGTGGCGCAGCTGACGGAGTAGAAAATGCAACTGACGCGGAGGAGCTTTGTGACGACAGCCGTTTGTTGATCGGCGTTGTGGAGGGAGTTGTCGATGAAGTGTCGTTTTGAGAGGTTTTTGAGCTGTTTTTTGTCGTCTTCTAGGAGGGAGTTGATTATGAGGGTGGTTTCTAAGTCTGTTATTGATGGTGCTGCCGTGTACGAAGAAGAGGAGAAGAGGAGCAGTTCATACATTTTGGTACCTGGTTGAAAAATCTGTGAATCCATTACTTCGTGTTTCCTGTAAATTAGTTATTAAACAATGAACACGAAAAATAAAAAGAACATATTAGCTAGTGACAAATTTTCTCGAGAAAATGCAAAGTTTATCCTAGAAAATCTAATATTGCAAGCATTGGCATAAAAAAAGTAAAATCGAACGTGGAAAAGTTCAAGTAAAAAAAGTTTTGCTGCTCTCTTGGACAATGAAAAAATCAAGTTCTTTTTTCTCAAAGAAAACAAATCTTTAATAAAAGTCACTGAAAAATGAAAAAAAAAATGCCGTATTTTTTTGTCGAGAAGGTGCAATGTTTTTTCCTGGAAAATCGATTTTTTTAATTAATACTCAAATAAAAAAGAAGGTAAAATCTCGAGCTAGAAAGAGAAAATATTCACTAACTTCTACCGAAAGCTGAAAGTAATCCAGATTTTTTCTTTTTAATTTATTTCTGAGAAAATGCTAGACTTTCCAAGAAAATGTTCTTTTTCTACAAAATATCTTAAGAAATAAGAAACTTTTACAGACACTAAAATGCATATATATTTTCTTTTATCGGAAAAATGCCAAAATTTCCGAGAAAAACAACTTTTCTGCTATTAGCATAAGATACTGAAAGAAGAAAAAGAAACGGTTCAGCGTTTTACAGAAAGTGAACTTCAACTTCCAATTAACAGAAAAGACAATCATTTTTTTTTTGCATAAATAAAAGAAAAATGGAGCCGAGAATCAGAGGAGGAGAGGAGAGTGGCGCACCGGATCCATTGCACAAGAAACCCTAGCTATTTGCTGGCAAGGTCAAATCAATCAGCTTTTAGTTCTCGAACAGTGTATTATATGATGATCCTCCCGCTCTCCTGCTCATATTTCACCGTCTTCAAAACGACAGCGTTTTACATGTCGTTTTGTGTCTGTGGATTAGAGAAAGAGAGAGAAGAATACCGAATACTAGCTTGTTGAGGTGGCAGTGGTGTGGTGGATTCGACGTGATATTCATTGGGGCCGAAACGGATTCGTCAAGGAAGTGAATTTTCCAGTCTTCCTCGTGTCCCTCGTCTTATTCTTCTACTTTTTTATTACTATAGTACCCTTGGGTCGATCCCGATCGACCAACTCATTAAAAGTAAGGCTAATTTCGGGAATTATGTATTTATGTGGGTTCATTCTTTGGCCCGTGTCCCAGTCTAGCCTTAGGACAATAATCAATACGTCGCCAGCCGATGGATTCCGGACAAGTGTCAAAAGCTTATGGAACCAAGGACTTGTTTGCCTACGTGAAATGAGTAATACTAGTACACAAGAATAGATTCCAATCCAACCATGACTATTCTAACTGAGGTGAAAATGAATAAAAATTAATTTTTCAAATGAATAAAAATTGCTCGTAAATTTCAAGTGAATTCATGGCACCATCTCACTTTTCAGTATTCATTTGATAAATGTTACACAATAAGGTGACATGCATCCCTTGATGGCTGAGATTAAATAATAAAAAATAAAAAAATTAAACGATAAATGCTTACATGATTCTAGTAAATTCATTACTATCTGACATAAATTCTAAATTATTAAAAAGTGTAATGTAAATGCAATAGACTAAAATCTTGAAACCCCTCAATACGAATGGCAAGTGACATTGTCCAACGTGTTAAAATAAATCCTCGTTGCAAATCAAAACAATTTTGAAATTTAAATTTCTTCTTCACTCAAACAGTCAAACTCCAATATATTTTTAGTTTGGTTTTTTTTTTTTTACCTGGGTTTTATTCTGTCGGCCGTTGTAGTTAGTTAATGAAAACAACACGTGCTGTTGCAACTGAAAGTAACTTCGAAATTTGAATTTCCCAGCTTCCTCAGACAAACTTTCTGTCTTTTTTCGACCGGCTTTAGTTAAATCCTCTGTTTCTTGCCCTTTCCTTTCATTTTCCCAAGAAAGCGAACGTGGGTTGGTTCTGGGTTTCAATGCATTTAGTTAAAGAATCTTGGAAAATTTCACGGTTAAATCGTTCTGCTTCTGGTTCAATGCAAGAAAACCAGTGCAAAATTTGTGGAAAACAATTCCAGCCGCCTAAAGCCCTTCAGGGCCACATGATCCATCATCAAAGAAGAGACCGAGTTTCTCAGAACGCTACTGTGAGTTCCTTCGTGGGTTTCGCAGTGAAGAGAAGGAGATCTGACCGTAAAAGGTACAATTTCAATACAGCCTCGTCTTTATATTCTTCTGTCAAGAAAACTAGATCGGAATGTAGGAGATCTACGTCTAATGCAACCTCGTCTTTATCTGAAATTGAGCAAGAAGTGGCTATATCTTTGATGATGTTATTTACATGAGTGCAGAATTGGGGTGAGTTTTCAGATAACGATTTTGCAACTTTTGAGGTTAAATCATTGAATAAGAAAAGGAGCGATATGACAAATGGCGCTGGAGGGTTTGTCTCTGATGGCAATGGGTGGTTGATGAAGAAACCAAGAATTGAGTATTTTGCAATCGATCAAGAAGTAGGGCAAGCTGCCATGTCTTTGCTCATGTTGTCAAGAGGTGTGGAGATTTCAGATAATCAGTCTGTTGTAAAGGCATTCGACCAGATAAAGCCGATTTTGATAAATGGGGCTGGTTGCTCTGTTTCTGACGGCGATGAGTGTTTGATGAAGAAACAAGAAAAGGTAGACTCTAGAGCCGAGCGTGTTGAGGTGAAGCAGGTGAAATTGGGAGTTTCTATTGAGAAGTTTTACAAGGATGGTGAGTTTGAGATGCCTACGCTAGATATTCAGCCTGGATTAGTATTGACTGATGATGTGATTGGGAAAAAGTCTACAGAGTTGATGAAAGAAGATGGATTAGATGGAGAAGCTGGAAAAGGAAAATCATGACTTCAAGCAAGAAAGTCGGTTTAAATGCATGTGATGCTGAATTTTTGGGAGATTCAAGTAGCGGGGCAATGTGTAGTGCTTCTGATTTTGATGTTTTGGATGATCCTCGGAAGAAAAATGAAATCAAGTGTGAGACCTGCAACAAGATATTCTGCTCTGACTGTGCTCTTAGGGGCAATCAAAGGATGCATAGCACCAAAAGAAGCTTCATGGTGATGCTTGAAGAAGAGATTCATGGTGATGCTGGGTCTGAGCCGTGGTTTGTTGAAAAGAAGCAGCACCAGCATGAGCCACTGCTGAGCATGGTGGCCTATTGAGACATATGAAGCCACACCTAGGTGTAGTATTTTGTCACTCGAAGGAGTTCATAGAATGGTAATAATTCACTTTGCTGGTTAGAGATTAGAACTGTTATTACCGAACCTAGTTACTGCCCTTCAGCTTTAGTATCTTTCAGATAACATTTGAACTGGTTAGTCTCCATTATTGAACAAGTGAGGCTCACTAATACATTTTTTCATAGGAAATTTTGGTACTGTAATAGGGAGTTTCTCCTTTGACTCTGTTGTTACAAAATGCTCTGTCAACATATATACATAATGGATAAGCAGATGATTTGAGTCATCAACTTTCTCTTTTTCTTTTAGGCCAAAGCTCAAAGAACAGAACAAAAACACTGGACCATTGTGCTGGATTTTCTTGTGGTTGGTTTATATTTGGAGACAATTGAAATTATTCAAATATCCCAGCTGAAGTTGGCTGTTTAGACACCTACCTTCAAAGTATTTCTTTTTGTTTGTTTTTTCAAATTTTCACGCACATTTCTTTATCTCACTCAAACCAAATGTTTGACAACCCTAGCAGTAAGCATGGAGATTAACAAGTGGGGAGCTCTTTTCTGAGAGGTAATTGAACAACTCTGGAAGCCAAATTGTGGCTTATAGTTTGTGTTTTGAGCATTGGAAAGTTCTTGCAGATTATTGCTTCTGAATCTATGTAAAATCTTCATTTTATTGAGATATATAAAACAGTGGCCTTTGCGGAAGCTTCTTATATATGGGTTTTATCATACACATTTCTTTCCAAAACATGAATGAGTTTTGCTATTGCACCTTCCTGGACACTGGACACTGCAACCTTAGCTTAAGTTACGTATTCATAAAGCAAGCACACTCCCTGCCTCCACTTAATATCGATTTCAAATTTATTTACCAACCACATCAATTTAAGATTAACAGATATCAAAGTACTTAATAATTTAATTGGTAACTGACTTCCATACATAAATCTCTCCAATTACAAGGTTTAGTATGGTGGCAACAGCATAAAAAATTAAATCAATTGAATGATCCGGACGCCAAGCTAGGCTACTTAAGGGAAATCAATTAAAGATCATTCATTGGTTGATAGACGAAATGTCATTTGTTTAATAAAGTATGTAGGTCATGTCGTCCAAGAAGTTTGAAGAGAATGTATTGTCGTGTTTGTAAAAAATTGATAGTCAATACCCCCTTGAATTTGAACTCCGGAGCCAAAAGAACCCGCTGGTCGTTTTCTCGAAGGAGTTAAACGAAATGTCGAGCATTATGTAAATGAAAGATTAGTTTAAAAAAATTCCAATTGTGGCAGGATTCTTTGGATTTAAATAGAAGATTAGTTTCCAATGAGAAGGTAAGATAAGTATGTATCAGAATTTAAAAAAATTCCAGTTGCGGCAGGATTCTTTGGATTTAAATAGAAGATTGGTTTCCTATGAGAAGGTAAGATAAGTATGTATCAAAATTTAAACAAATTCCAATTACGGCATGATTCTTTGTATTTAAATAGAAGATTAGTTTCCTATTGAATCTTGATTTAGCTAATTTAAATAAGGTGTATTTATATCATAATCATAGAGGGGGTTAGCCAATTCAGTCGAGTCACCCATTTCAATATTTTGCTTTAGGCCTTAGAGCGGGGGTTAGCCAATAGGCATGGATACAAAGTCAAACGCAGCTGATCGCGACTGGAGCAGTCTGCCAAGAGACATAGTGTACGACATCTCAAAACGCATGGTGATGTCCCGAATCGAGACCCTTGGTTTACGAGCCGTATGTCGTACGTTCAGAAACGCAATTCCCCTTCCTCCAAAACCTATATCACCATACCCACATCTGAAGCTTCCTGTTCCCCCCAAGGCGGCACTTGCACATCCTAGCCTTCGCCGCGGCCATCTTTTGCTCACGCAATCCGCTCTTTACGCCATCCAACCCAAAGCACCACTTCCTCCGCCTCCTGCTGCTGCTCGGACCACCAAGTCCAATGTCAGAAACCAAACATCAACATGGTTTATTGAAGTTGAAGAGTTGAGTTCTGGCAAAGCGAAATTCAAGCACGCGTTTGATATGAGTTTTTCCGATAACCACTTGCTGCCCAAGTCTCTCAACCTATTGGATTATCGGGTGAAAGAATTAGCTAAATCCTATGAACTTGAGTATGTTCATGTCGGTAAACGTAAAAAAGATCACGATGTTGCTTTGCGTACTGTGACTTTTTCAAAAACCATTGTTTCTTCCACGTGCAGTACTCTCGATGAAATTGTAATTGATGATGGGTTTGCTGTAATGACTTCAAGGGGTAAAGTGCTGCTAGTGTGGAGAAAAGATGATGAGAATTGGACATCCATTGTATTTGAAGGCGAGAGATTTGGGGATATTGTTTATCATAATGAAAAATTCTATGCTTTGAGCATTGATGGAGTTTTTCTCTCCGTCCATTCTAAAACTTTGGACGTTACTAAACTTGCTAATTTATTTGATGTTTCATTCAGTGCGTTTAGTTACTTGGTGAAGTCGTCGTGTCCTAAGGAATTTTTTGCAATTTATTTGAATTTCTATCGAGAGGAGAAGCATTTTGATTATTATCCTTTATATGATGGTGAGTGCAGAGCCAATGATGTGTATGTATTTAAGCTTGATATTGAAAAGCAGGTTAATGATGAAGATGAAGAAAATTTGGATTTTGATGATGATTTGGTGGATAATTTGGAAGGTGGCGTGTTGTTTTGTTCTGAAACTTGTTCACTCTTTGTCTCATCAGCTGAAGAGTTTCCGGGATGCGAAAAGAACTGTATTTATTTAGATAGTTATAGGTTTTTTAAAATGGGTAAGTGTAGGCTCTCATATTTATCTGCGCGCTATGCTAAAATTTTTTGGCCACCACCAACTTGGGTGAAGAAGAGTTCCCTCTCCGCAGAATCCTGAATTTAAGTGTACGTTTTCCTTTTTCTGCTGGCTAGTCGTTTGATCAACTTTTGATCCTTCTTCGTTTCTAATTTCTTTTATTTATTTGATGTTGATCTTAGGGTGAGAATATTTAAAATGCTGTGATGTTGGTCAAGCCTAACGCCCTTTTGCAATTTGCATGATAGTATCATTATTTTGACGAGTATTGTATAACATCGCAGGTTAGCTAGCTCGAATATTTTAAGCAAGCCGCAAGTAATGTGGCAGTGCCTCATGTCAATTATTAATTAAAATTTATTATAAGTAATTATTAAAGCTAATAAAAGTTCGCAATATTGGGATAGATCAAAGGTTGGTTTCTCCCCAAAAATCTCAACTCTGGCTCAATTTTTTTGCCAGTCTTTGCAAATTTAGCCAATTTTTCACTTAACACCGCACCCAGACGCTTCATCATTTCCATGAGCAAAGTGTAGTTTAGATTTACTTTTAGATTCGCTTTTAACTTTCTTTTTATTTTTTCTTTTTTCTGACGAATATTGTATAACATTCTCTGTTTAATTTGAGCTCAGATATTATGAGTACTGTTTCCAGGTGCGGTAGTGCGCATTTCTTAATTTTGATTCCAAGACACTGAGGTTTTTATTTTGAGTACTAATCAGTACCATTGCGTTTGAGTTTTTAATTCTCTTTGTTATTTATCATACTGTGAGACACTGAGGTTTTTCATTGCCGGCATGCTATGAAAAAGATGAGTTGTTCATTCTCTCGTTTGACATGAGCGATGAGATCTTGGGAAAGAAGCCAGTGCCTTGTTATGTTCGAGATTAAAACCGATGGAAGCTCATGATGTTGAATGAATCTGATCTATCGTGCTTGTCATGAATTATTTCCATACGTTCAAAATTATCGTGAGGTATGGGTCATCGATGGCTCTGATGTCAATGAAACTTGGGAAATATTGTTAACGATTAGACCCAACTTGAAATCTCAGGCCAATAGCATTTTGGAAAAATTATGAACTTCGTTGTTGCTTCTGCTTTGCGTAATCGCAGGCCATATATTTCAATTTAGACAAAATCGAATTATTGGCATCAATTGCAAGAATTGAGTGCATGCTCCAAGCCCAATACGGGTTGTCATTTGTGTTTCGTCCACCACGTCAACCGAGATCGCTTGAAGTTGAATGTTGAAACCGAAGCAAACGGACCTAAGCCTGAATCTGCGGCCACAAGTTGCGACGAACAAAGGAGTAAACGGACCTAATCTCACTTTCATTGTTTGTGTAGTAATTAATAAACCAAAACAAAATCATTAGAAATCCAACACTTTGAATGATTGAACACCCCACAATTTGAACGAGGATCACAAAATTAACTACTTCGAAAGTAATGATACAGGAAAAACCACAAAGCAAACTCATTTGTCATTAAAACATTAAATAGAAATATCATAAACCAAGAACTGGTAATTGATTTCTCTTCCCAATTTAAAGTCAAGTACCCAAGTAATCAAATATCAAACAAATTAAATGCTAGAAAGAACATTAAACTCTCTCGGGACCACATCATTGATCACAATCACACCAAAATTTCTCTATTGCACGTTTTACAGTTGAAAAAGGATTTGCTTTTTATTTTCCCATTTTCTAGCTCCTTAAGGCCTGCTTTTCCTTTGCTTTCTGGATCTTCAAAACCTTCTTCACAATCTTCTGTTCTTCCACCAAGAATGCTCGAATTATCCTATAAAACAGACAAAACAAAGGAAGCCCATCAGATTTGCCTTGAATCACTTTTAACCAATATCAAGGAACAAATGCTTATTAAGTATTCACAATAGTACCTCTCCCTGACGGCCCCACCAGACAATACTCCACCATAAGCACAATTCACAGTCCTGCAGTTTCTTGACAATCTAGACTTCTTGTAATCAGCAGGTCTCAAGTGAGGAATCTGCAAAGCATTCAATAGCTATGCTTAATCAAAAGCACCTGTGAAAAACTAAAACTAACTTGCACTCTTGACATTACTTGAGCCACCCTCCTAATTACCATACTCAGCAAATGAAAAATACACAAAAAACAGGCTACCACAACTTCAACTTTAAAGAAACATTTTATAGAGAGATCCAAAGAACTATACAGATGCTAGTTATCACACTTCTCGTTTCCAACCAAATTTTTATTGTGAGAAATGTTTCATAAATCACGGCTTTGAATATTTAAGGATACAAACATGGCATAATACAAAACTCAGAAATTGCACAAACTATACATCACAATGTGACTTACAAGCAGAGACATACATATAACACATTCCTATATATCTAGCACATACATATAACACTTCCGAGCACCAGGTCATCCTCAAATAGAATATGTAAAAGTAAAATAAGCAGCTAGGTGTGGTTTGCCAAAGTAATTTCTGAAAAATGCTTTCGATCAACTTAGTTAAATCAAAATCAGAGCTTCACTAGACCCTTTCACACAATTAAATCTAGCGAATCATCATCATTGCATGATCATAAAAACTATAAATTTCACCAAAAAAAAAAACAAATCAGAACTTCAATGTTTATTTACATTAAATTCGCCAATCATACAAGAATACATACCCCTTGAATTCTCTTGCCAGTAACAGGACACTTAGGCCCACTAGCTCTCTTCTTGGTTCTCTGTTACACCAATTTTCCACCTTCAAAACACATCAAAATAACATTTTTATTTCTCATTCAAACAGAATAATAAAAAAATGAAAGATGCCCACATTACAAAAATTTCAAAAAGAAATAACACAAGGGTTTTTCACAAACGTTACCAGGGGTTTTAACAACCCGGTGCTGGTTTGATTTGGTGGCATAGCTGTGCCGTTTGCTGTATGTCAGCCGCTGAACCATTTTAGTCTCTTTTCTTTTAATGAAATTAAAAAAAATTATAATAATAATCACTTTCGTGCGATAGAGTGGAGAAAGAAGAAGCTTTATGGGCAGTGAGGGATTTGACAGTTGAAAAAACCCCAGATCGAATGGCGCAAGCAGTGATTTTAGGTTGTTTACCAACGGGAGTGGCCAGATTTTAGTTTGCCACTTGGGGACAATAATTGTATGCGATAGAATATTAGTTGGGCTCCATTTTGGGCCTAGGATTGTAGGATTTGGTCCATTTGAAATCAATTTTCAAATTCTAACATTTTCGATTGTAGGATTTGGTTCATTTTAGGCCCTCATTAATGCAATTGAAATTAGAATCCGATTAAACCTCAACGTATGGTAAAGTGATGTTTGGTATGAAGAAATATAAGGAGAGGGGAGAAAAGAAAAGGAGGAGAGAAGAAAGAAATAAGAGGGAAAAGATGAATTTCATATCTAACCAAATAATGAAAATAAGATTAACTATTTTTTACACTCATTATCTCTCTCATTCTTTCCTTTCCATTCCTCTCTACTCCCACTATTTTTTTCAGACATGAGCAAAGAATTTAGTTGTTGACAGAACTCACAGTCTAGCACTAGGCACCAGCAGCCACAATTGTCTTACTTCAGTTAAGTCCAATTAATTTGCTGTCAAAATTTTATTTGAAAGCATTTACTGAACAGATTTTTGATAATTCCAAGAAGGGTACTTAATGAATTTTGAAAATAAAAAAAAATGTTTGAAAAAGAGAAAAGGCAAGAATGTTTAATTCATCATGAGTTGTATAGAAACTATTTAAAAGTCTAAATAAAAAAAGAAGAAAGCTTCATCAGCCGGTCAAGATGGCCGAGTTGGTCTAAGGCGCCAGTTTCAGGTACTGGTCCGAAAGGGCATGGGTTCGAATCCCATTCTTGACATGGGTTTGTTTTTTCCTAATAGATAAAAAATATTGCGAGCCAAAATTTCTCGGAAACATTAGATTTACAATGACACAGCTACATATACACGGTACCATTAACAAGGAAAAAGCAAAAATGCAGGCTCTACATGTATTTTTCGGCTAATAAAATTAATCTTATTCAATTTATTTCGACACCAAAGCAGCTGATCCGTCGTTAATTTTGTCATATTCAAAACTCTTGCTACTAATTTCATATCAACTTGAGAGAAGAAGTAAAGCACTTGATCTGAATTCTGGTGTTGCTTCTGAAATTTCCTCAATATGCAGTTTCCGCTTCTCAATATTTCCTTGAGCTTTTTCTCCTTCTGCAATTCCAAATAAAAATGATAAACTATAGTGTGACATCATATAGCTTAGTACTTTGCTTAAATGCAAAATTATATACCTTCTGAAGACCAGTTCTAACTTCTGCTAAAAGCCCTAAATCTAAAGCATCTTGTGGCTCAACTTGAGTCGCTTTTCGACTCTTTTGGATCATGAAGTTAGCATCTTTATCAGCACGAACGAACCTCCAAAATATTCGTATTGATTCTTCCATGATTTCAACTAGCATATCACTTGTGATTGCATACTCACCTTTCGTCTTAATTCTTGCTTTCTTGTCCTTTTTGCTGTCTTCTGCAACAGAAACAACAGGCTTTGCATTACTCAAACGTGTGTTTTGCTGCTATAATATTAATATATCAAGAAATGTTTACTCATTGAGTTATGTTGTGTGCACCACACCTCTTATGACTGGAACCTGAAGGAGATTACGGAGCACACACCGGTTCTTAATGTAATTTTGAACTCTTGGTCCTTCAAATGGTTCGTTTTCAATGAATCTTTGCATGAGGACTTGAAACTGTTGGAATTCTCCAGCAACTTCATTGTATCGGCATATTCCATAAGGGTCTGATTCCCACAGCTCCAAGGATTTTTCATATTGCCAGTGAAGAATTTCCCAAGAGAGACACAATTGTCCCACATAGACTACTTCTAAATCACTATGCAGCTCTCTAATGAACTGCTTCATCGGGTCAAATTCGGACTTCTTCCGTTTGCTTTGAAGAAAATTCTGGGAAAGAAGAGATGTAAGTCCTGGGGGTGAAAATTTGAGGCCTGAAATTGATTGAAGTGGGTCCTTTGACTGGAGAAAGCCTGTAGATTGAAGTTAGAACACATGCTTTAGAGGCTTCAGAGTTCTTATCCCGTGCAAATGTCCTCACATTTTAAAATTACAATTTTTTAATGTGATTCAATGAAATGAAACTACTACGTAAAGAGAAATTTTGCAAGTGACCGCCATGAATCAATTATAGTCCAAAAAGTCAGATCACAAAAATCAGATCACTCACACAGCCCTTTTCAAGTTGCTTTCTAACATTAAAACAACTTTTGAAAATATATAAAATATTTATTTTTATTTCAACGAAGCACTAAACACTAGTGCAGGATTTAGGTAAAGCAATGCCAAAATAAGATAAGGTGTGTTAAATGATAAGCTGAAGGCCTAAGTTGAAAGTAAAAAGTTGGTTGGGTGACATTAAGTAGCATGCAAATGAACCCTCAACCAACTAGATTAATTAGATCTATAGGCCGTACGCTTATTATATTATTTAACTTGCAAAGACTACTCTAAACAACATTAAATAAATAAATAAAAGAAAAATAGAGGCATACACATCACTCAGCACCCTTAAATCATTTAAATTATATAGTATATGCAATAATTAAGGATTCCGCAGCAAGGGAAGCAACTGACCTATTGTGTACATCTTCTGGTAATTCAAAATGTCGAATTTTCGCATGCGTTCCCGGTAACTCTTGTAGAATTTGTGAAGCTCGCCCATAGTATCGTCATGCTGAAACTTTTCATCAATCTTCCAAGGCTTCAAATCATCCGTTATTTTTGGTGACTCAGATTCTTCTAAAATAGTGGGAAGTCCAATGGCCCTTGCCTTTTTAAGCTCCATCTTCAGCTGGTCTATCAAATCTTGATGCTCCCATAAAGTTTCCAATCCATTTGAATCCTCAGAATCCAAATGCATCTTGGAGTCATTATTACAATTTTTCACACTACTTGTCGCCTCAACATTGTCTTTGCGGCCAAATTCTTGAGTAGTTTTTGAAAAGTTTACATTGGACTCTTCCAATTCTTCAAGTTCTTCCATTATATCAGTATCACAAGCTTCATCGTCAAATTCATTCGATTTTACATTCTCAAATGCTTCTGCAAAATCTGTATCCGACAAAAACCCTTCACTTGTTGAACCAACAAATTGACTCGTGAACAAGTCCTCATTGCTAGAAGCAATCGAACCCGAGTCAGAATCTTTAGCTGCGAAGTCATTTTCTGAAAGAAACCCAGTATCCCCTAGAGCATCTTCACAATTTTGCCCGTCCTCATTCTCCTCTTTTTTGCATAAATTACCTTTGCAATTCTCTTGTTCGTCTTCACCGACAACCTGTTCTCCATAAACTTGTTGATCTTCAGAGTGCCGATTAGCAAAAGAATCAAATCTTGCACCGGCATATAACTCTTTCACTGTAAAGCTCACATCTTTTGGTTCCTCAATGAAGCTACCTGAGTAATTATCAGACTTGAACTCATACTTGCTAGCGCTTGAAGATGGGATAAAATTGAAATTCCCTTTGTTGCTTTTACTAAATTCTTCGTAAGTCTGAAACTTGAACTCGAAAAAGAACTTTGTAGTATCTTCTTCTTCACCGTTCTCAGTACCATGAAACTCGATAGAATCACTTTTTGCTTCATCAAATTCAACTTCTGGCTTCATTGAAGTGGAAACTGCCAAACAATTTGAGTTTTTCTTTTCTGAATTCTCATCCCCTTGAGCTCTGAAAAAACAAATTATTCAATGAATTAAAATTAAAACTTTCTTATATTGAACTCAAAAACAGTAATGATAACAACCATAACTCTAGTTTTTGAGTACCTGCAGAAGAACTTGTTGAAGAGACCAAACAGAGCAAGAAACAGAGCTGAGGCATAAACCCAGAAAGAGCAACCTATAAGAACCAATTTTTGGGACAGCAATCCATTAACAGGACTCATTTTCACAAGCCCAACTGCTTATTCGAGCAAAAAAAGACTTTTTTGAAGCAACAAATATAACCCATCAGTCATTTTATTTATTCATTCTGAAGCAAAAAACAGAGCAGCTCATGAAACTTTTGATTCCCACGTTGAATTTTCCATGCAAGAATGGACTTTTCACCTGTTAAAAAACCAAAAGAAAAATAAGCCAAAATTTGAAGACTTAAAATCAAATAAGATTTAAAGAAGTTGAAATCCGACCTAATTAAGGAGATTGATTGTTAAAGCTAAAATTAAGGAAAGAAAAGAACTTGTCAGCTACTGAGCTTCGATTTGAGCTAATCTTAGGGTTGCTTAAATCACTGGAAATTCTGAGAAGCCGTTAATCTTATCTCATTAGATTTTGTTCTGTTGAGGGGTCTTGTTCTGTCTTGTATAATCTGGTGTATTCAAAGATTTTGAGTTCGTGAGGGAAAAATTTCTTATATCGGGCTAAATTGAAAGTTTGCGTTTCACACTGGCGTATTTATTTATTTGAAATAAGAAATAGTTGAAATTTGGGTCGGTGAGAATTTTCAACTTTCCAAAAATTTTCCCCATAAAGGTGGGTGGGATTACTCATCAGCGTAAGGAAATTGTTAATTAGGTGTTATAAAACAAATTACACAATAAAAACGAAATTGGCAAGCTTGGAGGAGAAGAATTCTTTAGAAAAATCTAACTATAAGGGTTTGATTTTTTCAAAAAAAATAAATCAAGAAAAATATTTTAGTGATAAAATATATTCTATTAGTGCTTTCCGATTCTTCTAATTTGTTTTTGTCTTTGGCATGGGAAAGCAAGAATGAGAAGCCTTTTTGATAGAGCATTATAATGAAAAGCCACTTTGATCAATACAGAATTTCAGTGCACTACATACAATTGGTTTACCGAAAAATCTACTGGCATTATTGAAGCTTCATTTCAGGGTATCCTTTCTTTTAAAAATCTTCTCTGTGGCAATGAAATTTTTCTATTTATGACAAAAAAAAAAAAAAAAAAAAAGCTAGACGAGGATATTATGGGTGGGGTTTATTGGTGAATATATATTTGGGGCTCACTTCATTCCTTATCATGCCCAACTTTTGGGCATATATAGAAGCTAGTAAACACAAAGTTCTTACAAGCAAATTTTGGCTTCTTCTTTATAATTTAAATCAATGTTCTATCATGTGCACCGCGTAAAAGAATCTTTCTAAAATTAAGCACATTCATGTTATCAAAGGATCCTAATTTTTCAAATGAACCGATCTCTAAACAAACTTATAAATCATAAATGAAATTAATTGAAAGGGATGAAATTGCTAGCAACTCTTAACGACATTTTTCTATCTTTTCTGCATTTTTTCCCCCTCTCTTTTTATCCTTCTCGCATGCCAAGCATACATACACATTTTACACAGAAATCAGCATACTTATCGTGCATGACCAAATGCAATGGGTACGCCGCATGCTTTCCGTTCTCAAAATCTGATTCCGAAGTCTACCTAATCTGTGATCTCATAAAATATCACAAGTTTAATTGAAAAAAATTAATCAAATATAAACACACAAGGTTTATTACAGGAATAAAGAGAATTGAACCTATTGCTCCTTAAACATAGCTTACTAAAGAAGAAATTATGTAGTTGAAGTTTAAGAAACAAGTTACAGCCGACACATGATTATTACATTGACTCAATCTCAGATTATTCAATGCCGTCTTTGTTCTGCTTGATTTCATCTTTCATTCTAGAAAATTAGTCGCTTTCATGCAGATTGACTTGGAAGGCCACCATGGCTACATGATTTTGAAGTATAATATTTTTTTTTAATTAAAAAAATCCATCTTATCAATAACATATGGATCAAAGAATGTTCATATCAAATTGAAAATGATGAATGTTTTCAAACGAAAATTGTGGGAAACATGTGTTCTACAACAACCCCATTTATTTAATTAAAAGCTGAAAATTTTTGAATCAAAGGGCAATTCAATCACCGTAAGCAAACATTTTATCTTATTTGGCAAAGGAAGGTGGTGTTATTGTGATCAATCTTGGGTTTTTAGAACTTGGGTATTCTCTACACTTATTGTTAATGACAAATCAAAATCAGAATTTAAATTTATTATAATTAAGAATATTAAAAAAAAAAACTCAGTGGTAAAGATTTGCCCTTGCTATTTGAATTTCGATGTGGAGCCATTGATTTTGAGAAAACACAAAATAAGAAATATATAAATCTATATTTTCTAAACACTTCTAATGATACACAACACAAGCCCGCTTGTTATTTTATATCCTTGATTAAAACTAAATTAAGATGTTCTCTTTTATTTTGAGTATACTTACCTAAGTTTTGTAAGAAATTTTGTTATGTGGAAATATTCATTATGCATAATGAAGATATATTATTTTATTTTATATTTTTATTTAATTAAGAACCGATTGTAGTATACATTTTGGTCCCTTAAAAGATCAGATAAACAAGAATAATAATCCACGAAAACCCTTTATTAAAATATAAATAATCAAATTCAACAACAATTAGATCGATATTGTCTTTTGATAAAGATAAAGAAAATACGAATATTGAAACGATATTTGCGTCTTAAATTCGTTTAGCTTAAAATATCCAAACTTGGGGATGACTTTTAATAATTTTAATTCTGTTCCTAGGGATACAAAACGAAAGATTGCTGGTTACATATAAACAAAAACAAGAAAATCAACCTAAGTTTCAACGCGCAATTCATTCAAATAACTGAATAAAATAAAATAAACCCCTCACGAAAATGAAACATATACAATGCGACAAATTAATAAACAATTTGTACACGCGCAAGGCCGCCGCATGTATAAAGCATCAAATCTTAAAACCGTGTCGGCTCCACATGTAAAAGCAAACTTTTTTTTTCGGGGAAAAGGAAAATTGGCATGGATGTGGAATTCGTGTAGTCAATAATTAATATATGCAATCGCAGGAAAAGAAAAATTAAATGAAATAAATAAAGAGGTTTCTTATGAAGTGTCAAAGATGAAAAACAGAAACGAACGCCACAAACCCACTTGGTCCAAAATCAAAATCTGGCCTGTTGTCTACATCTCCATGCACAAGATCCTGTGGAAGATAATTGAAAAGTTTGACTCTGAATTGACTTGGAATGTGGCCAAGTAAAACAAAAATAATTGGAATTGAATAGTTCCAAAATTCATTAGATGATAGAAAATTCGCTCTCTCGAAAATCCTTGCACATAGACTGCGGTTTGTGAAAATGGGGTTAAGGCTAAAACTGTGGTCAAGTGAATAATTTATGAGTTTGTGAAGAAACATGCGAAGGTGGATTTTGATTAGTGGCAATTAATGAGAATTGAGAAGGGTACAAAAAGCACTTATCGAGGAAGCAAAATGTTGCACCCAAAGCACTTATTTCAGAATCTATGCTTGTGTAGATAGCAATTATTAATTGTGGGATTGATTCCATGCTCTCTCTCTCTATATATATATATATATATATGGTGCAGTAGTGGTTAGACTAAATATATGTAGATGTTTTTTAAATTAAAGTAATGTAATTTTTATTCTATAACTGTTGTGAAAAAAAAATTATAATTATAAAATAAAAGTTAATATTACGTAATAAATATAATTTTTAAAGAATTATTTTGACAAAATTAGTAAAAATATAATAGATTTTTCATTATACAAGTATAAAATTAAATTAACTTAACTTTCAAACTATAATAATTAGTATTTATCAAACACTTTAGTATTGTAATTTTTAAATTATTGTTGTCCAATTTCAATCCTAAGCAGACTAGCAATTGCCTTTATTCATAACTTTCATTGATTGAGAGGATTTACCATTGAACATTTGAACACTAGAAAAAAAGAAATTAGTGTTTATTATAGTATCTTTTGTCAATTGTATTTCTAAAACCTCCTTATATTGATTCTATTACAGGTAATACAACTTTACGTTCATTTGGGGCTATTTTCATTTTCAAATTAGGAGTAATTTTCCTTCAACTTTAACGAGACACGAAACAATTGGAGTGTGGACAACAATAAGATTATCCAATGCTACTACAAAATTGAAACTGTAACCCAAGGTTCTAGTTTATCAAAGAAGAAACTATGAAAGTTCAATTAAATAAAACTGAAACCTTAAATAATTAACTAAAACAACAAACGAAGGGGCGGAATCTTTAAATCGCCCTTTCAATGTTTTTAGTAAGCATTCAAATTTCAAATTGATGAATAAAAATCCATTGAAATAGACTCTTTCAATCTCGACGATTGACTAATAATAGGTTATTATGATTTCGAGCAAGCCGCTATGGTGAAATCGGTAGACACGCTGCTCTTAGGAAGCAGTGCTAGAGATAACCATTATTGGGCCAAAGAGGGTAGTCCAAGAAATATTGAGAACCCTCTCGCCCTCCCCTAAATTAGACAATATGTTCGCTACAAATTAATGGGCTTATGAGGCTTTCATCGATTAGGTTGGTACTGAGCCTAGCCCAAGGTTTCACCACGGGCTTTAATGGATGGTCTTTGGCCATATTCCCCATTTGGGCTAATATTAAATTTTGCAACGCGGAGTCATAAATTTTACAGTTTTGACCGTGTGACTTCAAATTCCATTTTTAATCAATTTTTAAAAGAACTAATTTAAGTTTTGCTTTGCCACTCTCCTACCTTTTCAAATGAAATAGTCATTGTATAGGTGCGACGGAACATATACAAGGTCTAGTTCCTTAGCCATAGCCCATAGAGGCTTGCGAGAGTATAGAGTTAGGTATGTATATTACCGTTACCACTAATTTATTTACGGCTTAAAAAAGATGTTGATAGGATGATCACCAGTAAATAACGACCCTAAACGTTGTGGGGTTTACGAAATCCCTCTCTTAACTAATATAGCTTTATGCTCGTACTTCATAGTGATATAAGGACCACAACAACGTGTTATATTCCCAGTGATGTGATGCTAATTAAAATAAGAAAGGAAAATTATGCAAACTCTATCTAAATGAAAAATCTTGCGGTAAAGGGGGGAAAAAATATTGTAACAAGCGCAATTCAAACTATACAAATTTATGCACTCTCTCAAAATTTATGGAGATCGAGTTGTTTTGAATGTGCGTGTACGTGTGTGCGCTAAATTTGCAGGTCCAAAGGTAGGGGTGGCAAAAAAGCCCGCCCGGCCCGGACCCGGCCCGGGTGATTTGGGCCGGGTAATACCCGGCCCGGGTGTGAAGGCAAGCCGGGCATGGGCATTACTTGATAAACCCGGAACCCGGCCCGGAACCCGGGTTTTATTAAAAAAATATTATAAAATATATTTTATTTTAAATATTTATATTTATTTGACTCATTTATTATATAAATATAAATTTTTAAACAATTAAAGTTTATAATTTCATGTCAAATTTCATTAAAATAAATTTAAAACTTATAAAATTACAAATAAAATTATAAAAAAATAAAAAAATATATATTATAATATTAAAAAATACAAAATCCGGGTACCCGGATTAAAATCCGGCCCGGTACCGGGCTTAAAATACCCGGCCCGGACAAAAAAAATTGGCACCCGGACCCGGCCCGGGATTTTGCCAACCCTATCCAAAGGGACTAATAAAAGTTCGACTTTTGTGAAATAAAGGGCTCGAAAGTCAGCCATTAAAGCAACATAATAGTAGGTGAACTTATTTATTTCGTACACATGGGAAGAGATTATGAGATATTGTGGCACATGGCTCTTTTCAAATTGGGTCTAAGTTTTGTGCCACATGTAGCTGCCCTTGCCACCCAACCCATGCCAAATGCTTAAACAAATCTGAAATAGCTTTTGATGAAAGAAAGCAAATATGACTCTCTTGTTTTTCTTCCCCCTTTCTGAAATGTCGTAGCAGACCAACATTTTTGCTTCATTGAATGATAAATCAATCATATGATTCAAGCAAAAATGTGGCAGTATATCTGTATATGGCCGAAGGAAAAAAAAAAGCATAAATTCATAATATATATAGTGTCAATTTGATTCAGAATTCTAGATTTTATTAAACCTAAAACAAACCTGCCGTGCTCTTGTTAAAAATGATAATAAAATGGATTGTGTTAAATTTAGTATTTACAAAGAGAGAGGCATTGTGCTTTGTTGCTTCTTTGTATTAAAAGCCACATGGAAATGCAAATAGTGACAAGATGAATGACGTTGAAGAAGATCGAAGGTTCTTAAAATTGCCTAAAAAAAAATAAAGAAAGAAAGTGAGAGTCATTTCTGACCCCAAATAAATAAATAAACCCTGAAGATATTTATTGCAAATGAATTGGCAGTAGAATTTTAAATGTAAAATGGTAGGGCTCAAGCCATGTATATATAAAAAATAAAATAAAATGTAGTACGACTATTGTTGCCCTTTCTTACAAATTTTTATGAGATACATTGGTATCAGAACTATAAGTTATAATTAAGCAAGTAGCCAAGTAGTATGACCACAGTTCTCCTTTCTTACATGCCCTTTTAAGCTCGAATTATTTTACATCTTCCCTGTACGTATACATATGTTTTACTTACGATTGTTAGATTAACGAATACGGTAACCGGGCGAAACTCAAAAAAATTCGATAACCTTCTCCGACTAAAAGATTCCATAATGCATTTTGCTTCTACCATCAATGGGTAATTTTATCTCAAAATTAATTGGGACCACGATTCATTAATTAGCCGGTGCATTAGACATTAGAAGCAAAGACAAGCTTTCACCCATTAACCTATCATTTTCACTATTGATTTCGATGGATCATTAAATGACGGGTCCAAAATCATTATGATGGCATGGCTGTGACATTCACGTGCATCAGCCTTGGCCCTCTCCGTCTCTCGCATTATATGACATAATATAATGAGCGTCCCATTCAGCTAAGTGAATATTTAATCTGTGATCTTCTAATATCAAACAGTGAAGTTGCTCTGCTCATATCTGACAAAAACGTTCGAGAGCTGTAACATCATTTTGAACTATTGATAGGAGGTAACATCAAATAAAATATCTAAGGTTTAATTTAATAAGTAGTCGAGATGGCAAAATTTTTAATTCATTTGAATTGTATAATTATAAGATATAAGAACATGTAAATTAACACTGCTACTAATTATTATTATGATTGTAATAATAATTGATGTGGATGTATCATCTAACGCAATGATTGTTATAGATGATAGGCACATCAATGTTTTACTAGAGGGATCGAAAAATTAAGTTAAAATTTTGAAATTTGGACAATCCTTAGGTAGTCTTGTTATATAAAATCACTTAATCAACTGTCTCCTAACCTTTCTGAGAGAATTAAGTTATCAATTTTCTTGTAAAAGAGAATTTCACTTTCAATATGTTATTAAAACGTGCTGCAACCTAATGTTAACATTGTCCAAGTGATTTCGATCAGAAACTATAATCATGTATGTAGTTCGCCAAATGATACATCTATTTCAGAAATTTCATTGTGTCCCTACTTGATATAAGCAGTACATGTGTACAAGTAGTGATTCTAAAAAACTTCTACACTAAGTTCTGTTCAATATTCATGGCAGTATACAGTAGCAGATCCAACGTTGAGATCACACACCACAATCGTATATAGTCGGCCAGGCTTTAATTATCACTTTGAGTACCATGAGGGACACAAATTTCGCCTATGACATGCATGCATGGTCATCTTCCACGTATATTTATTTATATATATGATATGCATGCACCGTGCATGATCATCTTCTGATCAAAATAATGGGTCATCAGCTATAAAACTTCACAAATTCACCTCAATTCCATCGCCAAGATCATCTTTAATTCCATCGTCTCTTCAAATTCAATATATGCTCTCTTTCACGAATCACGAAGTTTGAATAAACATAATGCATATGCAAGAAACTGGTACTCAGAGTAAAGGGTCAGCTTTGTTTTCAATGCTGCTCTTTTCTTTTCTTTTCTTTTCTTTTTTTAAACTCAACAAGTCATAGTCATGATTTATACATACATACATTGGTTTTAGAGTATTATTAAAAGCAGACTTTAGGGTTTCCCATGCAGCGAGAAGCCAATTTAAAACCCTCATTCAATTCCACGCGGTTTTGTGATGCTGCAGAAGAAAGAAAGTAATACCAGTAATAACTCATAATAATAATATTAATTTTAATAGTAATAGCAAAAGCAATACTATTGCCATTGCCTCACAGCTTGACTTTGGCCCTTCAGTTAATGCATTTGCTGTCATCTTTTTGACTCCTTGCCTTCGCTACACATAACTACAATATATCCTTTTCTATATATGCTCACCAAGCAGACCCTTGCCTTAGACTCTTGTCTTTGCATTTCTCAATAACATAAATAAAAAAAAGATAATAAATTAGTAATACAGAGCTTGTGAGACGAAGAAGAAGAAGAAGCAGAGGAAATTTAACAAATTTGATATGGGGAGGCCACCTTGTTGTGACAAAATTGGTATCAAGAAAGGACCATGGACTCCAGAAGAAGATATCATTTTGGTTTCTTATATTCAAGAGCATGGCCCTGGAAATTGGAGGGCCGTTCCCACTAATACAGGTTTATCTATTTTTTTTTTGTTATCTTCTCATGATTAATTGGGTAATTTGCATATTAATTTGATGAGTAACATATTCCTTAATTTGTTTTCAGGATTGCTTAGATGCAGCAAAAGTTGCAGGCTCAGATGGACTAATTACCTAAGGCCAGGGATCAAGCGTGGTAATTTCACTGATCATGAAGAGAAGATGATAATTCATCTACAAGCACTTTTGGGCAACAGGTATATTTCCAAAAGTGCTTTTTCTTAGCAAGCCTTTTTCTTTTATCAGAAGTGATTAGTGGGATAAGCATTGTTTGATGATTGTTGCAGATGGGCTGCTATTGCTTCTTATCTCCCTCAGAGAACAGATAATGACATCAAGAACTACTGGAATACTCACTTGAAGAAGAAGGTGAAGAAGCTGCAACTAGCTGCTGCTGGCTGCTCTGATGATAATAGTCAATATAGAGATGAGCTGGCTTCAGCTTCTTCACAGCAAATCTCAAGGGGTCAATGGGAGAGACGGCTGCAGACTGATATTCACATGGCTAAGCAAGCTCTATGTGCGGCCTTGTCACCAGATAAAGCAAGTATTTTGTCTGAATTGAAGCCTGCAAATGGGTTCATTTCCTACACAAATCCAGCAGTTCAAGCACCAACTTATGCTTCAAGCACTGAGAACATTGCTAAGTTGCTCAAAGGGTGGACCAGAAACGCTCAAAAAAGTGCTTCTTCGAACTCAGCTGTTACTGATCAGAATTCAATTAATAACAATGTTAATCACGTTGCTGTTGCAGAATCTGCTTCTAGTGAAGTGACTCCAAGCAAAGGAGCAAGCAACAGTACTGGCATAGAATTATCAGAGGCTTTTGAATCGTTTTTTGGTTTTGAGTCTTTTGATTCTTCAAATTCTACCGATTTATCTCAATCTGTGACCCCTGAGTCTAGCACTTTTCAAGATTATGAGAGCAAGCAATTGTTACTAGATCCTAGTACTAGTGCTGATGATGATCAAATGCCACAGCTGTCATTGCTTGAGAAGTGGCTTTTTGATGATCAAGGTGGGAAAGATTATCTTAATGACCTTAAATTAGATGACCATGAGGATACTGATATGTTCTGAAGAGTGAGCTGCGTCAGGTTTGTGGGCTTTGATTAAAGACTCTTTTTGATCTGCTTATTAATTATTTTGTAATTGCTCTTCTACAGTTCTACTGATTATAATTCCATTTAGTGGCCTTAATTAAGTTTCAGATGTGACTCCTTCATCAATAGGACATAGTGTAAATTTCACAATATTGTGTGATGACATATGATATCCTTAGTCTTTTTCATTATTTTAATACCATTTCTATCGCATTAACAATGATCTGAATGCTCCAATGTGACCTTTCAAACTAAAATTAAAAAAAAAAAAAAGGTGATTGTCCAATGTGAGCAATTTTGACCTTGAGTGGATGTGTTTCGCAAAACGGAATGATAAAAAAGCTAAAACAACAGAATATGGATGTATGAGCATCTTGGTAAAAGAGAGCACAAGCTTTATTTATTAAGATGTTATGAAAATTATTAGTTGTTTGACTTTACTTTCTTGGTGGATCTGTTATGCCTGTGCTCCTGGAAGAAAAAAAGTCAACCACCATGCAGCTTTGTATAATTGTATCACGTTAATCGAAGTGGAGGCAAAAGCATTAGTTAATTAATTACATTCACTGTGGCTAGGCTAGGCGCTGGCTTTGTATTTTGTTTAGTCAAGAAAATTTTTGTTTAGCCACTCGCCCAAAGCTCCCATGGGACTCAACTCTACCATTAATAAATTATGGAGAAAAATTATCAATTTTTTTTCTTTTACGAAATATAAATAGAGTAATGACGTCCTTGTTTACAAAGAAGTATTAATTTAGGGACATACACTTAATATAAAATTTAATATAATATCATAAATTTCAATTATATATATATATATATATATGTGTGTGTGTGATTATAAATATATGTGTATTTATCTGTTATTATATTATAAATATATGGGTGATTATAAATATTAATATATTTATCTATTATTATAATAAATCATATAAATATTTAATATAATATCAATAACCTAGTGTTTAACTAGTTAAAAAAAAAAACTCGAGAAAATTTTGGCTGTTTCAATTTTTTTTATCATATTTTTGCAAAAACTGAAACCAAGTGGAGCCTAAAATTTGACGGCCTATGTGAGCTGCTAGCCACTTATAGCATGCAGTGGTTTCACCTTTAGTTAATGAATCACAGGAAGCTCTTGTTACTTTTGGTCTCTTTGAATTTCTCTCTGTCAGTCAATTTACTGGCTGTGAGAAATTTATGTGGGTAGAAATTGCTTTGGAAATCTGCAGAATGGCCTTAAATGCACATGTGAAGAGTTTTGATTGTCACTTGTTTTTACAAGCTGGAGTTTAGTTTCATCCATTGACGTGCAAAAATAATTAGCACACACACACACCGACTGTAAGGACACATGAATCCATAAGTCTCCCATGAACTCCATTACCCAATTGCCAAACCAAAACAAAAATTTCACAAAAATGGCAGGAAAAAAGAAGGGCTAATAAACAGATTGCAGATTCGTTTATAAAAACACACACATTAGTTAAAAATAAGCGCTGAGTGTGTCTTTTTCCAGAACCAGAACGAACGCTCCCACATTAAAAATTTAAATTTGACCGTATGGACGACTATGTAGTAGCTGACCACGGCTGCTCAGTAGCTATACACGGTTATTTAGCACCAATAGTGCCTAAAAACGTGTAGGTGTCCGTGTCTACGCGATTAAAGTCACAGCACCCCAGTTGTAAATACTTTTTTACTTAGCTGGTATACACATGAAACATAAAAAGGTCCGTCTTACGGATTAAAAGTCAGAGCACATCAGTCTTAAGGATATTTCTTTTGCCTTACGATGCAAGTTTGAATGGTGAGGAAGGTATTTAATTAATACGTGCTCCCTCTCGATGCATCAGGTGATACTGGCATGGAGGGTTGGATGTAAGCACTGTAACCAAACTTTGAAATGTTTGAAAGAAAGTCAAGATATCCATCCCACTTTCGAATGAGAGGATTTGGGGATTTTGCATTGAGACATCAATTAGTGCAATTACGCGGGTGAAGTGATGGATGCATGTGAAGTTGGCAGCGATGGTAGGCAAAAGAGAGCTGGCATTACAGTTTTTCAATTTCGTATCAGAATCATCAGGACAATGCTTTCAAAATTTGGTACCCGATGTCTATAACGCCTGAGCCTACACTAATTGCAATGACTGGATCAATGTGTGCTAGCACAGCGCCATTGTCCAAAAGATAACACAATTCGGTGAATAGTGGACTTGTGAAGTCTCTCTCTCTCTCTCCCCCTCCCTATATAGACATATATACATACAAGCCAAGTTTGCACCGACTGATAACAATTAAGGTTAAAATTATTATTACTAAACAAATGTTTATAATATACAATAAATGTAAATTTTAAATAATAATTTTGATAAAATTATTAAAGATATAATAAATTTTTTATTATATAAATGACAATCATATCAACATAATTTTCAAGTTATAACATATAGTAGTAACCAAATATTTTAATTCTGTATTTTTTAAGCTACAGCAGCCCAATTTCAATTCCAAATAGACCATAAGTAGATAGTATCATAAGCTGATTCAATTTTTTAAAAACTTTTGTTGCAATCTATCGATACTTTACTCCCACTAATGCTGAAAACATATTTACCCTTATTCCACATTTTGTGAAAAAAATTGATGAAGAGTTCCTCACGGAGGCTTTAATTGGTTACTGTCAGGCTGTAAGTTAATTGGAGAAGTTGATTCGAATTAAAATTTAGTTAATTTAAGTAACTAATTGCACACCGTACTCCTAAATTATTTTGAACGTTCACTTATATTTATAATCACAAAACTATTTGAAACGGTTAAATCACCATTCACGTAATATGATTTGGATGTTTATGTCTAAAACGAATTGTATCACTTATTTCAAAAATATTTGAAGCTCAATCCCCTTGATTTATATAATTAACCATATATCCGATTAGCTATTAAATAGTTATTTGTTTTGTTATTATGTAAAAGCAAAATCAAATATGAACTCTCTTGACAAATTTAATGGAAATAATTTAAGAATATTCAAGTTCATTTAAGTCAACAAATACAGTGCAGATATTTGGGACAACATGTGCACATTGCGTTGAACATTTTGCTAGTTATCTTGTCATTTGGTAGAAGAGAAGTTTGGTCCTTTACGTACCTTTTGCTAACCCTCTTTTGTATACAATTAGTACTCCTATTGTTTTGGTTTAGATAAATGGGTTGTATACGTAGGATATGACTTGTGTGTCAACATTTCAAGTATTTAGGGTTGAATCATTGGGACAAAGTCATGTGTCTCCCACACACACGATATCGTAAACCCACCTCATTTTGCATGCATATGAATGTGATCAGTGAGCAGTTAATTGGGACAGCATGAGTTTGCACACACGCCCGATAGGATAAAATATAACATACAATTCAAACAGCAAAGTTATAATAATATTATATCATTATTGTATTTATTATATTATACATACATATATTAATTGTCCAAAACCAACATGCCGACCAACGGAGGGGAGTAAACTTAGTCAAGAATCGAACGAAATAAAGTTTCAAAAGCTATATATATACGCGCGCGCGCGCGCAATGTAAGAATCGAAATTTCACAAATTAAACATTTATTTTCCACATTAAACTAGAATTAGACTTGGAACCCTAGAATGCAGAATGTGAAACCCAAGATATTAATTTCAATATTTCACTTTAAACATAAGAGACAAACATATACTTTGATCTTAAACATAACATAAAACTCACAGTATCATACAAGAATTGATTTTCTTGACATAATTAGAAGTGGACTCGGCTCACTTTAGTTTTCTGATCATATATATATATATATATATATATATATTTGTACATTTGTAATATTATATATTAAAAAATAACCATATCATTACTATTGATAACATTTTCCCTAATAGGTTGATAGAATTGCTAGGCCATTAATCAACAAAATTCATTGGGCCTTAATGAGTTCTACAGTGCACAGCGAGGGGCTTAAATGAACCCATTAGACCAAACCAACGGGCTTCAATAGGCAACCTGACTCAACACCATTTTCAGCTTCACCTGTAAAATCATCTCAGTTAAGCTTTAAACAGAAGTTTCTCAAAACTCAAAAGCGCATCCATTAATCCCAAACCGACAAAATGAAACACAAAAGTCAAAAGGAAGCAGCTTCGCCCCGTTTCAGATATCAAACTTTTCGCTTTACATACTTTGTTTTGCTTTGCTCTTTTATTTTAGAAAAAAAATTATTTGATTTTCAGTTTTTATATATGCCCTGTTTGTTTGGTTATTGAGAAAGCTGTGGAAGAGAAAATAAAACAATGGTTGTATTATCTTTGCTTGATGAAGCATTTAGCAACTTATTTTATAGTTTTATAGACAATTATTGTGTCAAAAACTAAGCTTTTAACAAAAGTAGCATGATTTTTCACGTGTCACAGAACTTGAGAACAAGAGAGTTATTCAAATGTTTAAGAACAATTTTTATTTTAAGTTTATAGGACTATTGTAATGTGGTGATTATAAAGCCCATATGTTATGGGCCTCGCTATCAGCCTTTTAAAAAACCTGGGCTTTGATATATATATATATATATATATATATATATATATGAATTAGAAAAACAATTCAAATTGGAAAAAAGAAAAAGAAAAGGTGAAAAATCAAAAGAGTCAAAATGCAGAACACTGAAACAGCCGAACCCTAACTCCCCACTGCCTCGTAAGCAAGAACCAAGTGAGCAAGAGCAACAGCCGTCAGCCAACAGCCGCACCTTCATTGCCTGACACCCACCCAACAATTACAGCCTCCACGGCGTTCAGCGATCGTCGATTGAGTTCGTTCCAGCGCCAAGTCGGCAACCCGACGCAGCCACGAGAGCCTAGCACTCGACGCAGCGGCGAACCCAGTAACGCGACGCAGCAGCAGCCACTCTAACTCGTGCGACACAGTGGCAGTGAATCCTGTGGCAGCGCTACCCGAACCACTACCCACGCGAACCGGATCACCAGCAAACCAGCATCAACTCCGCCTCAAGTAAGCTTTGATTTTTTTTAATTGTTGAAATTCTGAGAAATTATTTTAGAAGTTCGAATATCTGTTGAATTATTGTAGAAATTTTGTATTGTAGGATATTTTGAGTTTATGGTTTAGAAAAAGTTCTGTGTTGATAGAAAAATATTATGAGGTTATGGTGCACAAAGTGTTCTGTATTGTTAGAAAAATGTTCTGTATTGATTTTGATTGTTATTGTCAAATAAGCTGATTATTGTGTTCTTTATTTAAGGTTATATTTGTCATTTAAACGGGGAGAAAATGCCTTTGGGACTCATTTTAGGGATAGGAAGAGCTTTTCGAAGAAAGCGTACATCATCACTTGACATTCTCTCCTCAAAACGAGCACCTCGAGATTATTACAAGGGAAAAAATTGCAAGTCTACCGGTTTTCATACTCGTAAAGGTTTGGCTGCTCCCTACATTGAGTTTGCAATTTACTGGTTTTGTGCCTAAATCTGTATACTAGGTGTTGAAGAGATTGATAATGATGATCATTGAGTTTAAAGAAACATGGCAACCTTGCTTTTACTCTTTGAGAATTATTAATATAGGAGAAGGCTTAACAATATGCGTGTGTGAATTCTAATACTGGGTGAGATGTAGATAGACCAGGGACTATGTTAGGTTTTTTGAGTGCCTTCATTTGTTAACAAGATGACGTTTTCATAATCGCAAGCTTAAACATTTTAGTGTAATCTGAAATTTTTCATTTTGTATTATTTGACCCATCCTTTGGGATTCAGATTTTGCTAATATGTGTTAACGTACTTCTTCAATTTTTCTAGCACTCTACTTGTGTATTTTACCAGGTCGTTCTTCTCCATGGTTCAGGCAGGTTGAGTTAGTAGGCCCCTATAAGTCCCCCCAACCTAAAAATAAGTTTCCAAGGATAACGTGTTTTGTTTTGAATTCCTGGAGTCCGAATCATAATTTCTCTGAAATAATGTTAAAAGGCTACCAAGTTTCCTGCTTACGGCATAAGTGATTTCATTGTTTACAATATAATAATTGATTGCAGGTGGATATGTTGTGGTGCAAGAAAAACTACCAAATTATGTTGTCCCTGATTTGACTGACTTCAAGGTTCTTATATTCTCTCCTTTCTTTCTTAATTTATGTAAATGTTTTCTCGTCGGATTGATTTTTGCAGTTGACATAGGTGACTACGGCATTGTGCGAAATGTATGAGTATCTAAATGAAACCCGTAGGATCTAATTCAGTTTGAGGAATCCAAGGACCCTGTTCTTTTACAAGCAAGATATGAACTGGTTAGAAGAAATTGTAGCCCCTTGCCACCCTATGAAGAATCTTTAGAATTATCTTCAACTCGAGGCTAATAGAGACGTCAAAACTTGATTGAATTCTGCTGTTGTATTTTTGGGGCTGAGATGCTTGTCTTTTCCATGCACATTATTTTGTTTCAAAATGCTTTTTGAAGGATAATGTAGAATCTTTCCAATGGTTCATCTTTAAGTTTGCTGCAAGATCTTTACGAAATCCCTAGAGGTGTAACTCTAGGGATTAGATTCTGTAAGATCTGTGCTTGTATGCAATAATCTCTCCGGAGGTTCATTCACGCCTCAAGCATTTAGCTTTGCTTCATATTAGAGTTTGGTAGTGCTGCTTAACAAATTTATTGATGAATGATTGGATGCTGTTTCAATCATCCTAGATTTTTCTTAATATGGTTTGGTAGATGTTTCAAATCTTCCGCTTGGTATCTGCACGGATGAAATGATGCCACTTGCATTGTTAAGCCATATGTTATGGAACTTTGGCTAATTCGATATGGTGTTGGGACTGCTTGTCTTCATATTCTTTCATGGGTCATTGCTTTCTTATCACATGTTATATTTGAAAATCTTAAGATTTGGTTTATGACTTTGATGAAGTGTTTGGCGTGATTGTTGACCCAGTCCATCCTTGCAGCTTAAGCCATATGTATCTCAGTGCCCAAGAGAAGTCAAGACCACAGAGACTGCAGAACCAGGAAAGTAATAAGAAGGATTTTTCTGATATTTCCTCTTTAACTGCTGCAATAATGTGAAATGTTTTCAAGTTGGACACGATCTCGTGACTCAAAACTAGACGAGAGACTTTACTCTCTTTTCACTTTTCTTCTTGTCTTGGATGTTCAAACTTTCGCCGGTTCATGTAGCATTTCAACCTGTTGATTCCAGTGGTATTTTGCTCCTTCAGACAAATTTCTATCTTCAGTATACTTATCTGGTTTTTATCTACAAGTTTTCCAAGTTTCTGTTGTGGTCCCGTCCAAATGTTACCATTTCTTCTTCGTAGGGCCACCAGTTGAGCGGATTGATATTCGAAGTATAAAGATTAGGATTTGGTGACAGATGCCAATCGAGTATAATTGGTCTTACTCACTAAGCAACACTATCGACACAATATCCGCTGAACTGGTTTCTTTAAATTAAAATAATTGTGAAGTACCATTTTTCAACTCCCCAATTCATTATTGAAAGAATGAAAGTGTAGAGAAAGAGCCATATTCATCCGAATCGGAAAAACTTAAAAAAAAAAAAAAAAGGGGTGAGCATAATGATTCTACTCACAACAATTTTAAGAGCTGTAACGCTTTTGATAAAAATGGCAAAGATTATCATATGAGATCTTAGGGCCAAATCATTCCTTGCTGTCAATTAGCAGAGGCACTTGTGATTCATGTGCAATTGCAGAGCTATGGTTTGTCCCCAGTCCGACAGAAAATTTAAATTCAATAGCTTAGAAAACTCGGATATCTTTGGCATTTGTCAGATGCCAACATGGTGTGACATTTTTTACTGCCTTCTTAAGTGCTATTGGGAGTAATTCAACCCGGGATTGGGGGAAAAATAAAGGAGAACTTACTCATTCCTAATTTTCTACTACAAAATTCTAAATTTTTACAAGTTTATATATTTTGTAACGAAACTTATGATTTGTATCGAAAAACGCGTAACAAAAAAGGTGAGCACTTGTAAGAAAAGTGGAGAACAGTGGTACCACACTGTAAAATGACTTCAACGTTGTATGCATAGAGTTAAAATTAAGACAAATAATTAATACTTGTTAGGTGTAATTTTTGTGGTCATGCTCAGAAAAGATTTCTTATGAATGATTATGATTTGGAGGATAAGATTTCTGTAGGACAAGTTGCAATCAATCAACACCAAATTTTCCTTATTTGTGTTAAAATTTCATTGTAATCAGAATTATTGGTCATCTTGTTTTAATGACTTGTTAGTGTTTTTCGATGTCAATCACAAATTTAGAAAAATGAATTGAATGGTTAATAAGAAGCCTAAGATTCTTTTTTCCTTTTTCCTAATGACACCAAAAGCCAAAATCTGAAAAACTTTACACTGTTGAGTATTTCAAATGGGGTTGGGTTGTTGAGAAGCAAAAGAGGCCTTAGCTTTCACTATCTCCGCAAAACACAATCACACTATTGATTAAAGTCTCAATCAGCCCTCTAATCCAACCCTATTACTAATAAGCTCCCATTTTTTTTTTCTTTTCTTTTCAGTTGTGCTCTGTTCTTTTCTCTTTTGTTTTTAATAATTATCTTTTATTTCTTCATCTCTCTCATGGGCGCCCCACATAAACATTTTTTAAACACGTGTACTTATGTTTGACCCTGTATTGTGATTTCTTTTCATGTGCGTTTCTTATTAATTTTTTAGAATATCACAAGGTAAATGATATTTGTAGTTAGAAATCTGTCAAAATCTACTTAGATACCAAAATGGATTGCCATTAGGTTAATTGATGGTCCTACACGCACTCCGTAACTATAGCAGTTAACATTTAACTTGCATAAGTTGCTTTTTAGTCTAATCTTAATCCAAAAGGTTAGTCTCTCCTTACCATAGTTCCAAAAAATTTTATTCTACAAATAAATGTCTTCAGAGAGCTGGAGATATTAGGCAACTCTAGCCCCAAAATTCAAATTTAGCTCACAATAAATTTTAGGGCTAGTCCATAGAGAAAATAATTCCAAAACTGCTGACCAAAAGTAGTAAAAAGATTGACAAAAATTTTGATTGATGATATTACATAGTCTCCAATCAACATCAGTTACCAAGTCTAATAAAATATGATTTTAGTTAAAGTGATTATAAGGTTTTTTTTTTTTTTGGGGGCTGCCAAAATATCATTTTCATGGAGATTGCAAGTGTACAGAATCTTCAAGGAGCAACATTTTTTGTTGTGTGTAAATATGTTGGCTACAAGTGACACACAAATAGAAGAAAACAAACTTTAACTAGCGAAAGTAGATAAAATATTAAAGAGAATTTTATATGTTTCATTTTGTTCACATCAATATTGAATTATGGATGATTAAAAGTCCCGTAATAATCCAACTATTTCCATAAGTTTAGATAATTATCAATGACCAAAAAGAACTTTTAAAACGTTTAATTTACATACAGCTTTTTATTTTCTCACTACAAAATTTTGTGTCACATAATTTTTCTAGTGACCGACTGCATCTTGAGGCAATAAACCTCGGAAAGAGTTTTTACAAGCAGAATGATTATTATGTGACAATTCTCTTTAATTTATTACTTTTACCGAACTGAAGTAGGAGATCATTCATTTTACTTAAGGTTGACTTTTAGCTATTGGTGTTTGATTCAAATTTGGGCAAACAATACCACGTTTTGAAGTTCGTGATGTAAGAATCAATTAGATTACCTATTCTCTGTTGCAACTTTGTCAAATTTCTTCATTTAAGATCTTAAATTTAAAATTATGCTGTTTTCTTCATTTTAGAAAATTTTAATTGATTTTTATATTTTTGTTGGAAATTCAATTTTTTTTTGTTTTTTTAAATAAAAAAATTAGGAATCCAGCTAGTAATTTGTTTTGAAATAAAATTTTAATTTTCTAATTTATAATTTATTCTAAAGTCACTAATATTTTCCCATTAAGGCAATATGAAGGCGAGAGAAAGGACAATCCATGTTGTCGTTTTTGTCACCCACTTGTTAATTTATGTTATTTTTCACAAAATACTGATGATATGAACGACAGTAAGGGTACTGTTTGTGTGATCTGTCACCCTTTTCTTGTCTTTATGGCAAATATTATCTTTATAACTCTATTTACTATTTAGTTTTTACCAATGAGTAAATTTTTTTTTATTCAGTAACTTTCACCCAGGCACTAAAGATATGTACAGTAAGTACAAGATACCTTGTTCATGAACTTACTTTGCTACCGAGTTTAAGTAATAGGGAAATATCAAGTTCTCACATGCAAAAAATTCATTCCCTAAAATCAATAACCAAACACGTTGCTAAACCTAAGTTTGGTGATGAACACATCAAGGCACATGAACGTATGAGCCAGCGTTATCCAGCCCGAACTCGTAGACATTTGTGCCATTATGATCTTTATATTCTTTAAATGCACATGTTCATTCTTTTTGAAAACATCCACAACAATTTATTTTCCCCTTAAGGTAGTATAAATACTAGACAAAGACAATATCAAACTTGCTCCCTAAATATTCAAGTTAATTAAGACAATTGTGTGGTTCGAATATGTCTCCAAAGGCGTAGTCGAGTTGGTTGGCAGTGCAGTTTGTCGCCCCTCACTTGTGTGGACTCGAGTTCGAGCCTTGGGAGTGGGGAGGGGGGTAAAAATTGATTTGGGCTTGCCCACCCCCCTTTCCTTTAAAAAAAAAAAAAATTGTGTGGTTCAAATATATATTTTTTTATAAAAGGGACACACTTTTGTATCCTATATCATGTGGCAATGAATTTGGTAGTATCATGTCACTTGTTAGGTTATTAATTTATATTTTAGAGACAAAATTGATACATACACTAAATTGATATCAATATCTTAATTAAATGCTAACGGTGAAACATATATCAAACACCGTAGATTTTTTGTAGAAGTGTTATTAGCTAACTTCATTTGATAACATAAAGCGGGAGACAATGGAACAATTAATCCATTTGGCACTAAACAAAGTGTTGTATATGCTCATTAGCAAGTTACAAATACATATAAATTATATACAATCTAAGAGCTTGATAGACAATAACCATGAAACAACAGTTGATATTTCTTTTGTCCTATTAATTTTTTTTATTAATTTTATTTTTTATCATATCATGTTGTCTTAAATGCAAACAAGAATTGAATTGAGGATGTATTGTTGATTTTCCGTACAAAGTTTGGCTATCATATTAATAAAACACACGTTTTTAGGTCAAGTTGGATAAGTTTTGTTGGCATTGAGGCTAAATATATGTCTGTGTGTGCGTGTGTGTTAGAATTAAATCCAGAAACAGGTTAATAAATTAGCTGGTCATTCTATTTTAAGCCAATCACTATGTTGGGTGAAAATTAAGCTTTCTCATCATTTTAGGGTTTGCCCATTTTCCATAAATTATTATTTTTATTTATATACTAATACGAGTTGTTAAAGCAGTTGGACCATCAATTCGTAATAGTGGTTCTAAGCAATTAGCAAAATAATAAACACAAAAGAATATGCTTAGTATTGCTAATAGAGATCAAAAGTCAATTATAAACAAGTTTACATATGCTATAAATATGCAGGCTAGGGTTAGGGCTTGAGAGGGAGCATTTTTCCTCACTCTATATATCTCTTAATATTGTTTCTCCTCTCTCTCTATTTTCCTCTTCTATTTATATCTAATGCCAGTTTCTGATTCTGGTTCAGGGAAACAATTTCTTAATTCTAAAGAAATTTTCAAAGGGTTTGAGGAAGAAGAAGAGGATACAAAAAATCTTGGGAGGAGCAAAATGAGGAAGAGGCAAGTGGTGTTGAGAAGAGAGGAGCCATCAAGAAACTCAACTGCTTCATCTATCACAGTGAGGAGTGTGAGGTATGCAGAGTGCCAAAAGAATCATGCTGCCGGTGTCGGTGGCTATGCTGTTGATGGTTGCAGAGAGTTCATGGCCAGTGGAGAGGAAGGCACAGCTGCTGCACTCACTTGTGCTGCATGTGGCTGCCACAGAAGCTTCCACAGAAGGGAAGTTGACACTGAGGTCGTGTGTGAGTGCTCTTCGCCTTCTTCAACGGGGACTTAATTAGAGATGAAACTAAAGCTTAATTAAGGATTGTTAATCAGTGGAGGTTAATTCATGTCATGTGTTAACTTTGCTTGTTTCTCTATATATCTGGGTTTGAGGGTTTTGATCGTCAAGTACTTTCTATCTCTCTCTCTCTCTCTCTCTTTTTAATTTGGTTTTCGTGTTTGAGATTGTTCCTTTTCCTTGTTGATTTACAGGGTTAATTCATTGACATGAGTAGCTAAGACCTCCGTAATTTGTGATCTCATATTTATGTACAAAAGAGAGAAGAAGTGTGTTTTGCTCTTGATTATGAATGAATGATTCTCCCTTTTCTGATTTTGTCTTTAGATTCACGTGTAGTTGTTTTGGTGCAATTATACTCCTAATTCCATTGTGTTTTTCCGCTTTGAAATCAAGAAGCTGTGAATGTCACCAATATTCTGCAGAATTTCTTCTAAACTTTACTTGTTTGAGGCTTTAAGAGTGGCTACAGCAATAAGGCTTCTAATTCGAGAATACTGAGCACGTAATTCAAGAATAAAATGATACATATAGCTAAAATAATCGGTCTATACCTAACCAGCTAACCTAATCAATGTTATGCAATAGCATGGTCGATATCAATTAATTGATTAATTAAGGAAAATAATATTCTTTTGGAATAATTATTCCCGAATGTAGTAGTCTAATCATGTATGGTATGATGTATGGTAAGATCGATTACTTTCTATCTGGAGTTACAGGCCCACACATATCTAATCATGTTGGTTGTTAAAATGGAAATTTTTCTTCGTGACAGGACTCAAAAGTTGATTAAAGCTTAAACTATAATAAACCACTTTCATTAGTTGGTCAATACAACTCAATAACATTCAAAACCTAAGATAGCTAGAAAGATGATCGTATATGTGTGAGGCTGACCAACCACAAGATGACGATAAAAATTTCATTAAACAAATGAAAGTATGAAGCTACCTAAATATCATGAACTAGTTCTTTTTTTTTCCCATCGCCAAAGTAATTTTTCAAGCTTTAGTATATTGAAATCCCATATATTAAATGATTGGTATTAATTCTTTGTTCCTTCTTAATCTTCAGAAACCTGACTGAACTGATCATTAAACAGCTGGATATCTTACATGTGAGATGTGTAAGCATAAATGTTCAAGTTAGGCACTGAGGATTGGAATGAACAAACTTCAGGTACATGTTATTGATGAATTCGGTGGATGTCAATTCAAACACATCACAAGATTGATTCATTGATGGTTTTGGAGTATGAATGCTAATAGAATCCAAGAGGAAAAGCTGTATGTCAGGCCTGTAATTAGATGCTACGCCTATCAAGTTTGCAAATACTCAATGAAAATTTGTTAAAGGAATGGAAGTGGTTGTGGGCATCAACTTGCAATTCTTCGAGCCGTAAATTAAGAATGTGATGACTTAATCTTTGTACTTTTACTTTGCTACTCCTACTTATTTAATAAGATATTGAATAAGTGAGTCAGATCATCAAATAGTTGGAAAATTTATTGTTCCTCAAAGCGTATGATGAGAAAACTTCAATTCTCAAAATCAAATAATAAATAGTAGGATAAAAAAATAATCATAAAACCCTAGTAGCAAAGACTTAATAGCATATAGGGTTTGATTATTTTTTAACATTATAACTTTTTTTCTTATAAGTAACATAAATTTTTTAACTAGTAATCAAAACAGCAGTCATAGCTTTAGTGGTTAAAAAAAAGAATATGTCATAACATGCATCATAATCATTGTTGCGTTGAGCTCAAATTCTCTTTCATTTTTCCATGATAATGTCAATGTTAAATTCATCAACATATTTTTCACACGGCATATAATATCTAAGTTGACTGGTTGTCTGGCTGACTCCATTTGTAAATGACTTAAATAGTATCAACAATTTGAAAATATATAGGTCATTAATCGAATCAAATAAGCTGCTGTACGGCTTAGTTTATTCTAATAACATTGAGTGCCAATTAAATAAATACATGAATGAAAATAAAAATCTTTAAATGGGAATAAAGAGACACAAATATTATTCAGCTTGTAGGTGATGAAAATTCTTTAGGTAAAAGGTGAAATTGATGGTTTAACCAACGAGGCCCAAAGTCTAAGAAGGTTGGGCTAGTAGCCTATCAGAAAGTCATATTGTTTCCAAATACAGCCTTCTTTTTCTGAATACACACCGGCCAATGTGGTGAGGTGTCTATAGCAATTCTCAAGGGCAAATACACCAGGCCACGGTCCGTTAAATAAACTCCATTCTCGTCAGCAACCGAAGTAATGAATCTCTTTGGCCCATTGGTTGCTTTAACATCAAAACCAATGTATCGTTTAATTAATCACGGTTTAGTGAGTAAACTCGGTTTCTTTCATAATGATTAATGATGAGCAACTAAATATGTAACGTGACTCGATAGATGAAAAGCTAAAATTATAAATGACCAATAATATTATTTGATAGTACTTTTGATCATAACAAACAGAATACCTACAAAAATTATTACTCTATATATGTATAAACGTATACTGACTGTGATTTCATTGAATGAGTGTATACAAACCATTCTGTCAACTGGACCGTTGGGTGACCTAAATTAAGACTAAACAATGGGCAGCATGTGAATTTGGGACAAATAGGTCTCATGAATTTCCAATTTTGGGTAAGACAAAAGGGTGTTCTTTGCACCTTTGTTTTCACATCAACGAGTCCACAACCTGATTGGTCATAACCGTGGTACAGTCGAAACTCCGCAACATGCTTTTCAATTCCATCATTTCCACTTACTTGGCCCAGAAATTTATCTTTCTGGTAGTCCAAAAAAATAAAAATAAAAATAAAAATAAAAAATATAGGGATTCGGCTTGGAATACAACAATCAAGGGTTTTCTGGCAACAAAGGTGTAATTTTGTGGGTGAATTTGGATTCCAAGATTGTGTGAATGGGTGACGTGTGAGCCAACAGAGGACGCTGTCAAATATAAAGATTACGAGGGGATATTGTTTTGAGAATATTATGGACCACATTTGTTTATTTATTTTAATAAAGTGGAGTAAGCAATCTTTAATCTTTATGCCACAAAATAATTTTGTGGTCCTCCATTGACTTGCGATTGGTGCTTCTTTCAAGGCATATTTCAATTGCTCCTTTTTCTTCCTTTTTTTTTTTTTTTTTCCGAAGAAGATGACCAAGCAAGGGTCAGGATTTAAAGTTGTAAAAACTTCATTTATGCCTTTGAATTTTGGTTTTAAATAGCCTTGGTAAGCGGCAATATGGAAGAGCATGGTGTCTAACAAATTTAATGCCTTCCTATCATCTCATTTATGAAAAATAGTTAGTAAAAAGATTAGACGCAATGTAATGTCAGTAAAAATATATACGGCCACTGATTAATTACACTTATTTTCTCATTGTCGGGGCTTACCTCTCTTTCACAATTTATTTTTTTACGCGCATACATTATTATACAAATCAAAAGAGAATTCTAGTCGTATTTCTGCAAAGGAGGCAGTACTGAATAAAGATATTCGCAACACACTCAAATTTAATCTCCTTTGAAGAAATATTCTTCAATTTGTTTGGCTGTTACTGCAAAACGTGACGGGAAAAAAAAAATGAGGGAATGAACTTTAAGGGTCGGTGGCAACAAAGGGCAACAGAATATAGTATTATTTTTTTCCAATTGGATAGTTACCTATTATTTCTAACTTTTTCTAAATCTTCTACTTTTGTTCTGAATGAAATATCAGAGCATGATAGCACATATATTACCAGTGAATAAATAGTAAAACCCGTAATAGTTCAGAATTAGACTTTGGATATTTAATATAGCAAAGAAGAAAAAATGATTGTATCAATTCTTTGACTCATTGATGAATATTTGTAAAACCAGTGGAAGTTACCTCGGCACAAGATATAGAATTAATGTATCTGTTTGTAGGAGGAGAAGATAGGAGATTAGAGATGAATAGTAAAGGAAGTGAATTAATAAATATAGGTGTAATGAATTATTTAATTCTAGATGTGATACAAAATTTTTGTTCTTTCTGAAGGTTTGAAAATTAGTTTCTAATTTAATCAATTTGTCATCTGAATGCCCTAATTTATTAAGGAAAAAAAAAAAGATTTTTTAGAATTAACAATGGATAGAGGAATTATAGAATTAAAACCAAAAGAGTAGTTCGTCATCCTTTTTTCCCTTTCACTTTTCAGTTGTATTGAGGATGCAATACCCGGTATCTTACACACAGAAACGTGTTCTTGGTCCTTTGGCAAATTGCCAGTTGTATACGTAATCTCACTTTTTATCCCTTTGCCAATAATTGTAAAGATAGCTCATTCGCATATATTTGATCCCCGAGTTGCTCAAAATCCGCTTTTGCAATTAAATTCATAAAAATATCTAGTATTAATCCATCTATATGAGGTATTTTATAATTATTGTCTAAAGTATTATTATTATTTAATCTTTTATAATTAGCAACCAATTAAGAAAATTATATAACAAATATTTGCTAGTAAAAGATGGATATATTTTTTAAAAGTAGTTGCAAGCAAAGAATACAAATATTGTGAAAATTGGAAAACATTACCGCTAGCCAAAGACATAAATACTCTTAACGGCAACAATCTCACTAATCATATGCGTTTAAAACTTGTTGTGTTTCGCAAAAAATAAAAATCTCACTAATGAGTGCGACCTCTATTAGATAGAAGCTGGATTTTGGGGTTGTATTTGGCACGCAATTAGTAGTGCTAAATTTTTCATGTTCCATGTGTTAGGATATAATCTAAATTAGCAATCGTGTGAAACACAATTTAAATGTGCAAATGTGGAAGCACGTGAGATGGGAAAGGCGCGTATACTGAATCACATGTTAGGCACACGAATCCTGTGATATAAATCAATTAATCCGGCTTTCACATACATTTAATTTGACACTGTACTAAGCCGGGTTTTCGTCAACAATTAACTATACTTTCTCTCAATATTATAATTTAAATTTAAATTTAACTCATAAGATCAGACTGAAGATGTAAATTGGGACCACATCAAATTCTATTATTAGATTCAGCCACATGGGGTTTAATGACCAAAATAAAGCCATTCAAAACCCAGAAAGCAAATAACCTTTCGCCCAGGAAGGGGCCAACTGGGTTACAACGAAACTTGGAATTTTATTAGTTTTATTTTCCTATTGCTTTTTTGTTGTCAACTTAGCTAAAATTTCTGTCTTTGTACTGCACCTCAAAAGAAGTTATAATAACCTGAATACCTGATTTTGAAAGTTCTCGGAGCTGATAATACGAGCAAGCTGAATGTCCGATTGGTTGATTTGACACTCAATCAGAAGGAGTTTTGCGTTGAAAAACAAAAAAAAAATATATACTTTCCCCAAAACAAGGTTCTAAAAGAAAAATCAAAAAAACTTATGCGTATATATACAAATATATACATATATGGTTTGTAATTTCACTTTGGCAAACGGTAGCGTGAGCCCTAAAAGTCACCTAACGAAGTTCAAATTTCAGATTTTCAATCATACATTTTAAGAAGTCAAGTAGCACTCAGCCACAGTGAATTAATATGAAGCTGCAGAAATGGAATTTGTTCATTGCTTCAAGTAAACTCCATCATTAATCAAATTCTTCTTTATAGGGTGCATTGTTAATTTACAGGCACATAATTGAAAGATTATAGTAAAAGCAATAACGCTACAGAAGCATTGAGGATGTAATATTTAGCATCTTTCTCAGAGAAACGTGTCATCAAGTCCTTAAACTTCTCACCTTTTGTTGACATTAATTTGCAAACTGAGAAACAAATTATTGAAGCGTCAACTCAGGATTCCACTTAATACCCAAACGATATCGTTTCTAACATCGGCTGGAGCATACTTCACTTTTACCCTACATTACAGCCATCCTAATTAATCAATTTTTTTTTTTCGTCACGCCCCCTATGTTTTTGTTACATCTATTGAATCTACGAATATATGGCTAAGATGCCAAAAACAAAAACAAAAAAAAAAAAAAATTGAGATCGAGTAGACAGACGTAGAACTGAAATATCTCATCATCTAAAAAGAGAGCCGAATCTGCCTCCAAATAATTAAAAAAATAAAAATCCCACAGTACGCATTGGAACTTAAACTTTTATCCACAAGTGAAAGAATTAAAGTGATTTACCGCCCAGATTAACGGTACTCACCATTCAATTTCAACTTTGGTTCTTCATTTTGCCCCAATTGATATTTACCGATTTCAGAGACATTTATGGGGTGGTCAGTGGCCTCCTGTTTTGGTCAAAAATATTAAATGAAATTACCGGTCCTAAGGGTGGAGTAAGGACTAGCAGCAAGGCCCAAAAAATTGCCCATGCTGTGCCAGTGGGGGCTTCAGACCTTTGCCCCCAGAAAAACAAGATTAATGACTTCACACCAATGAGCTAAAACTTCAAAAACAACCCACAAGAAGGCGCTAGACAGAACACTGAACAAAGTACCACTTTCGTCACCGTCATCATCTTCATAAAAAAATTATTATTATTATTTTCAATGCACAAAAGCACTAATTGTCATCAACTTAACTCGACTTCCCTTAAAAGGAAAGTTAAATAAAACATTCTTTATATTAAACTAAGCCTTGGATTATACCTTAATCATAAAGTCTAATGTTGGGATTTTGCTGCTCTAACTATAGCCCACAATTGGCTTAAAGAATAAACATTATCCAAGACGCCAAAAGCTAAAAGCAGATTTGGCTGGAATAAAAAAATGCAAAACGACGAGATTCCTAAAGAACATATTAGCTTATCTTAACCACTCAAGTTACAGAACTATAATATATAAGGGAACAACAAATGATCATGAAATGATTCAGTCCCAAATTAAACCAAATCTCTTCATAAATTAAACACTAAAGTGTTGGCATAAAGCTAACGGGATATATTAGAATAATTTTGTAACCACTCTAAATCTAAGCTAGCATGAACACTTTTTGCTTCTCTCTCTCAGACAACAGACATGAAAAAAAAAAAAAAAGAAAGAAAGAAAACACACACAGATACACACTCGCCAACTGTTCATTTTCAGAAATGATGAGGAAGAAGAAGAAGAAGAAGATCACGAAGGAGAAACCAAGCCCAGAAAAGAAAAGAAAATAAATTTCCCTTTTGGAACAAGCTCTCCCGTGATGATCATTTGATTAAACTCTAGGAACAAAATGAGAAATTAATAATAATTAAAAGAAAGAAATTAAAGAAGGAAGAAACAACTAAAATTAGGAATAAAAACAAGTAGTCCTTACTCTTCTATATATCTAACACTTATTCTCATCAAGTTCTCATGGATGATGTATCATCTTGCATGATGAATTTAGGATGAAGAAGAAGAGCCCCCATTAGCATTGGCGACATATGCAGCACTTTCAGTGGTACTTCCAAAATGATGATTCAAGTTCCGCACTCCATTATTATTATTATTGATGCCCTCTTCCTCATCATGGTCATCCCCGTCACCGCTCTTGCTGCTGTTGATGTTGTTGTCGCCAGTGTTGTCATCATCAAGATTGATCCTTCCGATTCCACCGCCAACACTGCCACTGCCACTGCCACTGCCGCCAGCTCCATTCAAATCCCTTTTCGCAAAAGTGTTTTTGTTGTTGTGCATCCAAACTTTCAACACAGTCCTATCAACACCGACTTCATTACAAAACTCATGAACCAAATCATCATCTCTCTTCTGCATCTTCCACCCAACCCTCTCTGCAAACTCAAACATTTTCTCCTTCTGACTCTGACTAAACTTTGTCCTAAACCTCTTCCTGCCTCCACTGCTGCCCCCGCTGTTGCTCATCATAATATTATTGTTATTATGATTATTATTACTATTATTGTTAATATGGTGGTTCTCTTGCGGTACTGCAGCTGCGGCACTACTCTGCTGCAAGTTCCCTGAGAGAGCAAGCAGCATATGGGGTGCTGAAGGGTAGTATGAGGAAGAGATCGGGGGCGGAGATGCAGAGCTGGGGCTCCTCCGAGACGGTGGCTGCGTCACCGGTGGTGGCGGGTGGTGGCGGTGGTGAGGCTGATACTCAATTGTTGCTGTTGTTGCCGTTGTTGGAACGTGAGGGAGATGATGATCCTGATCAGGCTCACGGCGGTGGAAGTTACGATGGCAGCCGCAGGCGGCGCATTTTAAGGAAGTGGGGTCGCAGGGGGTGGCGGTCGGGGACGGCATGAACTCTCCACAGCCGTCGAGTGCATGGCCACCTATGTTTGCTGCATGGTTCCTGAGACATTCTTTGTACGTGACAACAATTGGGTGGTGGTGGTGATGGTGACGCTGGTGGTGCTGCGGCTGAGGCTGGTGGCGTTTCAAGACGCCGTTTGTGAAAGTTAAAGGCTTTGCTGAGTGGATCCGAGTGGCTCCCGTTTGATGATGATCAGTGGTATCTGTTTCAGGGGACTTGGAATTAGTGTTCGTGTTTAGTGTGTTGCTGTTGGTGGCGGTTATTTCCATGGTTGAGTTGAAACATTTAATTAAAAGCTTGAAGGAGGAGAAAAAGTGATTTTGAGACGAAAAGTGCTTTCAATAAGTTGTTAGGGTTAGGTTTTTGATAAAAAGATTGAATTTTTGGTCCATGAAGTGGAAGAGAAAAAAAACGAAGGTAGAAGAAGAAGAAGAAAGAAAAATGGTATCGATGATATTGATGATGGTGATGAGCAGTGATGACTGTTGATAATAAAAATCTGTGTTTTGTGGTTGTCCCTTCTTAACCACTTGTTCTTTTAACCCTAGTTCTAATCCATGGTTAATTTTTAACCCAAAACCCCACTCGGGGTTAGTTATGGCGTTAGATGTTCTGTAATAAATGGACTAATAACATATGGCCCCTTGAATGTTGACAATTTCTCAAGTGGTGGTGTGGTTTCTCCATTAATATTACACAGTTCCCTAATTCAAGAATTCCTGCGTATACATTTTTAGTGCCAAGTTGTTTGAGCAGATTCTCTTATTGATAATGATGAATAAAGGACATGAGAAATCATTTATTAGATAGATGATAAAGTGATAAATCACCTCTTTCTCAACTTGTGTGAAGAAGATTCATACATTATTATGTATCTTTTTCATATATTTGAGAATAATTTTATTCTAAATCTAGATATCTAAATTACAATATACTAAACCGAATATAGGCAGCCTCTAACAGATTTCTTTACTCTAGATATTAGTACATTAGAAGTGTAATTATTAAAAAAAAAAAAGGCACAAAGATATATTTGCTATAATTGAACAAACTATTGTCATGGTTGAGAAATTACAAACATCAGGGACTTTGATGTTATTGACTGGCGTAATAAATATCCTCAATGCATATATATATATATATATATATATATATATATATGTTCTTTTTTTTGTTATGAGGACAGCAGTTACTGGTCCTGGTTTTATTCTGACTCACTTATGGTTCGTGATTAATTGGTCGAGTCGATAAGGCTATAAACTGAGTGGACTCGGTGGGTTCGGGTATAATTAAGCAATTTGTGAGAGTTTGTCCGTCTGTCTCTAGCCTGTAAGCCATCTTAACTTTGTCAAGTTGCACAGGAAGTGTACCGCTTTAACATTAACAGTAAGCCCCTAATTCAATTTGATTTTGCCAACCCCCTAATCCTCATACTCTAACTTTAAGGACTATAATACCCTTGATTAGGTAGAAATTCAGGAGAATCAGTAAGAAAAAGACGTGTATCTTATTTTGACTCGAGGCCTGATAAAATATTCTTCCGTAAAAATTTGACATAATTGGCACGAGAATTCTAGACTAGTAAGTATATATGTATATATGCACAGGACTATTTTAGTTCCAATCGTTTGAAAACAATAAAGTGCAACAACATCTCGTTTTAAAAAATAATAATAAATCAATAAAGTGTAACAGCATCGCATTTGGTGAGATCTAGGTCAAATCAATTTCTAAAACTTTATTTCAAACTTTAAAAATAAATATGAATGGTAATTTTACTTGCATCTACGATTATGTCCATCAAGTAATTAAACCATATTTAAACTATTACAAAAATAGTTCTAAAGGTATCGTAATGGGACCCTGCATCTGCATATAAATTGGACTAAGCTGTTTGTAATTAAATCGATTATCTTTATGAGGCAAAAGGATGGTTGGCAAAAAGGTCATTTCAGAATGAATGGAGCGAATCTATCAAATCGAGGGTGTTTAGGTCACTACAGCCCTAAAAATCAAAGGTATCTTTGTCGACTTCACAGAATTTTCGGACGTTGAACGGGCGTTGCTTGTCCGGACAAAAACCACCATACAAGTGAAACGGGGCCGTTTCATCGTTCTCTCAGAAGAACCAGACAAATAGCAACTCTACGTTTCAAAAACCGAACCGGAATTCTGGGACCGATCTTGGAGTTTAGTGCATGGGAAACGAGATCACGATCATAATAATCATGATTATCATGTCAAAGACACACCTTGATCAACTGACACGTGTTAATTCCCTGCCCACGTGGCAACCCGCGCCCTTTACACTTTACATTTGGTTGCTGCCACGTAGTACATCTAGCGCAGCTTTATTCAGCAAATTTATTAAAAAGAAAGTAGGAGACATGATACAGGACGTGAATCCTGCTGCATCGTTTGTTGTAGTTGTACACTCGGGACAATTTTTATTAAGGTAATTTCTTTTATTATTACGTACTAATGTATGCGTAGGAGATTTTTCGAAAATGGATATATCAAAATCTCAACTTGAAAAAAAAAAAAAAAAACAGGTCATCAAAATAATAATTTCATTTCACATTAGAATCAAATATACGGAGCGAAAATTGTTCCATACATTAAAAAGCTGAGCTGGGATTTCTGAAATCTAACTCAAACTTTCATGCGTTTCTGAACCGTCGATGGCACTGAAATTGGCGTGATGAATAAAAAAATTACGGAGTTATAATTAATTGATGAGGCAGTTTCATTAGCGTGATAAACCAATGGGATTTGATTTGGGGAAAATCAATCACAAATTTGGGGAGGTGACATCAGCAATCCAATCATACAGCAGCTAAGGTTTAATCATCGAACGGTGTGTAAACCCCAACCATTGCATCGAAACTCACAACTTCAGGAGAATTTATTATTTATATCAAATTAAATACAATATTATTTTTTTAGAATAAATAAAACATTATTAAGAAGGCGTTGTTGATTTTTTTTAATTTCTTTTTCCTTTTTTCTAAGTTTTCAGAAGCTTGACCGGGAAACTTGAAAGTGCTTTTGAGTTTTTGACTACTCGATTAGCTTTTGGATTTGACTAGACATTTGAGTCTTATATATATATATATATATATATATTTCACTTTTCCATTTTTCCGGTTTACTGTGCTGCTGTGAAAAATTCTGCAGAAGCACATGACTCCTCAACTAGTTGAATGGATCCCCTTCTCAAAATTTACATTTCTTGGTGCATGCCATGACTCTATCTATATATCTGAATTTAGAACGGGTCTTGCATATTTGCGATTAATTATTTGAGGGAAAAAAAATAAATCCTCAAGTATACAGTACTTTTAAATATTAAAAATTAAACACTTGAGAATAAAGAAACTCCCAACTGCTTAGAATCGTTTGCCACCTACTAGTTGATGGCACTTAATAAAGAATGTGAATGCAATTAATATATAATCTAACGCATTCAATCAAATTCAACTGATAAATAGCTTGTAAATGTGGGATCTAGGATTATTATATTTTATTAAATATGGGACAAAGAATTACTCATCATCAAGGGGAAAAAAAAGAAAAAGATTGGCATATAATGAAGCATTCTTTTGGGGATCATACATGTTTGAATGTGAGGGAATTGCTTGCTTATTTGGGTCCCAAAAGCAAGAGCAAGCAGTGAGATGTGAGCCCCATAGTGAGTTCTGAGTATGCATTATAAGATGGTGCCGAAACAAGGACACAGCACCATACACACGCCACCTACCTAAAACACATATCATTGCCCATCCTTTAGGAGCAATGAGTCACATTTTATGACAATTACATCCTCACCATCTTCACTTTTATATTTTTCATTTTTTTATAATATTTTTTTTTCTTTCCTGTTATCTAGAATGAACTTGTTTTTACGGAGGCTTTTACGTATAGGAAAATATATTAGGTAGCATACAATAATCTTTTATAGCCGTGAGAAAGGTGACTAGTCAATACTTTCAATTGTTGTATTCAATCACCATGAAGATGACATTATTTCCGTTTAAGAGATTTCTTTTTGGTTCATTCTATGCACCATAATGTGTGTGTGTATATATATATATATATATATATATATATATATTTGCTCCAGTTTAGTATGCTGAGGCCCATCAATGTACATATGTCATAAACGAAAATTTGAGAAAGTTCGATATAATCAATCTGTACATAGAACTTGAAATTATATTGATAAGTGATTTGAAAAACATTCTTATTACAATTGAGAGTTAGACTCTTTTCTTTCTCAAGATTTTCGATACCACGAGTCTCTTTATTAATGATGGGTTTTTCAAATTATTAAAATATGGGTTTGGCTAAAAGATAATAAAAAAAACTCGAATATATCATAATAAAGTACATTGTATTGAAGTGTGTATTTTACTTATTTTTTTTTAAATTTATTCTTTACTTCAATAACTTAAGGATTTCTTAACATATAATGACTATTTATATATATCTCTGTGTATGTGTGTGTGTGTGTGTTGGACGGGTAAGTCACCAATGATGGGTGGACCCGACCCAACCCGACCCGCACATGGTAACTGCCATGTAGTTACATGTACGGTTTTATGGAGGTTGAAATGAAAGTTGATTTTAATAATTTTGCCACCCTGAGTAGGAGTGAAACACCAAACACTTCGATTTCAACTAGGGAATTAACTCGAAAGAATAGTCGTAAGTCAATTCCTCGTTGTCATTTTGAGATTGAGGGAGAAGCTTTTAAGATTGCTTCATATGATAGTGAAGAGCCAAATGCTTTTAACAAGGCTCTTCCATCATCTAATAGAGATTTATGGATGAAAGTAATGACAAAAAAGATAGAGTTTATGAAAGTCAATCAAGTCTGGGACTTGGTTAAACATCCGCTTAATCGTAAAGCTATCAGAGACAAATGGGTTCTCCGAATAAAGCGTAATACAGATAGGACAATTGAGTGATACAAAGAAAGATTAGTCACTAAAGACTATACCCAAAAAGAAAGAATAAACTATAAAGAGACATTTTCTCTTATAGTAAGGTTTGCTTCTATACAATTGATCTTGGTTATTGTTGCACATTAAGACCTCGAGTTACATCAGATGAATGTAAAAACTGCATTTCTCAATGGAAAACTAGAGAAAGAGATTTATATGAAACAACCATAAGATTTTATTGTTAAAGGCCAAGAGCACAAGGTATACAAGTTCAAAAGATCTATCTATGACCTTAAACAATCTTCTAGACAATGGAACCTTAAATTTTATCAAGTTATAGTTTCTTATGGCTTTAGGATGGTTGAGAAAGACCATTATGTTTACATTAAGAGATCTAAAGACGATTTTGCTATATTGTCTTTATATGTGAATTATATATTGTTGGTTGCGAACGATAAAAAGTTTGTCAAAACTGTTAAAGATTAATTATACTTAAATTTTGACATAAAAGATATAGACAAAGCAACTTATATCTTAGAAGTTAAAATTTGTAGGAATCCTTCAAAGAAACTTCTGGCATTGTCATAAGAACCTTTTATTAAGAAGATCATTAAAAGATTTAACATGACTAATTGTAAGTCAAAAGAATAATCTTTTAGTCTCAATATATGCCCTAAGACTCCTCAAGAAAAGGAAAGAATTATTGGAGTTCCTTACAAAAATGCTATTGAAAATCTCATGTATATCATGATGTGTACAGGGCTTGATATAAGTTGTGTTGTAGGGCTAGTTAGTAAATACCAACTAATCTTGGTTATAAGCATTAGAGTGTTGTCAAGAGGATTTTAGCATATGTTAAAGGCACTGCAAATTATTCTTTATACTATCAAAGAGGTGATTTGCAACTTGTTGTATATTCATATGCCGATTGGGGGGACGAATTGGATGAGTGCAAATCAACCTCAGGCTATGCATTCTTTCTAAACAAAGAAACAATTACATGAAGCAACAAGAAGAAAAAATCCACGACTTTATTGTCGATGGAAGCCAAGTATATTGCATGTTATGTAGCAGTGTAAGAAGTTGTATAGCTTAAAAGATTTATGGAGGACTTAGAGATTAATATTAGTGCTACTATTCCAGTGACTATCTATTGTGAAAGTCTGAAAGTCAAGTTGATATCTCTTTCTATAAGGATGTGATATACTATAGTAAGATAAAATACATTGAGACTAAATACAATTTTATAAGAGACATTTTGGCAAAAAAAAAGTAACCATACAATATATATCTAAATATAGCATGATAGCTGATCCATTTACCAAAGTTGTAATAAATGATGTATTTGCCTCTCCTACATAATTGTTGAGGCTGCATAGATTGTAATTTTACATTGTTAAGATGTACTTATTTATTATAAACATCTTTATTACATGCATTATTTTTTTAAATGTGATGGTGTTCTTATTTCAATTTATTATATGAAAGATATAATTACACACATATGAAAGTATATCATTAGGTCAAGACTGACTTTCTAACATGAGCAGTCACCTCAGTTGCTTTGAGAAAAAACTAAGATGAAACAAGTAGTAATAATAACAAAATGTACTTATTTGAGAGCTAAATAAAAGGAATTATTCTACAAGTTTTGTCGTCTTAATTAGAATATTTATTCTACAAGTCTTCCATAATATTTATCATAAATTGACTATGATGTACCACACCATTATAGAGACTTGATTGAAGCAAAATGTGAGATCTTATTTTGTTGTTAAAAAAGAGCATTCATTTTAAGAACTCGAGTCAGACACTGTAGAAGAGCGATTAGACTAAGATTTGTACAGTGAATTGGAATAATAAAACACGGGCCTTGAAATGAAAGATTTACTTTAATGCGTGTATCATACCACGCGTGCTTTGTGACCAAAATGATAAATGAGAGAATCTCCCTTCTTCCTCATTGTGTAACTTGCATATGACTTTCTATAAGTCATCCTAATATCTCTATGATTATCAACTATGTTTATGAGATTTCGGATTGGTGTATGCTATTTTAACATGTTATCTATCTATGACTTTAAAATGATTTGGTTTATGAAACATGATTATGAAAACGAATATTCTGGATTCATGGATATAAGTGTGATGGAAAGATATAATTTTTCTTTTATGTGATTCACTGATCGACCAATTGTATAATATCTTTTGGATATTACAATTGTGAATACATAACGAAATTGCACAATTTTAGCATACTAAGGGAATTTAGTATGCTTAAGTATTAAAGTAAATTAAGTCTGAGATACAATGAACATATGTTAAAATTTTCATACATATGATTGCAATTGAGACATCTCTTGCCTAAGTTAGTAATTGAGATATGTTTTTGGCTCTCTGAGTTGGTTTTTGGATATATTCATCGTCAGATGGTATATTTGCCCGTATGATTGAAGATATGTGATTATTCATTATTTCTTTCCTTAATGCTCTACTATTTCAATGTCATCCCATCGTGTGTGAGTGGGAGATATTGGATGAGTGGGTCGTCCTGACCTGCCGCGCACATGGTAACTACCATGTAGTTACATGTACGATTTATGGAGATTGAGAGGAAATTAATTTTAAATCAATTTCTCCTACTTTGGATTATCTCCCTCTATTGATAAAAATTGAAAGAGAAAAACGTAAAATTTGCTACTTCATCTTCTCTTCTTCATGAAGATTAAATTAAAAACATAGAACAATCCATAAAAGAGGCATTTATACTGTGATTAGAGGAAGAATTTCAATTGTGATTTCTTTTTTACCATTAATGTAATTTAACACTTAATTCTTTCAATCGTGATTTCTTTTTTACCATTAATGTAATTTAACACTTAATTCTTCTATTGTTTGAAAAGTGTATGACCTCTTGAATTCTTTTTAATATATATGTGTAATTATTTTCTAATAAAGATATCTCACTAGTATATATATCATTGCTAGTTTGGCATTGATGGATATGAATTTCAAGCTCCCTAATGAATGCACATAGAGACGACAGTTCATGTGACCAAATTATTTTACAAAATTCAAAGACTAATTGCGTATTAATGTTGCTAACTCACATTTTGACCCTAAGCCACCTTCCCATCTATCGATCAATAGCCTCGTGAACAAAAGGAAAATTCTTCAACTTCTTTTTTTTCTTTTTAAATTTTGAAGTTTTGAAACGAAGCGAGAAAAAAAATAAATTAGCATAGCAGGTGTCATTTTGACAATGAAAAGAAAGAGCAAAGACCATTTTTTATGGGAAATGAAACATTGAAACTCGACTCACTTCAGTCCACCTATAGTCACCTCATCGCTTGAGGAGGGAATGTTACGTCACTTCAAGCCTACTGAGACGCGTTAATTATCCAATCAAATCACATGTAAATAAGTTAATTAAATAATTCGCCAATGGGCTTTCAGTGCAGGCCAATCTATCTGCACCCGCGACTTGAGGCAGCTTCAACTGAACCTGAGTCATTTGTTTTTGGAATAAATAATTTCTCTCGTAAAAGTAATATAGTATATATATATTGTTGAATATTAGTAGAGTATATATATTTATACGGATGGAAAGTTGGGCTGTATATCCGTAAAATTTATGGTTGTAATATCAACATTAAAAAAATAATAATACTAAATTAAATACTTCACTCTTCATTCTTGAATTGATGTGCAAAATTATTAAATTAGAGTCCTGTCGATGTGAAGTTACGTGAGTGAAGAAAGATGGCCACCCAAGCAACATTGAATTATTGAGTGAAAATCATATCCTGTTCTTCTTTTCTTAGAAATAATTGAGCAAAATCATTAAAATACTTTGAAGTTATCTCCGTTTTTAAAAGATGGGGGGGAAAAAAAACATTTTCTTTTGTAAACAAAAGTGAAGGGCTCTTAGAATTTGAAATCACAAGGCGTGCATGTTGTATGCTTCATCAAATTTGGCTAGATTGTGAACACTGCCATTGACCTTTTGAGAAAACTATCTTTCTTTTTTGTCTGCAATGAATATCAATATATATCCAACCAAATAAGATTCACTTATTATCCTTTTCTCACACACCAATCGCTTCCAACAAAATATCTTCTAAGCGAGAGTCATTGGCTAAAACGTATAATATAGCATACTCTTTTGAAGCACAAACGATTTTATAAATTAACTGTAAATTCAAAAGTTTTGAATATTTTTAGGCCCCAATACTCGAACTCCCTCACTAAATGTGATTTGCTTGTAACTGTTGTTATTCGTAACTTATATCACACATGCCAAGAATTAAATAGTGCAAATATCTAAAATAAGGCAAAAAGTACCAAAACATATTACAAGAATCAATTGATAAAAATCAAGCAAATAGTTGAGTAGTTGACCCATGATTAACGTTAATGCTACCCATGCCATGCATGACACAGATTTATCATCATGAATTATTGTGTTTGTTTAAAATAAAGTTACCTATCACTTACCTAGCTAGCTACATAGGCTTTTCTTTTTCCCACAACCCCTCTCCCCATTCATGATAGTTTTATGAATCTTAACCACTACATTGACTAAAAGTTTCCTTTTCTTTTTTTTTTTTTGTAATTTTTTCTTTAATGTTATGTTATGAATAAAATTGTATATTAGCAATGAAGTAGAAGGCAAAAAAAAAATAAAAATTGTATAGTAGCATATTCTTCTATTCAATTATTTTATTAAGTGGGAGTATAATTAATAAAAATTTGTTCTCCTTAAATGAAATAATACAAGTTATGGTCAAGGCAACAACAAGCACAGCTTTAGGGCAATAATGGCATGTTTTTTTCAACAAGGTCATATGCGACCCACTGCTACAGAGGCCAGCTGGGGACCCAAATAGGCCGAATGGGATTGTTGTGGAAGTCATTTTAGTAGAAAGTGAAGTGCTTTTTGTGTAATGGAGCATGTACTGGCCCAGAGCCACATAAAGAGAGACTCACAACTCATAACTCACAACTCACAGGCGAGGAGGATAAGGTTCTCTAATGCGCACCATTTACATATTTATAAAAATGAAATCCACGTACAAAATTTAATCTTCATTGAAGGACTGTATATATGGTTGTTTTTTTTTTTCATATTCTTAGCCTCAATTTTGCGGATTCGTAAGAAATAAATATATAATTTCTTCGAATACTTTAAATCAAATTCATTCAGTTATTAGTTCAGATATTCGAAACTAACAGTGTAAAAAATAATAATAATAATTATATATATCTAGGCATAAGGTGCATATATAAATATCGACCGGTTGTAATATGTCCACAATGGGCCGTAACATAGCATTGTATATGCCTAAACAGTCTGGCAAATTTTAAGCAAGAGCTTGGAAACTGTCACAAGAAACGTCGAATTGTTACTTCAAGACTGAAAAGAAAACACTGTTTTATGAAACAGATACTGCACTGTTGAGCACTGTTTATGAACCAACTGGATAAGCAATTGTAGGAAAAGTTTACATCTAATTACTATTTGTAATATAATTTCAACTTACGTGATGTTTAAACTAGAGGAGAACCGTATTTGCAGGACAATTATTTTGCTTTTTAGCCATGCTCCTTGGAAGCAAATTTTGTAGCATGAAAGCACGGTCTCAATTCTATTGGAGCTTCATCTTGCTTCATTGTTTCCAAAGGTTGTTTTGCCTCAGTCGGAAAAGCAACATCCTTGCATGCATATTTTGTTAATCCGTATGGCTAATCAAGATACGTACGAAATCACGTTCAAAATTGTCTGGGTTTCCAGGGAATGGCCTTCTATTCCTTTTTTTATCGCGTACGATTACGAATCTTAGCTCTGATGCCACGTTAAAGAAATCAAGATCAAAGCCATTAATCTTTAGACAACTGGCGATCTTAATAACATTAACATGCACATGGTAAACCAGGATCAAACTAGAGCCAGTCAGTAGGTAGCATCTGTGAACTTATTGGGCCCATAGAAATTAAAATTAACTCCAATATTTTTCTTGGTTGTCTCAGGAAATGGGGCCTAACGGGAATTTCGGATAGTACTATTCAATGGACCCAATGAACTGTCAAACCAGCATGGCTTCAAGCACATACTGCAATATACGGTAAAGCGTTTGATGAAAATGAAAAATTTCAAAAACCAAACAAGCAAATTGGAGTTTTGAACAAGTCCTGTGATTTTGCTTGTTTTAAAAGCACATGAAATGGGGGCCTCTCCTCTATCTGGCCTCTGTGGGTATTTTTGGCATTCGGGTCTCATAGACTGAAAATTCAGAAACCAGAAAAGGTAAAAGAAAGAAGAAAGATGAATGATAACACAACATAACAGGTTGATATGAAGTATGAACTAGCTAGGGCTATAATGATAGCTTCTGACAAATCTTACCTAATGGTCCTTGTAAAATTTATTGTACAGTTAATAAATCTTGTAGAAGTGAAACAAAATTATTAGGTTTTTTGAAGGGAGGATAGCTAGCAATGACATCTCTGGTAGTGGACCCATATGCTTCTTTGGGGTAGTGCATGAATTAGTGTGTAGTTTAAATTTCAAGATTCAAGTTTAGATTGGTTTTAGTCTCAGCGAAAATGAAATGTCATAAGCAACAGCTAGCGAAAACCTGTATCAATGATACAGGATTTGCTTGCAAGAAGCCATCAATGTGGTATTGTTTGTTTTGTAATGGCTTAACCACCTTAATAATTGACTGTCGTAGGGCTATCAACCCATGTGGTGGTGGGTAATGAGGATTTTTTGAAAGTTTAAAAGAAATCACTAGAAGAATTTTTTTTTAAAAAAAGAAATGTACAATGATTAGGATCGAGGAAGAAAATCAATGGGTTCACAATAAACCCAAAACTTAGCTTATACAGGATATTGTGATTTTTGTTTTATTTTTTCTGCTAAATCTCGTTAGATATTAACTATACGTCCCTTCCTACATGAATTTCTCAGTCCTCAAAACGCTCAATGTGGGAAAAAAAAAATGATCTCCTAAATATATGAAATAATAATACTCATGTTGTTAAGTTTAAGCACAGTTCAAATAGATAAATATATATCTAAGTACTGATATATGCAGGTGGTCAATTTTTAAAAAATATATATCTTCACACAATGCGCTAAAAAAAAGGGACGAAAATACAATACTATGCGGCCAAAAAAGGCGCTATTTTTTTTTTTTATTTTCTTCTTTAAAAAGAAAAAAAATTTCTAGTACCGAACTGATGTTGGAGATTTCTTAACAATTTTGTCAGGAGCAGGCCGTCTGAAAATGTGGGGTTGGGGCAAAGAAATGGGACAAGAAGCAATCAATTTGAAGATATATTAAAGAAAACAATCTAAAAAAATTGAGCTTAAAACTCAAAGGATGCATGAGTCACCAGGATGATAAATAGAGAAATGATGACCAAACCAACCAAAAGACTCGTGACAAGTGGCAAACTTTAATATTAATGGCCTGTCGGGTACAATTTTTCGAGTCTCATGAGAGATAGATGTATATATTTACAATTTGCCATTTACGGACTCCGTGGCTCCATTGCGCTACTTAGATGTCTGACCAACTTCAAATGATTGTTAAAAAGAAAAAAAATTATCGCAATGCACACGCGAGACTCGAACACGTTGACATAGGAATCCCAATGGAAAATTGAAAAATATGACAGGAGGACTTGAACATTCACATGTTACCATGTTACTTAATTACCCAGAAAGGGATAGTCCGCCTCCTTTAAATCTCAAAAGTGAGCAATATTCGATCTAAGAAATTACTATGTCGGACTTTACCATTCAATTCCTGTAACCGACCCTCAACTCTTTCCCATTGCTGTCTTGCCAGAACCTTATTCCATACCATGAACATCAATGGGCCACAAATTTTGCTCAAAGTCCACTAACAACTTTCACTTAGCCCACTCGAAAGTTTTTGGGCTTGAATGGGCTTTAAACCCAACTTTATTCCTGATTGAAACCACAAAGCTTTGCTACTGTTTTTGGGCAACGCAATTCAAGCAGAATTATATTGTCTGGCGCTATATCACCCGCGCGTGTAGAGTTTGAGATCTCTCGTGTGTCCGAATTCGTATCACAGATCTGACTTAAGAGTTTTCGTTTTTTTTTTCTTTGTTTGGTTTTTGTTGTTAGTGCCTTAACTTAATAGAATATAATTCAGAAAGTGCCTTAACTTAATAGAATATAATTCAGAAAATAACACACATATAATTTAGCAGCTAATAAATAAAAATTCATTGAGTAAATAAATCTTAATCATAAAGAGGATGGAAATTTAATTAGTAAAATTACTCTTTTTTTAAAAAAAAAAAAAATTGAATGGGAGAGAGGGAAAGCAGTGGGTAATAATATTCTTAGTGATGAAGATACCTTCGGGGAAGAATGAATGATGATACTTTGATAAACAAACTTGCTCCCCCATGTGGCCTCACATGGAAGGAACATGATGAGTGTGGATTTGAGTTGTGCTACTTTAGTACTTTTTTTGTACCGTGCAATTCACGGATCACCCGCCAGTCACCACCCCTTTTAATTACGGTTGTTATTTTTAGGGACAACAATTTGGTATGTGCTTGATTTTCTGGGCAGAATGCTTCTTAATTTTTCATCAAAATCTTACTCTGTACCGTTGTTAACTGTTAAGTTTGAATATCGAATTCGTAGCGGGATTCATGTGTATATTGATAATATTTATCATCGAGTGCTATTTGATGCAGAGGTATCCAGTTAGTTCAATTTTAGGGCTCCTTTCAAAGACCTAAAAGCGATTTTAAAAAGTTAAAACTAATTTTATTGTTTGGTAAATTTTTTTTTTTAAAAAATAACTTATCCTACAAAATTTTAATTTTTAAAAATAATTATATGTGTTTAATAAATTTTAATGTTAAATTACAATGATCATATTAGTTATTTTGAAACTCACAACATTACCAAACTGAGTGTTAATATCTTCCGAGGCCTAGAATTTCAATTCATGCGATCCGTGCTACGACTTACTAATGCAATTGAAACAGAGTAATAATAAACCATCATCATGTAATATTACTGCTTTATTATATTATGAGAAACATCACTCTCGTTGAATCATTACTCATTGTTTTATACACACACACACACTGGATCCATTGAGAGAGATCAAGGGGATTGTTTGAAGGATTCAATGTTGGTAGTTGCCCCTGGGACAGTTAGGTAATTAGGACAAGAGTGTCAGCACTCGGCAAAAGGCTGCAAAAATGTGCACAGCATGTGATGTGGTTAATAATGTGCACATGGTTAGTCTGAAATTGAACTCTCCTTTTCTTCCCCATTATGTGCAAGAATAAAAGGAGCTGGTTTGTTCACACTTCAAACCAAACGACAACCAAGAAAAGGGACATACAACTTTAGTTATGGTGAGAACTTGTTCTGAACATGCGTAAGATTTTATTGTCTTGGCATGTATTTGAATTATGCTTTGTTTCTCCGAACAACTAAAATTAATTAAATCCATCTGTTAAGTTAGATTTATATTTGAATGTTGATAACTTCAATATTAGTTATGGATCGAGCTAATGAAATTTTAAATATTACATAAACATTATAAACCTGATATTCATACTTAAAATATAGTCAGTTATACCAACTCTATTATAAATATATGTGTTGGGAGGTTAAAAGAGGGAGCACGATTGGAAATGTCTTCACACTAGCTGTACTCTACTCGTCGTTAGGGGCAGTAGAAGGCCTCCTCATGGCATGCTTGCAAGTAATGTCCTCGAGTTGTGAAGAATCAAGCAGGCTTCTCTACGAGTATGTTCACATAAGGATCTTGCGAGGAGAGATTTAAACCAAGTCAACCTAAAGACTATTAAAAGTCAATTCATAGATTTCTTCCAAAAAAAATTAAGGTACAAATCTAATCCACTAATGGCTATTCCCTCAGTTGAAGGTCATGAGTTTCAAGTCTTTATAAAAATCTCTAAAAATTCGAACCAATTAAGTAATCATCCCTCTCTCTAGCAAATTCTTTTTGCCTTTTCTCTTTGAGATTTCTTTTAAGCAATTATTATAAAGCCACGTGATTTGTGGCACAAATTTTTCCAATAACCGCATCGAAAAAAACATATGGTGTCCCCAAAATTGTTTTCTGTAAATGCATATAATTATGCACGAAGGTGGTACTGGTTGCTAGTGTCTACTTAAGGTGAGAAGGTGTAATTCGGTCCCATCTCCCCATCTAAAACAAATTTAAGGCTCCATTTTGTATAACTTTTTAAGTAGAGTTTTTATCAGTAAAGTTTTTATAAATAGAGCTTTTATCTAAAAAATTTTAGTTGTTTGATTGTTAATAAGAAATTTTATTAAAAATTTATGAAATTACTTTAATAGGTAAGGCTTTTAAAGTTATGTTATGAAAAGAATAAAATAAGATTGTAAAACATGTAAATGATATTTTAGATATTTTAACATTTAAAAAAAGCTTTTCAACCTCTACTCTCAAAAATCTAAAATTTGAGCTTTTACTAGTAGAGGCAAAATAGTTTATTTAAACTTTAAAAACTCTACTAGAAAAACAAAAAAAAATTATAATAAGAGCTTTTGAAATTAAATAAGTACTTATAACAATAAAATAAACCATACCAAATAGGCACTAAGTATTGTTGGGTGCATCTAGTCTCCTTATATCCCCACCAAAAGCCTCCCTATACCCTTACCAAATATTTGCATCAAGAATACGTCTAAAATAAATTGGATCTATATTAAATATTTTAAAAAATTAGGCGATCTCCACTGTTAACATGGAAGATTCGAACTCCTCTTTACATGTATAGACATAAGAATAAATTATCATCGTACTAAGGGCTATTTTGGGAATGATGTACCTTTTAAAATAATTACTGTTAGTTGTGCTATATAAATAATCAACCGTAAATAGAATCAGTTAAATATTTGATAAAATTTATTTTAAAAAATATGGTAAGTTTTGAAAACAGTTATTAGTGTTTGGTAAATTTTGTTATTAAACTATTGTGAGAAAATAAATAACTAAAATGTAAATAACGTAAGATGAAATTTACTTACATATATAAAAACATGTATATACAATATACTTTAAGTGTGTATTATAATAATTTAAACTATAAATAAAATTTATACTATATTGATTTTAGTTGTGTATTATAATAACTTTAAATAAAAATAAAATTTAGACTATATTACCATAGAGAATTTTTTATGTAATGTAAAATATAAAAGAGAAATAATGTAAATAAAAAGAATGCGTGAATTGTAATAAAAAATTATTAAAATATTAATTTTATTTTCAATTTAAATAAGGATAATTTTAGATTTAATTAATAATTGTAAAGATATTTATGAAATTATATTAAATGATAAAATTAATTTTCAAAATCAAAATCTAAAAGGTACTTTTTTCTAACTTTTCAAAATTAATTGTAGAAGAGACTGATTTTTAAAAAAGTGATTTTGATTCTTTTTTTTACCAAACACCAAAATTAACTTTTAAATTATTAAAATCATTTTTAAATCTTCAAAAAAAATAACCTCAAAAGGGCCTAATTGGTAGTTAAACCTGCAAATAGAATTAAATGCATAACAATCTCAATTCTGAATTTATAATTGAATAACATGACCCACTGAATATTATAACGCCGAGCAAAGGTAAAAGCTTGAGATTAGATAAGAAAAACAAAGTAAAAAGATAAATAAAGTAGTAACACTTGCATCTTATAATCACGTCAAAAACATTTTCTTTCTCGTCAATTAGCCTTTTTTTGTAGTCCAATGTTAAATAAACATTTGACCTTGCAATACAAGTTAACATGTAAGAATTCAATAATAGTAATGCAAGTCCAACAAGTACCCTCAAATGAAATTTTTTCCCCATTTAACCTATTACAGTTCTACGGATATATTTATAATTAAAATTCTACCAAAAGTCACATGGATTAATACCACTTAAGCATAATCTAAAATTTTATCCTCAGTAATTTAAAAATATATTTATTCTACCCTGTATTAGTGGTCGAAAAGTTTGCCCCTATCTGATTATTATATAATTGAGAGTAGAGAAAGAGGAGTCCCAGCACTGCTGGCAATATGTAGCCTTAATTATTGAGAGATTTTTGGAGAGGGTTAAGTTACAAAATGTGTAACTAATATCCTATAACTAATAGATATAGAGTGAGAAATTAATTGGTAGGAAAAAAAAAGTTAAAGAAAATAGGAAAAAGCGTGGTAGTTGAATTTTTTTTCTGATATGCAACGTAGACAACTCCGACATTTTTACGCTTGGCTATTGACGAGAATTGAATTTCTTTTCTGATTGGGAGAGGAAGACAGTAGCTGCGACACCTAATAAAAATACTGTAAAACGCAGCTCTAGATAGAAAATAGAGGTGAAATAATGAAAAGATCATCAAATGAGCAGCAGCTACCACTCTAGTAGCAACCGAAGAGGCCTCAAATCATGGGCAACTCTGTACGTGTAAAATACTTTTTGAACAAATCAACAAAATGGCCCAATAAGAAAAAACAAAAAAAAAAAAAGCATTGAGGGTGGTGTACACCGCGAGGTGCGCACTTTGGTCAAGGAGGCGCAGCTTTCGGTCACGTGTACTGCTCAGTGGACGCACATGCGAAGAGACAAAAAAAAAATGTTTTGTTTTTTAATCAAAAAGCATATATTAACATTATTCCCTTTTTAATTAATTTCTTTTCACAGTCTCCTCGACCTCTCTCTCTCTCAGTGGGGCCCTGACACACGACCCACTTAACGAACTGGGACTCTTCAGTCTTCAATGCACCGTTCAGTCCAATAAAAGCATTTTTCATTTTTTAAATAGCCTAACACTAAACACTGCCTTTCTCATATGCTAAATCACCGTCTTGAGCCACAAATTCACGTTATATTAAAATAATAATAAGGATTTATCTATTTCATTTTTTAAACTTTAACCTTGGGATTTATCAATTTAGATGTAATTGATTAATTTTTTTTTTCATCTATGTAATTGGTTTTTGACTTACCAAGTTAAAGTTAGACTACCCATGATACAACAGTAAATTTCTTACATTTTATCGTAATTTACGTTTTTTTCCCTGTTTTGTTACCCCATAAAAATTTTGGTTTTTATTTCACATTTTGCCTCCAACGAAATTGTTTATTTATCAAAACCACATGTAGTGCACAGCAGCACGTGGCAATAATTGAGCTAGCATTTCAGCTCATGTGGTGGTTGTTTGGATCTTCGTTCTTTTAATATTATTAACAATCTTTGGTAGTTTAAAGGAAGCGGCTGTGAGCTATGCACAAGAAGGAATACGAAAGATGCAGTCACGCAAATTGCTGTTTCTTTTTTATAGCAACTGAAAATGAACAGCTTGGAAGATATATGATTATATGAAGATTAAAAATTGGCCATTCCATTTACCCCATGAAGAATTAAAGACTCAAAAAGGGGGACTGGTAATGTCATTTATTGACTTCCATCCTTCATGCCCTTAAATCAACCATCGCCTATATTATAAAATCGTCAAGTAGAAAGAATAATGATTTTACATTTTTAATCCCACACTCACTCTAAGGGATTCTCTAATAAACCATGCTTGATACTATATCGGCTTCCAATCCAAATGCATTAGTGCCGCAAAGACACAATGTATGTGAAGAACAATAATTTCACACACTAAATCACTACTCCATATACATATGGATACTTAAAAAATGTATATACAAATACATTTTTTACACTAATTAACCTTTATATATTAGAATCAATTATGAATTCATGGATGAATTTTTAATTTCTTTTGTGTGATTGGAAGATAAAATAAAATAATTATATTCTAACATGATATATACTTTTTGAAATTATCGTCGCTAAGTTCCCATTTCGAATGAATTTAAGATGAAGTAGAGATGATCGTATCCCTCAACTCTTGTTTGAATTGTAAATGAAATATATTTAAAATAAAATGCATATTAGTTTATTCTTAAAGAAAGAATTGAAAAAGTGCAAAAGTGAAAATGGCACACCCATCAACTGAAAGACAACCGGTTACCAATCAAGTGCAAATCTGAATCTAGGAAATAAAACTATCGTGATCAGATTCAGATCAGCAAAAAAAGTGCAACCATGTTGTATGAGTAAAACACATCGAATACTTTCTCACTTAAAATAGAATTTCCCTCTTCCTATTTAAGCCCCACATCACATGGCTTCCTTGAAGCAAAACCTACCCCTCATCACTCTTTACAATTTCTTGTTTCTCTCCGGTGCTTGTTTTGAGTCCTGTTCCACTTTAAGAGGGGTTTGTTTGTTAATTTGTAGCAAGTTTAATGGCCATGGCTAAATCTTTTGCCATCTTCATCTTGGCTCTCTTTGCCATCTCCATGCTTCAAACAATGGTAACCACCCCCTCTAAAAAAGAGAACACACATACCCTAGTAGTTTTAATTTTTCACTCTTGTATGAAATTTTTTAGAGCTTAGATGACAGATGTTTTCTTTCTTTACCCTAATGCAGGTCACGGCAGCAAATGGCCAGGGAGGTCGGCGCTATGATTCGGTAATACATCTGTCTCTTGTACATTTTTCTCAAATTCGTCGCCGAAAAAGAGTGACTTTTGTAAACCCTTGAGGGTTGCATTTGCAAGAAACTGATTAAATGTTGTCCATTTTGTAATTTTCAGAAACATTACGGACCTGGGACTGTCAAGAGCTACCGTAAGTTTCTCAAACTATTCACTCTCAGAAAATATTTCCAAAATACAAAAGCCCAATGACCAACGCGTGTAGATAGAGCAGAGAGTCCAAATGTGGTCAAAACTCTTCGAAAGTAGCAACAGGACGAAGATGGTGTTTTTTACTTTTTATTTGTTTTTTTTTTTTTTTTAACAAAGAATACTACGTTCTCAAATCACATGTGTGTGGAATGACCAGAATGCCCTGGAAGATGTGACAACAGATGCCGCCAAACCCATCACCGCAAGCCATGCCTCTTCTTTTGCAACAAGTGCTGCAAGAAGTGTCTGTGTGTGCCCCCTGGTTACTTTGGCAACAAAGCTGTGTGCCCTTGCTACAACAATTGGAAGACCAAGGAAGGAGCACCTAAATGCCCTTAAGCATTCAGCTCTTGGCTTTCAAAATCTCTTCCTCCTTATCATCACCTATTTTAAGTTCCGTTTTGTTGTATTATCATCACAAGCGCTCTGATGCTATTCTACTATTACTTACTAACTTCAAAATTCAATACGTGCTGGCCAGCCCCTTTTTCCTATATGGGGAGGTTTCTTTTGATGTGAGTCCCTCCTTGAGGATTAAGGATTAATCTCCTCTAAATGAGAGTGGCTAATCTGTGATGTATTATGATAGTATAATGTGTCAATGAAGTTTCTTATCTACTGTTAAGCTTCTTGTTTTGGTAAATATTGAAGTAGCAAAACTGCTAAAGCCTTAAAAGTGGGGGAAAAAGACGGAGTGGTGAGTTATTAATAGACATTTTATGCATGATCTTGCAGCTTTTCAATTAGTGGACAAAAGGATGAGGTTCTGCAACTCTAATTGTGTGCCCGAAATATAAAGGCAGCGTGCCGAGTGAAACATGAAAGTCAAGATTGATAGATAATAACGCACATAGAAGCTTGGGCTGTGGAGCTCTACTCATTCTACTTTTTGCTTTTGGCTGCCATTATAAGGAGGCAGAGTGGGATGTAAAGTGAAAGAAATGAGCATGAAACTTTATCGCACGAGCATGTTCAAAGCAAGTTTAATGAATTTGATGATGACCTGACCATTCTATTTCTAGCTTCTTTTCACTGGGATTTCCTCAATTGATGCTTAGAAGTTAGAATGCATATGCTTTTGCAAAATGCAAATAGATGTCCGGGTCTAGATAGACTTCTGATGCCTTTTTGTGGTGGCTGTGCAATGTGCAGACCTCTATACTTTCTGTTCACACTATTAATTGCGGGCCCAAATCAAGGCATTTAGGTTTTCTCTGCACCTTCCGGTAGGGTTGGTAAAATATGGGCTTGGGCCGGACTTTTTCGAACACAGGCCCAAGCCCATATTATTGATAAGAAGTTCAGGCCCTTCAATTTGGATGGGCTGGGCCTAAATGGACCTGAGTCCAGCTTGAATTTTTTCATTAAATATAAAATAATTTTTAATATTTAAAATAATATTTAAATTAAAGATAATTATCCAATACATGATAAAATAATAATCCAATATATCAAATATTAGTAACACAACATCATAAATCATAAATATTAGTAAAAACATATAAATTTAATATTTTGAGTTTTTTCTTTTTTATTTAAATTTAGTTTATTTTTTATTTATAAATTAAAAAGTCATGTGCCCTATTCGGGCCTATTTTGTACTGATTTTAAATTTTTTAGTCTATATTTATACCCAATCCATGCAGGCTGGCCCAAACTTTTTTGTCAACTTATTGGGATTATGGCCATGGGCAATAGCCATCTTTCAAGGATTTCTTCTTGGTAATAGGCTGGGCCAACCATTAAATTGAGAATTGGGGTGTTAAAATGTTAAGGTGGTAAAATTTGAGAGGCTAGAATAGATAGATTCTAGTCTTTAAATATTGGACAATAAAGATTCTAAAAATATGGGGTGTAAACTAAATTTCTAACACTATTAAAGAATTTAAAATGTTGTAATGATAAATTTTCCCTTTGTGGTTTCTCCAAATAAAAAAAGAATTTTAAATTTTTCTTGTTTTTTCTCTCCACTTTTTCTTTCATTTGAGAAAATTTCCATTGAATTCAAAATTAGAGACAAATAAAAAGAAACCTAATGACGACGAAAATTACTTATGAGCTATATGCAATCAACTTCTAAAGATAACATTAGTGTGAAAATAATAATGTTATACCTACTTAGTTCGGATACTTAATTTGTATCATGGCTGATGTAACAAACAAAACATCATTATCTGACTGGTTCAATTGATAGATAATTATTAAATCTCATCATTTTTAATCTAAATTGTGAATTTCTATTAGTGATAAATAAATTAGGATACAAGTGTCCCAACTAAGTATGAATAGCATCACTTGTGTGAAAATTGTTGATCAACTACAAGATAATGCCTGCGTCTAAATTGTAATTATACTAAAATCTCAAGATTAGATAAGATTTGTTCTAGGCAGATAAAATAATAACAATAAAACATTCAAGTAACTGGAGTCTTGCAAAACAAATCATGAAGAGACATAGGCTTACATGATAAGCAGTCTTGCTTTCTAAATTTAAACATTGCTATTTATTATATACTATCTGTCAACGGCATTCAAGAGAGCAGGGGAACTCGTTCAGATTGAAGGCTTCCTTCTTCATTCTGCTGACTATTACTCGCCGCATTACCAGCACCATTGTTCTCTCCATCTATCACAACAACTATTTCTTCACTTGCATTGCCGTTGCTACTTCCCTAATCACAGAGTTTTAGTTTGTGTATTGTCAAAAGAAGCAATCATAAGAGTAATAATTCTCAAGTGTTATCGTCCGCACTTTATGTAAAGCCCATGCGTTTGCACCTACGAAGAACTAACTCATCCTAGGGAAATACAATAAGTTTGAGATAAAAGAGAATGATGTGTACTGTAATAACAGGCCTCGGGGAGAAGCTTTTGTTGTACACGACCACAAACGCTATCAGATAAATTAAGAGACCCAATGCCAGCTGCATGAAGCATCATCATCACAGGAGATACACATGATGTTAGGACAAGTAAAAATGAAGAAGGAAAAAAAAAAAGTCTTTAGTGTGCGTTGGTGTATGTTTATGAATGAAATTTCGTCTTACATAGCACTTGGTTTTGACATCATCTTTGCTCTGAGTGTGGTGATTGATGATAATATCCATGAACAGCATCAGAGTTACGAGCTGCCAAGCACAATCAGTGTACTAGCTATTTATATAGAAGGACCTCATTTAATTTAGCGTCCAAGAATTAATTAATTAAGACATGCACTAGAAATTAATATAATTAATATTTTTTATTTTTTCATACAACGAAAGATTAATTTTGTTACATACCATTGCATTGCAGAAACAGGGGAGTTGAACCTCGTAATAAGAATTAACAGAAGAAAAAAATAAATTATGACTGCATGTACAATATTCGATTCTATTAACAAACTTAATGATGGTGAATAAAGAAACTAAATACCGCAAGAAAGGCAGTGCACATAAATGAAGAGGCAGATTCAGATTGTTGATGATCAGCATTTTCAAATTGATTCAGAATGCGCCGGGCTTCAGCTTGAGAAATAGGTGAGTAAGCCAACGGCCTTCCCCCAGGGGCAACGAAAGCAAATGGGTCACTGCGAGGCAAATATTTCAATTTGATGCTTAATTATTATGTTAATAAATGTACAGATTTATTACTTGTGCTTCGCATATAAAATGTAGAGAAGCAGCGTCATCAGCTTGCCTGGGCTGAGGGACCCGATAGCCGGGGGTCTGATAACCAGGCTTATAGTCCTGTATGCACACAACAAATTAATCAATTAATTAGAGCAGTTTTAAAATTAATTATTAAATAAACTTGCATATAGTACATACCTGGTGACAGATTTCACAAATCATTTTCTTCTTTGCGTTGCACCATTTTTGAATGCATTTCCTGTGGGCAAACTGTGAAGCAAGGAGCTACTAATAATCAGAATTGAAACAACAGGCCGGTACAAGCATATTTATGGGGATTATATATATATATATATATAGAATTAATGAACTGATGATGGTGAGGTTACCTGGATGGTGCCCTTGCAAGCACAAGGAGCCTCCATTTTATGGATGAAGTCCTCCTCCTGGCAAACACGGCACTCCGCTTTCTCATTTGATACGCTGCTATAACCAGCGCCGTTGTCACCAATGCTCAAGGTCATAATGTTTTCAGCCTCGAAGATTATATGATCGCTCATTCTCGGAAAACCTATATGTTAAAAAAAAATAAAAATAAACATGATAAGAAAGTGAGGGTTTCTCCAGAAAATGAGAAAGAAAGAGACAGTCACAAAATGAAGCTCAATTTTTCTTGCATGCAAAACAAACAAGTTAGGGCTAACGGTCACAAAGCTTCATATAATCCTAACAAGGCCTTCGTAATAATAATAATATATAAGGGTGACGTGAAAAAAAGCATAATGAGCCTTATTTTGAAAACAAGCAAGAAACCACCGTAATGCACGCAATTAAGAACGCAAAAAACCTGTTGAAGACAAACAAGAAAACAGTCTTAAAGACTACATCTCAAAGATGCAAGAGGTGAAGATTTTAACGCTGACACCCTACAAACAAGAGCATTATTTCTTGAATCAAATTAAAGAGAAAGGATATTTATGAAAAATGAAGAAATTTACTGCGATGTTTTCCTTCTTCTTGATCTGCTACAATGGTACTGGCTTTCATGTGAGCAATGCAAAGAGAGTGAGGCGTGTTATATACGCCAAAACTGAAATGTAACCGAAGGTGATAACCTCAGCATCCAATATATTATTTGTCCGCTAGCTAGTCTAGAGGATTAATATATTAACCTCAAGTGCTACTGAGATTTGGACGCGTAATGGTTCTTTCTGCCACAAAATTACGCTTTTTGGCTCTCAACTTTTGTTTTGCTCAATGTGGCATTGTTGCTTGCTTTGGTTTTTAATAGCTGCGGTCAGAGCTGATTGGACTATCCTAAAGAAGTTACCTTCTTGCTCTATACAAAGCATCTTTCCTCATTCCTCATCTTCCCCATAAACTAAAAATTATTGAACATTGATTATATTTTGAATGTAATTTGAAGTTTTATAATATAATTTTAATATAATAAACAATGATTGTTTAGTTTTAATACTATCAATTTCAATATAATTAATAAGCGAATCTTCCACTTGAGAAGAGATAAGAATAGAAGAAGAGATACAGTAATGCATGATTATTTTAATTACTTTAGCATTTTATTTTTTCTAGAATAATGGAAAAAGAACAAGATATTTTTTCTTAAATAATACGTTGAACATAAATTTATTAAGAAAATGACGATTCATAATACAACAAGTTCATTGATAAGTCACTAAAATTCTGATAGAACCATAAACAAATAAGGCTAAATGCTGAAAAAAATTCACCTATAAAGAGTTCAAAGGTCATGATCTTAGTACTTAATTTTTTTTGCAGATTCTGTTGTTCAGAAAAAAAATTTGCAGAGAATTCCTTTATTCTTTTTTAAGAGATTATTTTAATAGGATTAAATTGCGTAAAAAAGCTTGTATTTAGTAAACCCGTACTAATATGTAATATCCCCTCTATTGCATTGTTCGCTCTGGAATCAAAATTTTGATTTTCTCTTCAATCTAAATTGCAGTAGTAATTTTTCTGTGCCCAAACTTTAATACACACATCTCTAGATTACATAATTAAAGGAAGATAATATAATAGTTTTGCATTTATAGTAGTCTAGTCGCTTACATTGTTGCTGAAAGAAACAATTAATCTGCTGGTAATTAAGGATTCTCTCTGATCCTGTGAATGGCGGCTTTCAGGAGAACGCGCGTTCATTCAGACTCAAGCCTTTCTCCTCGAGTCTTCTGGTTATTAGCCGCTGCATCAGCGGCACCATTAAAGTTATGTTCGCCCATCAACATGGCTGTTTCTGGAGTTCCATTGCTACCATTTTTCTGTTAACAAAATTGTCAATACCAGCATTTAATAGTAATCATTCTTTGGTGCAGACGTTGTTTGCTGTTTGTAAAATGCAGGACCTCACCTACTTATTACTATCTACCTCTGCACTTTTTTTTTTCAAATTGAATTCAACGAATACAGAGAAGAGAAGCTACTAACAGGCATTTGTTGGCGGGTATGGCAGCAGCAAGCCACAAGTGGCGTCAGAATAAAAGGGATCACGAGGTACACTGTAGCTGTTAGAGCATCATCATATATAGATATAAAGTAATAATTAACTGTGTCAAATAGATAGGCTTCGTTTTGATATTACACACACACACACACAGACACAAATGAAATTTCGTCTTACATAGATAATGATTGTGGCCTTTTCTTTGCCATGATCAAGTTGGGGATTATCCAAAATATCCTTGAGCATGAGCAATGTGAGGAACTGCAACGCAGTAGTAGAAATCATTAATTAGTTCTTGAATTAAATTACACTAAAAATTAAGCTTAATAGTTTTGAAATAATTTTGTCACCGTAGAAAGAACACATACAATTGCACTGCAGAGGCACTGGAATAAGTTGAACCCTAAAAGAACAAATCATTCAAAAGAACACGAATCAGTAAGTACCATATCAACATCCATCTGCTTGCATATAGTTATTTTTTAGTATGGAATAAATACACAAAAATTAAGTAATTAAGAATTTAAGAAAATACAAACGTTTCGCACCTGATAAAGCATGCATTAGAGAGTAAATTAACCCTTGGCAGAAAAGGTGCTCCGCCGAGGTCATGAAGCCGAATCCTCATAATTATCAGAGTCATCCGAGATGCGCTGAGCTGCAGCTTGAGGGCCATAGAAAGGAGTTGGCTTACTGCGGCAAGCCAATTCAATTAGCTGCTTAATTATTTAATGCATGGACAAATATTCATGCTTCGGGCCGGGATACATGCATCGCATAATGTACGGAGAAGCGTATATCATGAGCTTGCCTGAGCTGAGGGCTTTGACAGCGAGGAAGAGGAGGAGAAGCAGTAGCTGACTGTGTCTCGGCATTGTAACCAGGCTTATAACACCCTGTATGCACACATAGAAGCATATATAAGAAAAGCACCCAAGGTGTCAAATTTAAAGCAAGTAATTTGAACAAAGACCAGATTTCACAAGCAAATTTGTTTAACTTCTTGAATTGCAGCTTTTATATTAATGATTGGATCGAGTGCTTCAATTAAAACGCATACACTTCATAGTTTTGCCACCCTATAAAATGCTTTTGCCTGTTTAAAAGCAGGTTTACAAGCATGTATATATTTTACAAAATGTGAATCTGTACATAATTAACATAAATTGCTATGGATTATGTACGAGTTTGCATATGAACGTTCCGCATTAAAAAAATGATTATTTTAGAATTTAGATACGAGTGCATCGACAAAGATACATGATATTCAATTCCTCGTGTGAATCAATTAAATTTACGTGGGTGGTACCCTTGCAATCGCAAGCACAAGGAGGCTCCATGTTGTGGATGAAGTACCACTTGGCAAACACAACGCTCGGCTTTCGTGGGCAACAGGTTTGCTCCCTCCGGCGGCCACTCCATCTTGAATTCTTGGATGAGCGGGTCGCCGGGTTGTTGGGTTGTTCCTTCTACAAGACTAGGCACTGTAGTCGGACGCTCAAGCTTGTAGGTTGGTGACATCATACGGCTATCAGCGTTGAGGATGAAATGATCACTCATTTTCAAGGACATATATATATGTACAAGGAAACTCATAATTATGAAGTGAGTTTGAAGTTTTCTAAAGAAAATAAGATAGTTAGTAAAGAAAAAGAAGACTGAAAGTTCATAAAATCGGGAAAAAAAAATTTGATATATATATATAGAGAGAGAGACACTCATCCATCCACACTTATTCCATTCAGAAAGAATAGCAAGGAAGATCAATCTGAATATAAAGAGGGAACTCAAAAAATCTGTGAACGCTCATAAGAAAATGATCTAAAGACTCTCAAATATGCAAGAATTGGAGGGAAAAAAAACAAAAAACAGAGAACTAACAGAAAGAGAGAACACTAAGATATTCCTTCTACTTCTGCTACAATGGGTGTGATATGATTCATATGAACGATGGAACCGAAGGTGATAGACAGCGCAGCATCCACCTGTCCACTGGAAAATTAATACCAAACATCAAGTCCTTCGTCAGAATTGGACGCGTAATTGTGCTTTTTGTGTCACATAATTACAATTTTGGCATTACTTGCTTTTTCCTATTTGTGGCATTGCTGGTGGGGGCATCGTGCAAATTTACCTTCTTGCCCTCAACCATGGATCTTCCCTCGCCAACCCACACAGTTATTAGATTTATGTACATTCATTATTGAAGTTCTGAAATATAATTCCGATACGCGATGAAAATTTGACTATTTTTCCTGAATTTTAAACCGAATTTACAGTTCAATTAAATCAGTTTTCTTAAGATTTTTTTTCATTATTATTTTTAAGTTGATAATTAAGTGTATAACGTTTAATTCTTTTATTATCATGTGCTATTGATTGCAATATAAGTTGGTTTTAGATGACAAAAAAAGGTTAATACATTAAGAAAATTTCAATCTATCGAACAGGACTATATCATTGATTAGCAAACCCTCCCCTTGAGAAGGGATGGATATGAACTAAAAGAAGAAATATAATAATACATTATTAATATCTAATTATTTCAGCAGTACTTTCCTTGTACAAAAAAGAAAAAGAATGAGAAAATGGATTTCTTATTGGAGCGAAGCTCAAACTATTTTTTTTTTTTTCCCTTTTTGACAATATCAATGAATCTAAGTTTCCTTATTTCATAATCTTCTGGTTTATGGACAAATGACCATGCGTTCTCTATCTTACATAATTCTATTTGACTCAAAATTTGTTTATGTTATTTTTCTAAATAAAAAAAAATCTTTCTTCAAAACTCACAAAAATAAAATCATATAGGCAAGAAAAATGAGTAATAATTAAAAATACATTTTCATGCAGAAAAGATGACAAAACTGGTAGTCTGGTTCCATTATGTTTTCTTCGGTCGAACAAAAACAATATGTAATATGACAAACATATTGAATAGATCCTTAAATTTTGATAAAATGTTAAGCAATCATAAAAATCCACTTTTAAATCAATAAAGGTAATATAACAGATAATTAAATTCGTTATAATTAAATTCGTTAATTGTCATAACTATAACAAGATGCTCATAACTAATTCTATAAAATTATTGTCAAATAATATCCTATATGCAATAGAATGTGAATCATAGAGCTAGATACTCTCATTATCTTTCAATAATTGATGTATTGTTATTATTGTGATTTTTTTATGTTCTAAAAATGCCAATCCCTTCTTATTTATACTTCTTATAGTGAATACTCTACCATTTCCATATATATGCCCATTCAATGCTTTATGTGCTATACAAAATACGTAAAGCCTCCTTGAAACTTAATTGCACAATGAATATAGATTTAGTTTCTTTCTTTCTTCTTTTTTTTTTAATAAATAAATTTTCAATTCAAAAATTAAAAGGAAACCTAATAATGGGCCTGTTTATACTTAATACCAGAAGCCCAATCTAAGGCCCATCATTGTTTTAAAAATCTGACCAACTTCCCGCCAAGGTGCTCTTTTATCAAAATTGAAAAAAAGGGAAAGATGCTCACGTGCTTATCTAGGTTTGATATTTTTTCAGTGAAGGTTAGTGAGTTGAATCAGAGTAAAAAATGGTGATGGAATCGGCGGATGATTCAGCTTCGCCAGGATCCAGAAAACGGCCGAGACTATTCATCAAAGAAATGGTGATGCGGAACTTCAAATCGTATGCCGGCGAACAGCGTGTCGGTCCTTTTCACAAGGTTAAGACTTTTTTTTTAAAAAAAATATTTCTGGCTTCTGTTTGGTTGCCGAGAACATTACATCTGATGTGAAATTGAGTCAAACGATTTGAGTAATTGGAGTTTATTTGGCTGTTTGTGTGGCGTTACGAGTTTTGCTTCCGTTTGTTTGCCGAGAAAGTTTCGGAAAATGAATTTAAAATTTGAAGTCAAATTGAGTTAATTGATTTGTTAAATTACGGAGGTTGTAGATGAGTAAAAGTTTGTCTTTGTATTTATATTAGTCTAAGGTTCTGTTTGGTGGCCGAGAAAATTGTGAAAAATAGGAGGAAAGTAGAATTGATGATATGAAAGGAGTTTTTTTTTTTTTTGGTTTAAAAAACTCAATTTGGCTTAGTGATACTGCAGTTCAAAGGTTTTTGGTTTCCAATTGAAAAGTTCATTTAGGAACTCAAAATTCTCTCTCAGAGACATGTGGGCAAACAATTGAACGCACTTGATTTGAATTGACCTATTCTGTTTATTTGTTAGATTTTGAATTAATTAATTAATTAATTATCCCTTGTGTTGGATATTAGAGTTTTTCTGCAGTGGTTGGGCCCAACGGGAGTGGGAAGAGCAATGTGATAGATGCAATGCTTTTTGTATTTGGAAAGAGAGCCAAACAGGTGTTTTATGCATTTGAGTCTCTTTTTGTTTCTTTATTTGATAGCAAAAGTTTTGTATGTTGTCATCTTCTAAATTGTAGCAAAAGCAATTAACATTTCTCCATGTTCTGTTGATTGAAATTGGCAGATGCGACTCAACAAAGTTTCAGAACTTATTCACAATTCTACTAATTATCAGAACCTAGATAGTGCTGGTGTTTCTGTTCATTTTCAGGAGATAGTTGATCTGGTAATCTCTTAAGTCTTTCTTATCTGGGGTCTTTTGCCATCAAGCAATGGTTTCTGGCAATTGTGATGCTTGATTATGGAAGCTCTTTGTTAAATATAGCCTTTTGATGGTGAAATGTTGAAACAGAGATTTTGATTTTTTGTTTTCTTTCATGGTACCCAAATTGGGCAGTAAATGTTAAAATTTTCTGAACTAATTTTGCACTGAATACAGGATGATGGAACATATGAAGCTATTCAAGGAAGTGATTTTGTAATATCACGTGTTGCATTCCATGATAACTCCTCAAAATATTACATTAATGACCGCCCAAGTAATTTTACGGAAGTTACTAAGAAGTTGAAAGGGAAAGGAGTTGACCTGGACAACAACCGTTTTCTGATTCTTCAGGTTTGGTATTGTTAAACAGCATTAGCAATTAGCAATTTTGAGTCAAAATTTTGTTTCTCATTGTTTTAAGGATATGCTTGTGGGTTTGTTAACAGGGTGAAGTTGAGCAGATTTCACTGATGAAGCCAAAAGCTCAAGGGCCACATGACGAAGGCTTTCTTGAATACCTTGAGGACATAATTGGAACAGACAAATATGTTGAAAAAATTGACAAATCTTATAAGGAGTGAGTATTCTCCTTATTCTATTTCAGTAGAAAGTTCATGCTGTACATGCTCTTATATTTGCTTTATTCCTTGATTTGTACATGAAATTTGAAAGTGATTATTTGTACTGCCTGGGTGGGTGTGGGTGGGAAAGACTCTGTTTTGTCTGCCGAGAAAAAGAATGCTGTTGTCATGAGATTAGAAAAATAGTTTTAATCTGAAAATGGGTGGTCTATGAGATGAAAAGTAAGGAACTGTCATTGACATGGTGCTTCTATTCTAATATTGATATTTCATTGTTTTTAACATGAATTTTGTAATTTTGAACTATAAGTACTGCAGGACTGAGGTCATTCTACAACTACCATATTGAAACGCATATTTGCTTTTACTTAGCCTGTTTGTAATGCCATATGACTAACACTAGTCATGTTGTACTCTTTGACCTCATAGGCTTGAATCACTCAATGAGAAACGTTCCAGTGTTGTTCAAATGGTTAAATTAGCAGAGAAAGAAAGAGATAACCTGGAGGTTTGTATGTGTTTTTTCACTGGTGTGCTGTCTTCAGTCACATTCAGACATCCTCTAAATGTACTTCTACATAATAGGATGTGAAGAATGAAGCAGAGACCTACATGCTAAAAGAGTTGTCACTCTTAAAATGGCAAGAGAAAGCCACAAATTTGGCTTATGAAGATACTAATCTGAAAATAGTTGAGCTACAAGAAAACGTTTCCAAATTAGAAGAAAATCTGAAGAATGAGAGGTAAGTTTGGTCATCATAAGTGTTGAGCTTACACTATAATTTTGTACTCTAGAACTGTACTACGAAGATCTCATCGTATCTTTATAGGGAGAAGATCCAAGCTAATAACAAAACATTGAAGGAATTGGAGTCTGTGCATAACAAATACATGAGGAGACAAGAGGTTTGCATCATAGCAGTCTGGCTATCTAAGTTATTGATAGAAGTCTAGCTATCTAAATTATTGATAGAAGTAGTGATTGCTGTACTGGTATGCATTATATCTTTCCAGAAAGAATATTTGAAAGAATGAAGTTTTATGCCATTCAGCAGGCACTATATGCCATGCCTGCTTTTTGAGCTTTTCGCATTAAATTTACTAGTAATTTATCTGAATAACATCTATATTTTCCTTCTCTTTTTTCCCCTCTTTGGGTTATTAGGAACTTGGTAATGATCTCAGAGTTTCTAAGGAGGAGTTTAAAGAGTTTGAGAGGCAGGATGTGAAATACAGGGAAGATTCGAAGCACATGAAGCAAAAGATCAAGAAACTTGAAGTTAAAGTTGAAAAGGTAGAGTAAAGACATGTTTATGGCAATTGTATGTTCGGCATCTTACTTTTGCCATGTGCTTGCAGGATTCATCAAAGATTGATGACTTAACAAAGGAGTGTGAGCACGCGACAAATCAGATCCCAAAACTTGAAGAAAACATTCCAAAGCTGCAAAAGCTTTTGTTGGATGAAGAGAAACTCCTGGAGCAAATTAAAGAGAATGCCAAAGGTTGTCTATGTCTACTTTTATCCAAAATTATATAAAGATATTTGTTAGTGAAAATGTCTTCATTACTGATACACAAAATATGATCAATCTATATGGTTTTGGAAGACATTGGATACTTTAAAATTACTTTGCAACCCATTTTAGTTTTTTATCATAAATTCAACTGGAGTAATAATAAGAGCTAAATCCCTTTTAGGTTATAAATGGTGTTAGATGAGAACCTTTGTATGTAGTTTGCTAAACTTATCTTTGATGTGATGGATCGATATACAGTTGAAACTGAGCAGTACCACTCTGAGCTTGCAACCGTTAGAGCCGAACTAGAACCTTGGGAAAAAGAGCTGATTGTGCACAAGGGAAAACTTGAAGTAACATGCACTGAGAGCAAGCTTTTATGTGAGAAGGTGTGCTTTCTATTTTATTTTTGACTGGATGATTACTGTTAAAATGGTTTTGATATTTTAGGAAATTCCTAGTCTGTAGTGAACTCATTTTTTTAATTGTTTCCTTCTCCCCCCCGAGCAAATGCTTTGCTTGCAATATGTATCATCAATTACCTTTATTTATACACACATCTTTTAACCATTATCACTCATAAGGATACATCTACAGTGATTATAATGGACAGGGATAATTAGTTATACATTCATGTAGAATTGAAAATGCAGTAGTTTGACATGCCTTGCTTTTGATCCTCTTTAAAAGCATGAAATGCATACACTTCACTCACCAATACACACATTGCAGAAAGCATGCTTAACATCCACCTCTTGGGAAATTGTGTTAGTACCTTCTACATACATTATCCTTTTTATTCCTTTTAACACTTTATAGATCACTACCCCTACTCAGTTAACATACATCAGGTTCCAACACAGATTTTCTTTTTCTTAATTTTTTGCAAAATTTTACACTTGAGTGAGTTGCTTGAACCATGAGGCAGACGATGGGACCAAAAATAGTTGGCTGAACGTGCCTGTTGACTATTTCAGCATGAAGCTGGCCGTAAAGCTTTTGAAGACGCTCAAAGGCAAATGGATGATATATTGAGAAGAATTGACACCAAGACTACAGCCATCAGGAACATGCAAGTTGACCTAGAGAAAAAAAAGCTTGAAGCAATGGAAGCTCGTAATGTAGAACAAGTTCGTATTTTCATGATAATTATTTGAACATCAGTTTTCTTTTCTTATTAATCTCTTCTGTGAAGGAATATGATGACAACACCTATGTGCTTTGTAGGAGTGCTTGAAAGAACAAGAAACCCTGATTCCACTTGAACAAGCTGCTAGACAGAAAGTTGCTGAACTTAAGTCTGTAATGGATTCAGAGAAGAGTCAGGGATCAGTATTAAAAGCAATTCTGCAAGCTAAGGAGTCCAACCAAATTAAGGGAATATATGGCAGAATGGGTGATTTAGGTGCCATTGATGGTCAGTTTTCTGCATCATGATGGTGCATTATCTTAACACTGAAGTTCAGTTTATCAAGTCTAATTGCAAGGATCTCTAGTTACGTTCATTTCAATCTTTATTTTTTTGCTACTGTATTCCCATCATTTTTTCCAGCTTGATCAGGATAATCAAATTAATTTAGGAGTTTAAGTTTTTCCATGTAAAAGTTTCACTTTATTCCGTTAATCCTAAATTACTACCCTTTTCATATTGAATGTCTGCACATGTGGTGCAATAATCTTGTTACATTTTAACAGGCTTAAGTCATGTTATTCACTTCTTTCTTACCCTTATTGTCTTTGCAGCGAAATATGATATTGCTGTATCAACAGCATGTCCTGGACTTGATTATATTGTGGTAGAAACAACCAGTGCAGCACAAGCATGCGTTGAGCTACTTCGGAGGGAGAAGCTTGGTGTTGCGACGTTCATGATATTGGTATTAGCAGTTACATTAATATTACCATGTAGATGTGCTCACTGACCTGTGAGTTTGACTCCTTAAGACCTGGCAAATTCAATTATGACTGACAATCTAGTAGGTGCTAGTAGGTTCAACTAGTAAAATCTCTTGGGGTGGTACAAGAGATTTAGTGTTTGAACCTCTGTTACATGGATGGAGGAGAGATTTAGTGTCTGTTGGTGCAATGCTTGACAACAAAGAGAAATTACAAGAGGCAATCTATTTGACTATTAGAGTTGCTGATTCTGGGATCACAAATTTTCTACCTCTATTTCTTAAAATGCAAAAATGAAATATTTGAGCAACATGGAATTTAATAATTTTGTAAAAGCAGACATATGTTTGGGATCCCCTAATTTCTTATTATTTGCGATGTGACATTTGCCTAGCAACTGGAAAACAGATAGGGATGAAATTATGATAATGCTTCCATTTGCTTTTCCATGCAGGAGAAACAAGTGGATCTGTTGCCCAAGATGAAGGAGCATTTTAGCAACCCAGAAAATGTTCCACGTCTCTTTGACTTAATAAAAGTTGAGGATGAAAGAATGAAACTTGCTTTCTACGCGGCAATGGGAAATACTCTTGTAGCTAAGGATCTTGATCAGGTAGCCTTCGGTTTTCACACATAAAAGTTACCTGTGTCATGAATGGAGTGTGTTATGCAGGTGATGCACATTTCCATGTCATTTCTAGATAGAACTTAATCCAAATTGAATTTGAAAATGAGGTATGAGGGATTAAACCAGAAGGCAAGTTACTTTGGTAAATTTTGACTGCAATGAGATGAGAGTCTTTAAGCCTTATTTCCTTTCTATATTTATATGCTTTCCTCAATGTCAGTGTGATATTCTTGTGTGAGCATAAATGAGCACACATACAAACATCTGACTTTGTTTTTTTTATGCATATGTATATCATGCTTACTTCAATCATTAGATAGAATCCATATCATAGTGCTCCATTCCTATCATTGATGGTTTTCCATAAGTTAAGTTCCTTTTGCTGTTGAACCTAGGCTACACAGATTGCTTACAATGGAAACAAAGAATTTCGACGAGTGGTTACACTTGATGGTGCGCTTTTTGAAAAATCTGGTACCATGAGTGGTGGGGGAAGTAAGCCACGCGGTGGTAAGATGGGGACATCTATTCGACCCACTAGTGTCTCAGCTGAAGCAATTGTCAATGCTGAGAAGGAGCTCTCAACTATGGTGGATAACTTAAGTAGAATTCGCCAAAAAATTGCTGATGCGGTGAAGCATTACCAAGCCTCAGAAAAAGCAGTTGCACACTTGGATATGGAATTAGCTAAAAGCCATAAGGAGGTATTACTCACTTATTTCAAAGTCTAATGTTTCTTTTGGTTGCTATGTTCTAGTGGAACTTGATGCAGATATCATCTTTCTGTGAAACAGATCGAGAGTTTAAAGTCACAACATAGTTATCTTGAAAAACAGCTTGATTCCTTGAAAGCTGCATCAGAGCCAAGGATGGATGAGATTGATAGGCTTGAGGAGCTCAAGAAAATTATTTCTGCTGAAGAAAAGGAGATCGAGAAAATTGTAAATGGCTCTAAAGATCTGAAGGAGAAGGTGGGTAGGGAACTGATAGAATGGGGATATGAAACTAATAACCAGCTTGACTTGATTTGTTTCTTGTGTTTTCTATTCAGGATTTGTTTCTTGTGTTTTCTATTCCAGGCTTTGCAGCTTCAGAGTAAAGTAGAAAATGCTGGTGGTGAAACGTTAAAAGCACAGAAGTCAAAGGTCGATAAAATTCAGTCTGTAAGTTATGTTTTGCATTGGAAACTTTCAAATTACTGCATATGCAGAGCCTCTATTAATTCATGCCCAATCAGGATATTGACAAAAATAGCACAGAGATCAACCGTCACAAAGTTCAAATAGAGACTGCCCAAAAGATGATAAAGAAGTTGACAAAGGGGATTGCAGAGTCAAAGAAGGAGAAAGAACAACTTGTTGAAGAGAGGGTAAAGATGGATGGCATTTTTGATGAAATACTCGAAAAGGCACATAATGTCCAAGAGCATTACACAAATACTCAGAAGGTTTAACTTCTCCCTAATTGTGAACTGAAGACGAGAGATTTTTCATTGCAGAGATGTAATTTTCCTTGTTTGTTCTACAGTTGATTGATCAGCATAGAGATGTGTTGGATAAGGCAAAAAATGATTATGAAAAATTGAAGAAGACTGTGGATGAGTTGCGGGCATCAGAGGTTCAGTGCGAAATAAATGCATTTTTATTTTTTCTACTTCTTGATTTGTTTTATTATGTCAACAGCAGGTTGGTTTTAACACAGATTGAAGCTGACTACAAATTGCAAGACTTGAAAAGATCATACAAGGAGCTGGAAATGAGGGGGAAGGGCTATAAGAAGCGGCTTGATGACTTGCAAATTACTCTGACGAAGCATTTAGAACAGTACATTGATTAATGGGATTTTTTAGAGTTAGGAAGAAGTTTTGACTTTCAATTATGTTTACTTTTACTATTTTATTGGTTACAGAATTCAGAAAGACCTAGTGGACCCTGAAAAGCTACAAGCCATACTTGCTGATCAGACTCTATCGGATGCTTGTGACCTGAAAAGGGCCCTTGAGATGGTGGCATTGCTGGAAGCACAGTTGAAAGAGTTGAATCCAAATCTTGATTCAATCACAGAGTCAGAACTCTTATGGTTCATTTAACTGTTTTGACACATGCAATTTTTATTTTGCTTCGTATCTTTATTATTTCTTTCTTTATAGGTATCAGAGAAAGGTTGCAACTTATAATGAACGAGTCCAGGATCTTACCACAGTCACCCATCAACGTGACGATGTAAAGAAACAGTATGATGAATGGAGAAAGAAAAGGCATGGACTTCCTTTCTTGTTATTTGTTCCTTTACTACTTTAATTTCTCCTTATCCCTGACTTGTCATTTTCAGTCTACTGAATGTATTATAATTCTTATTCTAGGTTGGATGAGTTCATGGCAGGATTTAATGCAATATCATTAAAGTTGAAGGAAATGTATCAGGTTTGTGAACCATGTTTTCTCTTTTGTTTAAAGTTTTTCCTCCTTTCATTGGGCTGCTTTCAGGTGAAAATGACTGGAATAAAAATTACAGCTCAAATAACCAAAAATAAGGCTGGTGGCATTACGTTTGACTGAAATCTTACTTGCTCATTTTATTTGCGAGTAGTTGGTCCAATCACTTTTGAGGCTGTGGAATTCACATTTTGCCATCTGTGTTATCTATTTGCTTTGACTAACAATCTTCCTTGTTTACTGGATGAGATTGCTACAGATGATCACGTTGGGAGGCGATGCAGAACTTGAGCTAGTGGACTCTTTGGATCCTTTCTCTGAGGGTGTTGTTTTCAGTGTGAGACCGCCTAAAAAAAGCTGGAAGAACATTGCAAACTTATCGGGTGGTGAAAAGGTTACCTCTAAAATTATTGCTATTATTCATTAATTTGGTGCTTTAATTTTCTTGAGTGCCAAGCATGTAATACTGGGTTTGTAACTGTTTTCAGACTCTCAGCTCACTAGCTCTAGTTTTTGCTCTTCATCACTACAAGCCTACCCCGCTTTATGTAATGGATGAAATCGATGCTGCTCTAGGTACATTTTTTTCACAATCATAAACTACTGTTTTCTTTTTCTACGAATTATCCTTAACTTGCATGGTTTATACAATTTCGTAGACTTCAAGAACGTTTCTATTGTTGGTCATTATGTGAAGGACAGAACAAAGGATGCACAGTTTATAATTATAAGGTAGGTTAGCTGCTGCCTTCTATGAGTTACTTTAGGTAAACGGATGTTACATTTGCTTAATCTCTTTATATTATGATTTACATATACACATGCAGCCTTAGAAACAACATGTTTGAGTTAGCTGATCGACTAGTGGGGATTTACAAGACTGATAATTGCACCAAGAGCATCACCATCAACCCGGAGAGTTTCACGGTGTGTGAAAATGCTGCTTGAACTATTTCTACATTTTCCTGATGAGACACTTGAAAATGGTAACTCACCATCATCATCTTCTTATAAGCTTCATTTCCAATTATGTGAATGCAAAGCTTGATATGTAAATGCTGGTACTTTATTCAATATGAACATCCAGTCTATTTGTAATTGTACATCGTAACTGATAGTGCCTACAGATGTTAAGCACGGAATTGAAACCGTGTACATTGTGCTTGCTATAGCATCATAAGCCTGGACAGTGTCTTTACAGACACAGCCAAAGTCTTTTACAGGGCATCAAGAGGGTCATTCTTCTGAACTTGCTCATCATTACTTTTTATCCGGCGAAGTTTGAATGATAACGACCCTGTGGAAATTGCATGGGCCGGCTTATCAGTCTCCCGGATCATATTGTAAGACCATGCTCCCATAAAAGTTCCAGTAACCGGTCCGACCAAATACACCCAAATCCCATTATAGTGTGAACTAGCAATTGCTGGTCCTACTGTCCTTGCTGGGTTCATAGATCCACCTGATACTGGTCTGAGGATTAACACTATGTTACCAGTTAGTTACCTGATTCGTTTTTTTTTTGTTTCCCCTTTTTTCTTGTTTTGGTTGCTAGGCTTTTGTTTTAGAAAACAATTGAGACAGTATCAAGATTTACTGTATAAAGGTATTGAGGTGCTTTTAGTTGCTTACCCCGCCAAAACAGATGTTATGCAAACTGCAGAACCAACTGCAATACCTGCTAGCTCTCCTATCTGCAAAATGAAAGTGGATTAAATTAATTATAGGTGTCTGAATGGATCAAAATTAAACTAATTTAGTTTTAAACTAAAATGCAAATTTCCCTCGATTTCATTTGAGGACGGAAAATTATTTTAAAAAACATACCAAATATGAAACACCCACTTAATTTTAAAGAAAAAAAATCGCAGGACAATGTATATTTACGGCTTTGGTGTCAGTTGCGACAGCTGAAGTGACGAACATCATAGAAAATGTGACAACAATTTCCATGATTAGGGCTTGGAGATCTGATCCTGAAGGTGATGTTGTCCCAATATGTTTGATTGGGTGCAGTAGGACACGCAGTGTGAAGGAAGCAGATATTGCTCCTGTTAGTTGAGCTGATGCATAAATTGGGACCTGCAAGAAAATTCAGCTTCTAATTTTTCATGTTCAGATGATTATGTTTCAGTTCGAGAAACAGCATTCAACACTATCAATCAGTTATGATGGTGATTAAGATAAATAAAGCATGATTTTGAAAGATGATACCACATAAAATAAGAGTCGTATCATTGGTTCTGTGTCAGTTGAACGGTGCACATCTTCATCATTGCCCATAAAAATTAAACTAAGGGGTACGGGACACATTAATTCCCGAACCACTACACCCATGTATGGTACGAATATGATATCATTAATAATCCATGTGCATCACCTGGCAATAGTTTGATATTACTTAGCTGGTTAGACAAGTGAAGTTTCTTTAACTAGTTTCTAACTTGTTTGACAATTTCTTAATACAAATACGCTCCTAACACGACGTTCTTGATTGTATATTACTTTTGGCTTTTGATAGAAATAATCTTTTCTCGTGCTTTAAGAGTATGACGTGATGCTTGAAATTTAAAAAGACCAAAGAAATTTAACTGTTTTTGTTTTGTATCTATAAATGCAGGGCGATGTGATATGCGGCAACCTTTCAGTTCACATGATCTTGAGGTGTGTCCTTAAGCACACTAACTATGAATCGAACCTTGTTATATATCTTGAACTCATGACTAATTAGCCACTTAAAATTTGCTAGAAATCGCCTTTAAGTGATGTTTTTGATGAATTTCTTAAACTTGAATCGCTGTCTCTAATCTAATGTCCAATCCTACCAAGTACTACTAACCATTAGGGCTCATCTAGATGATAAATCTATCCCATTTACGTGGTTACCTGATGCCTCCTCCACAAGGATTAGATTCCCCACCAGACACTATAGCTTTCAACCTTTTTGGTTTCTCTATTTGCTTCAATGCATTTCTAGCCACAAAACCGAAGCAAACATATAATTTATTTTAATTGTTTCAATTTGTTTCTAGCATATGTCTTGAGCTCTTCAATTTTAAACTTTTTAAAAACCTATCATTTGCTTCAAATTTGTGGCTAGATGGAGCAAGGGGTCATCAAAAACCGTAACACCTGAGCTGTGGTCCAATTTCATTCATGTGCCTATCACCCGATGTGCATGTAACATTATTCATTGGCCCCTCCACAAGAGCCAACCCTTGGTAGTTAGTAACATGAACTTTGTTTATTTTTGTTATTATTATAATTATATGGGAAAATAAGGACGTCTAAATCTTTAATAGTATATTTATAATACATGTAATAGGAATTGACACACAAATTCCTTTTAATTCGAATCGTAATTTTTTTTTTTTTGACGAAATTAATACTAGTGCGCAGATCTTAAAAAATTAAAATCCGATGGAGATAAACAAAAGAATGTTAACAGCAAGGTACCATATGTGTCTATTCTTGAAACGTTAAAGAGTTTAGTTATATATTTATTAGTATGAGTGTCCGCTTCCGGCTTTTGCTAATTATCAATATAATCGTCCTCGTCATTTGCTAAGTTTAAAAAAAAAAAAACAACGTTCTTACCTGTTTCCAGGGAAAATGTCTAACAGCAGCAAAAGCTAGAGTGACAGCAGGATTCATATGAGCACCAGAGATGTGACCAACTGCATAGATCATTACGGTGACAATGAGTCCCCCAGCAACAGAGGCTCCAAGCTTTGATACCCTATGTTCATCATATGCACTCAAAGCAGCTGAGCCACAGGTCACAAACACCAGCAAATATGTTGCTATTATCTCAGCAATAACCTGCATACACATTAACAAATTTGCTTGGAAGTTTTTCGAAGAGAGAAAACAAAAGCCAGTAGCAGAATCTAAATTTATGTTTAGTTAGTTACCTTTCTGAGGAAACCAGGAGGATAATGTTCATTCCAAACAAGGCATAGTTTTGGCTTCTGGGATGGGGGGCTTTGCACTGACACAAGCTCATCAATATTTGTGTTAAGATTTGGATCAATTGATGCCATTTTTGTGTAAAGAAACAAAAACCCTTCAAAAATGGATAAAAAGAAATAATTGAGAGAGTGCCAAAGGAAAGAAAGAGCAAGCAAAGGTAGTGAATAATCTCAATGACTATGCCCTGATTATTGCATAAGTTTGTCACAGCTAGCCCGCTATTTATAATGGGCAATACCTCACCCACTCATGCATTATTGTCTTGCTCATGTAGCATGCGTGCATGATGGGGGAAGAGAAAATATAAAGAGGTAAATTCTTTCTTATCTATCTATTCTCAATTGGTCCTTAAATTTTTAAAAATCATTTTAGATTTTAAATATTATATATTCTTAGGGGTAAATGTTAATTTTTAGGATAAAAAACTATTTTTTTTTACGAGGTGTGACATTGACAAACAGCCGACCCCGCCATTATTAATTCATGAGATGTCGGAAAGAAGGTAGTATTTTTTTTTTTTTTGGGACCCTGAACAAGTAGGATTTTACACTAAAACACAAGTGACGGTTGTAAAGAATATTTCTTTTTTTTTTTTTTTTTGAATAAGAGAACAAATTGATAGAGAGAATTGACCCCGAAAGGGAATCAAAATTTTAAAAGAGCATTAGACACCTAAGGTCCATATTTATAATTCGTTTTCATTGCTTAAGGGTCCATGGATTTGCCAAAAAAAAGAATTTTTTTTCTTACTTTGTGGTTGGCAATGGATCCTTGCAATCACATAATGTCACTTGTCTGTGTAGGAGAGAAAATGATTGATCTTATCATTTACTCTGTTAATTAATGTATGCGATTAGCGTTATCATAGTTTGCATGAAAGGATTTGATACTAGATTTAGTTTAATAAGCAAGATAAATTGATGGGCATGATAGAAAAAGATTAAACCACTGAAATATTAATACTGTACGGAGTTCATTAGTTTTCTTTTCCCCACAGTAGGGGGGTGAAGGAGGCAACTCGATTAGTCTTAAGAAATAGTCTGTGGGACCCAGCTGAGTCCTCTTCAATCAATTTTATTTAACTGACAGTTTGGATTTGATTTTTTTAAATAAATAGAGAATTAAAAAATTAATGTGAGTTTTATCTACTTCACTATTTTTTTAAAATGTGTATATACAAGCGGGTCACAAATTTTAGATTGAAGAATAATCTAGTAATGCAATTAGGGAGTTTATTAACCAAGTTTAGACCCAAAAAAAAGATCAACAATCTAATTAATAATCAATAAAAGATAATCAACTGCGCAAATTTTTTTAATATTAATAGAATCTTTCCAACCTTCATCTTGGTGCGAGGGATAGCTCACTTTTCGAAAAAGGAAGATTTAAAGCGTTAAAGCTTGATTTGGAGCAAATGGACACGATCGATTGCATGACCCATGACGATAAAGAGTAATGTTTGGTCAAGAAGATATGCCTACTTCTCCTAATTCAAACTTAACATTCGGTCCATTTATCCCACAAATCATTTTAAGACAATGCAACGCTAACCAGCCATATTGCTGTATATTTTACCGGCAAAACGCTCTCTAACAATTAGGTGATTATATATATATATATATATATATTCCCTTTTCATTTTGGCCGCTATCTATGCATGTATTTTCAACAGCCTGGACTCTCAAATCTTTTGCCTTTTGTGTGGTGGCGAACAATGCAGCTTGCGTTACGGGAGATGCCTGCCCATAGGCCCGAGCTGCTTCTCACCCCGAAAGAACCGCTCCCGGGCCAGCCGGACTAGTGGTGTTATAGGTTCAAGACACACACTTGTAAACACAAATTTAGACATAATATTACTACCATTAGATGAAAGTTAACCAAGGGTAGAATTTAAAGTTGATATGAATTTTTTTTTATTTTTAAAAACTAACAAATTAATGCAGTGGCTCCCTATATAATAATAAATTATTATTCATTCTTCTCTCTCTTAATTAATATATTTTATCTTACTCTTTTATAATGTGACCTAAGTTAATTCATTTAATTTTTTTTTTCCATTTAAAGGAAAATTTCATTTGTCATGTCCTGAATTATCCTATAAAGCACAACACCCTTCTTCTTTGCATTAGGATAACTTAATGCCACCTTTCAATCTGCCCTCTCTCTTTTTACCCTAATTAGTTTATGAGACATTAACATCTAAAAATTGTAAATAGAACTATTACACATCTTTAATATATATGAGACATTAGGATCTAAAAAAATAACTAAAATTGCAATCTCAAACATAGTCACGGAAAAATAATAAATAATAGGTCACAAGAATTGATAAAGATATAAGAACGGTATATAAAAGTTACAGAAATATCATTGACTTGTTAACCATATGAATTGATAAATAAATAGTTGAAAGTAACCTACAAAATAAATGAATAAATAAACAAAGAACGAACACCATTGCTTACTATAAATATCATGTGAAGGTTGCTTAATATGTTTTATAATTGTTTTGACATTATACTATATTTAGGGGATAAAGTGTTTGATTTGCTCTTGTGTGTATGAATTGTTTTTTTTTTCTTTTGTGTTTTTACAAGAGAGAGATGATTAATACTATAAAAGAGAAAAGGAGAATATATTAAGTAAGAGAGAGAAAAACAAGCAATAATTTATTATTATGTGGGAATCCATTGCATTAGTTTGTTATTTTTTTTTTTAAAAAAAATCATATCAGCTTTAATCTCAACTCTATTAGCTCTAATATAATGGTCAAATATTTATGTTGTTTTTCAGGTGCAGGTGAACTTTCCTCAATTTTTCAATGAGGACATATTATTAAGTTATGCGGTATAATAATATTAAAAATTAACACGGCTTAACAGTGTGTCTACATAAAAGAGAAATGATGATGCCTACACAAAAGAAGAACTATATGTATATAAGCCCTATGATTTAATAGCTTTTTCGAATTTTAATAAAGCCTAGAAGTTTAGTATTATAACTTCTTTATATTTTTTTCAATCATTATTGATTTCTAAAATAGGGATTTAATTTTTTTAATTTTTCTATTATTTTTAAAATTTAATTTATTATTCTAACTTAAATTTATATTTAAAAAAAAACAAGGGGCCGGGTCTGTGCCCTTGTCTAGCCAAAGCCCACGGGCCTCGGTTGAGCGACCCCGGGTACTTTTTGTCCACTCTAATCAAGTGAGACGACTTTTACTGATTGAGCCGATTGGAGTCTAAAGCTTTGCCCGAGGGCCCTTGGACCAAAAGATGTGAAACTGCGAGCCTCTGGGCTCAGATTATTGGATGCACCGAAGCACCCAATCCTACTACTTGAAAACACAAAATTTTGAAAGAGAGATCAGTTTACACTTCATCAATAACTACATAAACTAGCTAGTTTGAATACTATCACAGTATTAAGTTAACAACACAATTGAAAACAAAGGGAATAATTCATGCCTTACTCCTCACAACTAGCATACACCAATTTAGTTAAAAAAAAAAAAAGTTAATAAAATAATTAGGGAAACCTTTTCATTTTGAATGAAAAAGTCCCACAGTACCCACAAGCTGGTATGAAAAAGTGAAAATATAAAGGTGTACGCTTTCCGTCGTGAGCTATCTTGATGTGGACGTGCACGTGCTTGAAACGAGTCCAACTCTTTTTGTTGTTTTGCCTGTGCAAATCCGTACGTTCAAAATGCATGCCCACCCTAAAGTAAACATTTTAGTCAATAATTAAAGTTACATCCCCCCCTATAACATATAATTTTCTTTTCACATAAAAAGATATCGTGAATGTTAGAGCTCTTTGATTAACTTAATTTTAAAGGGTTTAAAGTCATACGCATGAATTGCTCGCTTGCTGCCATAATAATGAACCGAAAGATAAGATGTTCGTGCATCAATGCATATATAAGAATTTCTAGATCCTAGTATATTAATTATATTCAGAGTGATTTTAGGGTATCTGCACTTTATTAAAAATATAAAACAACAATTGTAAAAGGATTTTATGATGTTGTAAAATTACTTGTAATATTTTAAAAATTATTTACAGCGTTGTGAAAATATTTCACATCGGTGTAAACGTCGTTCTTACATTTTTAATAAAGTGCAAGAATTTTAATTAAAAAAACTTCTATTATATTTTAAACTTTTATAAGAGCTTCGTTAGTTGAAAAATTGTAACATAAACTTTGGTGAATTAATAATGTGATAGACATTCAGCTTTGGTAGTGATCAATCGACTACCAAAGCTGTTCATATATAGCTTCTAGCTCACTTGACATAACTTTTGTCTCTACTTAACTTTTTTTTTTTTTTTTTATAGAATGCATATAGTCTTGCATAATTGTCTGTTCAACAAATCAAGCTGGTGGCATATTTTCCTCTATTGCTAAATTCAAGTTCGGCAACAGCTAGTAATTATGATTGTAGATTCATTGTATAGGAAACAATGTAATCCGGCTTCAGTTAAGTTTTCCAGCGTTTGCTCGATCGAAAGCTATTCTTTGAAATTAAAATATTCAAGTTTTCCTTTTTTGGAGGCGTGAGGGAGGATTTAATGAAATTAAAACAAAGTTCAAGTTAGGAACAATTCTTTAATTACAATATAAATGAATGGATGCTTCAATTCCTTCAAGAGGCAAAGAAAGAGGAGTACTAATCCTTCCAGCAAATCCTTTTGTTTACTAATTCTCTGCATAAAAGACCATGATCTGATTAAACACATTGCCTTAGAAGACTCTACCAAATGAATGCTCAAACGAGCCAGTGTGCTCCACTCAATACTCTTATATATATATATTAGATGATGATGTTATTTTAAGGGGAAAAAAATAGACTAAGATATAGGATATTATGGAAATTAATTTATTCGAGACCCAACTGTTAGAAAATTTCTAAAAGGAATAATCAAGTCTATTCTCTTCTTTTGCTTCCTATTTCAACATTCTCCCTTTAATTAAACTTATGCGAAATTCTACGGCTAAGATCCATTTCTTTTATTATTAATTTTTTTTTAAAATGAATTATTTAAAAAGCGAAACATATGACTTTTCTTCCCTGAAAATTCTCCTACTAATGGCTGCAAACCAAGCGTGGTATGGAGATTTATCTTGAAGGAAAAATTATAGCTTAATTTACGAATCGTATCCCATGCAAACTAGTTAACCTAAAAGAAGCCAGACACTTTTGGATATCATAAATTTCCCATAAATGTTCAACAATGTGATATTAAAGAATAAATAAAATAAAACTGCGTAGTGACATTGAAGCTGCTGGAAGAATTGTTGCTTCTGTCAATAAGTCTTAATTAATCCAACGGAGAATAATAACAACAAAAAAATAAAATAAAATAATGGAAAATTCTTCTCTCAATGCATCCTTCATTGTTCCTGATACTAACGAGCAGCAGCAGATCAACGACAAGCTAGGGCACGTACAAGAAAATAACATTGAGGCTGCTGGAAGAAGATTTGGTACTTACGACACAAATAATTATTCTGGCAACACTTCGTTTTTCAAAACATGTTTCAATGGATTCAATGCTTTGTCAGGTACTTTTCTTAACTAATTCTCAATTTATTCTTATCTTTTTTTTTTCTTAATTTGTTTCTTAATCAATAATGTATTTGCATTATACGTTTCTCTCGTTTGTGTGTGTGTGTGTGTATTTTGTGCTATGCCATATTGCAGCAAATTGGCTCTAGGGTTTTCAATTGGTGAACTGATAGGAGATATTTTCCTTTTTTCTTTTTTAATGATACGAGTTCATTTAAATTTAGAATATTCTACATAGCCCTAAAGTTGGACATATACGATCTAGTAATTAGGTTGAAATCAGATCAAAACACACATAAAAGCTGTGTCATATAATTATTCACACATTGAATTCTGACGACCACGAATTTGTAATGTTATATACTTATGTGGAGCATTGTGAACCAATTAAGTTTGGCCCATCCTTAATTACAACATGGATGAACAAAACAATTGAAATGTTATGTCAACTTCAATGTGTTCCTGTTGTCATTATTCTGAGGTGGGAGCCACACGAAAAAGCACACGTGTTTGTTATTGACTTCCAATTGATCAGCTTTCATTTAATGATTAATCGTTGGCTACTTCTCCACAACTCAGGTTCCATATAAGCCACACCTATTATTTTGAAATTACGGTAGAAAAGTGAAAGCGAAGTGCTTGTCGTAGATGTATCATATGTAGGGAGGCCTAGAGAGTGGACAAATTCAACAGTGACTTCGCAGGACATGGTATCTTACCTGAAGATCGTAAGCGGTTGCGTTGTTTGCATTAAAGTAACGTGTGCTATCACGTGTCCGCAAACGTGATTCACGCTTTTAGAAAAACTCACGTGAAGAGAAAAACACCCAGACTCCTAATGTTTGTACCAGTACATAACAAAATTCCCACCGTCCTAGGATTAGACACTCAATAATAGTTTAGAAGATCAGCTCTCTTTATATTGTGAATTATGTACGCTTTGGATCTATGCATGTTTTGGGTGTAGATAAAGGCAGTAATGTAGAATGGTGACTGCATCTACTTCACGAAATTGAGGAATGGTCATTTGAAATTAGAATCGTTAATAACGTTTACTTATTAAAATAGGGGCGGAGATAGGAATGAAGCAAGTGGGATCTACATTTTTAAAATAACATAATATGAATTTGATTCTTACGAGGGAGGGAGGGAATAATGTTCTCATTCTTTAAATTTTTTATTTTACTCTACTTAAATTTCATAATTTCATTTTTATCCTCAAATAAAATATTATTACATTATTGTTGTTGTTATTGTCGTCATTATCATTATTTTAATTGCTGTTGTTAATAATAATAATAATAAATTATTATAATAAATAACATCAATAATCAATGAAGGTCATTTTAGTAATTTGAAACAATCAATTTTGATTTTACCATAAAGTAAACACATCAATATGAAATGATATTTTTTCATTACACAATACATACGTTGAGATATGTAACAAAAATTTGAAACTTGTAATAATAAATATAATTAAGGATTTGAAAAGAAAGAGAAGAAAGGAGTAAGGAGTGTACCACACATCAGTTGTGTGATAGCCGTGCCCAAATTCATCAGTCATGACTATAGTTGCAGTATTAACGTTCCAGTAAAATAGCAATGGCTGCAAAAAGTGTCATAATGCAAGAGGACGTGATCAGGAAGCGTCCATTAGGGCTGCAACGGCACGCGTCTCGTAGACAACACGAGGATACTGACACGCTTAAAATGTGATTTAAACTTTGACTTTGCACCTTTCAAAGCTTTAGCAAAGCAACTATAAAAATCCTCCAAAGTTGTGAATTAACGACCCCTCTTAAAAATATATACCAAGTCTCTCCAAGTCTCATTCCTTGCCCTTATCTCTCAGTGAAGCGCCTTTCAACTTCATCTCTTCTCACATATTCAGTTACCCACACAAAGGTTTAAGCCTTAGCCATGTCTAATGATGATTCCTCATCTTTGGCTGTTCCTTTCCTTGTTGATGAGAAGCAACAAGGGCTTGGGAGCAAGCTTCAGGAAATAGAATCAAATCATCTTCATTACGATGATTCAAGAACAACCAAAACCTCTGTCTTAAAAACTTGTTTCAATGGAGTCAATGCTTTGTCAGGTTCTACTTCTTAGCTTCTTAAAACAATCTTCATTATTAGTTGAACTTTCTGATAAATCTGTTGTAGGACTCTATTGTCTGTTTGTTCCTCTTATAGTTAAAGTTCTTGACTGAAAGCTAGATTTTGTTGTATTGAATTGTTTGGCTACCTGCAGGAGTTGGAATTCTGTCAACTCCATATGCACTGGCATCAGGAGGATGGTTGAGCTTGATACTTCTGTTCTTCATCGCCGCAGTGACATTCTATTCAGGCTTGTTGATTAAAAGATGTATGGATGAGGATTCTAACATCAGAAGTTATCCTGATATAGGCGACCGAGCCTTTGGGCAGAAGGGGAGGCTAATTGTTTCCGTTTTCATGAACATAGAGCTCTACTTGGTTGCTACCGGATTCTTGATCTTGGAAGGAGATAACTTGGAGAATCTTTTTCCAAACATGGCAATTGAACTGGGAGGATTTACACTTGGTGGAAAGCAGTGCTTTGTTGTCATTATTGCTCTTATTATTCTGCCCACAGTTTGGCTTGACAATCTTAGCCTTCTTTCTTATGTTTCTGCAAGTGGGGTTTTAGCTTCTATTATCACACTTGGATCCATCGTTTGGACTGCTGCCTTTGATGGAGTTGGATTTCACCAGAAGGGAACACTTGTTAATTGGAAAGGAATGCCTTCTTCTATTAGCCTATATGCTTTTTGTTATTGTGCTCATCCTGTTTTCCCAACTCTGTACACTTCCATGAAGAAAAAACATCAATTCTCTTATGTAAGTGGAAAACTTTACTCCTCTTAATTTATTCAACTCGTTCATTAGAGCTTTCTAATTCTCAGTTTATGCTTATCATACAACATTGTATTTATTGCAGGTCCTGCTTGTCTGCTTTTTCTTGTGCACATTCATCTATGCATCAATGGCGATTTTCGGGTACATGATGTTTGGTTCTCAGGTTCAATCACAGATAACCTTAAATCTTCCAACTTCAAAACTGAGCTCAAGGTTGGCAATATACACCACCCTAGTCAATCCAATTGCCAAGTACGCATTGATGGTCACACCAATTGTGAATGCCATCAAAATGCGGGCTTCAACTCAATACAATAAGAGGCCATGCAGCGTCCTAATCAGTACTACCTTGGTAATAAGCACTGTGATTGTAGCCCTTGTAGTCCCTTTTTTCGGGTATCTCATGACGCTGGTGGGAGCGTTTTTGAGTGTCACAGCTTCAGTTATACTACCCTGCTTATGCTATCTCAAGATTTCTGGGGCCTACCGCAGATATGGCATTGAAATGATAGCCATTCTCGGCATTGTTTCAATAGGTGTTATAGTTGCAGTAATTGGTACCTATGTATCGCTCGTACAAATAATTGGGCACTATTTGTAAGCGTTTATATTTGTGCCTGGTGAAGACTAGACTGCAACGGGCTCCTCGCTACCACCACTACTGAGGCAAGCATCATGCTCTTCAGAAACCTCGAAGCTTGAGAGGAGGATCTTGATGACACTTGATCATCCCAATGAACTGACAGAACCAAGGCAGCAAGCTCGTAATAATGCTGCTTATGCTTGCCTCCTGTGTTGACGGCTGATTCTGCAGGTGTGCTTGAAGAGCAGTACCAAAGAGCTGGCTACCTAGCACATGTAGTTATCTAATGTCATATCTTTGATGGAATAAGCACGTTGTTGAATGGAGAGCATGTCTTAAGGAATTAATTAACCATCTTGCCCGCAAGAAGACATAACTTAGGCTCAATTAGTTTTGTAAGATTCTTGCTTGCAGAGAGAACACAACAAGAAACTATTTGTTTGTTTGTTTTGTTTTTATATTTATATTTATAATTTTTTTTATTTGAACGCGTAGTAAAAGTTTTAATCAAATTTAATTCTAGATATTTTTTATGGAGATAAAATTATAATAAAATAGCTTAGACACATGTAAGAACATATGGATCCAAAAAGATTAGTAGATTTCGCCTGAATAGCAAAGAAAGCGGAAGAGGCAAACCCTTCTTAAATCCAAAATGGCAAGTGGGCAATAAATGCACCATACGGAGTGAAGAAATGGGCTAGTCAACAGGCAATAGGTAGAGATGGCTAACGGGCTGGGCTGGCAAGAAAGATGTATGTCGGTTCCTATTTGTGCCATGTTGTATTCATTACGTGCTTCGTTTCGTGCCGTGCTAAGTCTAATTTTTTGTTTAAGCCCAACCCAACACGCATGTGCACATGCCTGCCGTGCAAAATACGCATCGGCAATTCTATGTAATTTTTTTGAGTCCATGTGGCCTATTAAAATTTAATAAAATCAAATGTTCAAAATTCAAGTCTATATTCAATAAGAATAAACTAATAATAATAAGAGAATGTAATACTAATTATTAAGTTAGATCCTACGATATTTTAGAATTCTTTTTTAATATTTAACAATAACAATAATAATAAATTTTTTTTAAGGATTAAATTAATTGTCAACTTGAACTTATATAGAATCATAGATCATAGTATATAATAACATTAATTCATACATTTTATAAAATTATGATATCATCTATTCATTTAATAAATTATAAACAAAAAAAAATTAGAGTCTTTTTTTGAAACTGAGAATTAAATGAATTTAAAAGACTTACACTAATAAAATATATTAAAAGATTCAATTTCAAGTTGTTTGTAAGACTATAAAATTTTAAATTTATTTTTATTAAAAAGTGAAATATGTTTATTTCGGTTTTTTTTTTCACGTGCTGTGTTTTAATCCATTGCCTAAAATTCTAATTTTAGCCCAGCCCGTGCAGTGCCATGTTATACGCCCTATCAAAAATATGTACATATCATGTCATGCCCATGCTAGGCCATGTGCCCTCGGCCCTTGTCCATCTCTAGTAATAAAAACCTTTTAAAAAATGGGAGTCTTTAGTGATTTATACCAAGAAAGTATGTTTTATGGATTGGAGGAATTTCGACTAGAAGGAAGATATATACTTAAGTAAAAGATTTAAGCATTAATGAGATCTGCTGATGAAACAATAGTGACAAAGTAAAGATAAAGCTCTTACAAAGTGAGAGATGAATAACTATTTTACTACTAATATGAAAAAAAATTTAAATGATTTTTCCCCTCCCGCGAGGATAGGGGCTTGAAATGATAACAACAACAATAAATTAGTTGTTTAATTTGAAATTCTCTTTCAATCCAAATACTGTAGTCAAGTTTGGCAACAACAACTTGTAGTAATGATTATAGTCGTTTCACAATCTACATGTGATTGTTAATAACGGTCATTGTCATCTTCAATTAAATAATTAATATATTAAGTGAAGGAAAGACGATAGAGGCCAGCGGAAAAAATAGCATACAGAATTGAATATGTCAAGGCGTGGAAGAAAAGAAAGGGGTTTTTGTTGATGATGATATGGTAGTCATTATCTTCTTCTTTATTTTTTTAAATCTAGTCAAACCGTTCAGCGTCAAAGAAATATAGTCAAAACGATTAAGAAATCACTGGAGATTTGTTTCTCATTTGTCATGCAAGCGACTGTTACGTGTTTCATTTTTTTATGTTCTCTCTCGCTTGTTCAAACCTGCACTCCAGTATAATTAATTCATTGACTCACACACACACACACACGTTGAATGATCTCAATCTCGTCAGGGCTAGGATATTATTAAATAAAATAAAATAAAATAAGTGCATTGAATCAGGGGTAATACTAAACTTTAATCCTCGAAGGAAATTGAATATTAGAGCGAAAACTAGAAACAAAATGAAAGTGTAATTGTTAACAATGACTCGTACTTTCACCTTAGATATTTTTACTAAAAAAATACTTAAAATAATGATACCACACATGAAGTTGCGACGCTATAATTACATAATTGAGAGTCATTTATTCATTTGCTGTTAGCTTTTTAACGGGATGGTATGATATAATTATATATACGAGATACAAAATTGATACGGTAGCTACAACAACCAATCTATTAATTGTTTTTTTTTTTTTGGCTAAAATTCATTTAATTAGTTTGTTCTTTTTCTTGCTTGTTGCATGCTAAATTTGTTTGAATTTTGAATTACATTAGACAAAAATATTGTATATTAGAATTGTTGAATCTGTTCTGTGAGTATCGATCTCTGATCTCTCTTTCTTTAGATCCAACGGAGAATAATCAAAACAACAAACCAGTAATAGATGGATAATTCTTCTCTGAATGCAACGCTGATTGTTCTTGACATTACAGATCACGTGGAAGAAAACAATATTAAGAGAGGAAAAATACTTCATAAGGACTCAAATAATTCTGCAGGCGTACCACAACTACTTGTGTTTTCAAAACATGCTTCCATGGATTCAATGCTTTGTCAGGTTCTTTTCTTATCTGATCTTGTCATTCACTGTCTCTCCGCTTGTTTGTTTAGCACACATACAATATGATCAACTTCTATTTGAATTTTTTCCCTTATGGATCACGCGGAAAACAAATTTTTCCAAGTGTTAGGTAAACTCATAAATCACCCGCTATCACTTGATTTCTCAATTTCCTTTCTAAGTGGACTTGATTACTTTGGGTGGCTCAAGGTTTTTAAAAGTTCAGATTAAGATAGATTTCTAAATCCTAATCTGCATATAATGCAGATTTTTTTTTTTTTAATATTTGAAAAGTTTAGAGTTTATACATTTTCTAAAAAATAAAAGATATTGGATATGTAATTTTGTGTCGTGTTGAAGTAGGTGTTTGATAGACCACCGATAATTGTAATGTCAATAATTCAAGAAAGACAAAAAAAAAATGCTAGCCGTGTGTTGCATTTGATGATCTAATTGAATAAAATCCTTTAATTTGAAACGAGAAAACTGAAACTAGGAGAGGATTTTAACTCTCTTAAATTGTTTTGCATTGTTAAAAAAAAAAAAAAGTTTTAAATAGTTGTAAAAGCATTTCATGAAATTCTAATATATAAAACAAAAGTTAAGGAACAGAAAACTATAGAAGCACCCCGAAAGCAGCGTCGGGCTGAAATCAAATGAATGCACTTGATCTTGAACAAATCAAAAGTGGTCCTCAGATTTATGTTCTTGGCCGCTTCTCCATGACTCAAAATAAAGTATTATTCTTATCCTTGAAAGCGAAAGAAAATTCAATGTAAGTTTTGGTAATATTGTAGCACAAACGATTCGGTTATTAGACACAGTTTTTAGGTAGATGGAATTCAGCCACATCCGGGTTCGACATAAGAAAATTTGTTAAAAAATTATAGGCGATTGCCTTGTTTACAAGTATCCGAGTTGTTGCCAACATGTAGCTAGGGAGACAAAAAAAAATAGCAAGTACTCTAATGCACAGATGCTTCATGTGGCCATTGTAATTATATATAATAAGGCAGGTTTGATATTCGGTATCACATTGATGTTTATGAGAATCCTTGATTGATTAGCGTGAATGGTGCCGGAATGATATTATTGAAATCTTTATAGCACGATTATTCTCAGGAGAATGTTATTCTAACGAGACTTTAGAAGTTAAATAATTTTTAATAGGAGGCGTGGGTGAGCTAGCTGGCATCACCATATAAAAAAAAGTGCTAATATGTTGAAATTTCTATCAAGTACTTTCTCCCTGCTGCTTCTGAAAAATTCCAAATGAAAAAGAAGCAAAAAATCCTTCAGTTAAAGATGTAATTAAAAGCTTCTAGAACTTCTCAGCCTCCCATTTGACCTTTGAACTTTCTAATGCTCACCTATAAAGTACGCGTGCTTAATTGCGTGACTCGTTTGATCATTATCTTTATCGATAAGCTGTTTGCGAGTTCATATTATTTTACGTTTTATGATGTTGATCGTGTGAGCAAGGTGAAGGGTAGTAACCCGGCTGGATTTTCGTGGTAACCCAATAAAAAGCCTCCATCTCTACGCTAAAAACATAGCTGCCGTTCCCGCACGTGGCAATTTTCACGTTATACATGTATCAGTACTTTTGAACACCAGTCAAAATCAAAATTTCAAAAGTTGGTGGACACATACACACACAAACATGGATTGCCTTCATATAAATGTCCCTAGTATTCCTTCGCGGCTGCCATAAAAGATTTACAGTTGGAATTCCATTCACATAAACGGACAAAAAGTCATTGAATCTTGCATAATTAATTGTCCCATTTTGTTCAAGCTTGTTTCAAATTTCTGTTAGAGTTGGTCCTGCCCACAAGCTACACCCCTCTAGAGTGGTTTTGATCTATCATAAATCCAGAAGTTAAGAGTACTAGTTACTAAGCGGATGGAAAATACCTCGCATCGGTTGAAATTGAAAACTAGGCTATCAGTTAATATAAGGTTAAGTGTTGATTGCAATGTGAATGACTTGCAGATGAATTTGGCCTTGAGTGGCGGTGATAGATAGCCAATGTAAATGACTTGGGATTTCTATAGGATATTAAAGCTAGAGCCTAGACTCACCTACTAATCGGCAAACACTATTTTATTAAGTGACAGCAATGAATAAAAAATATCTCATATTAGAAAACTATATATATGTATAGAGAGAGTCTATAATTATATATTCATGTACCCGCCACATAGTCAAAATTTCACTGATTTGTATTAGAATAGCAATGGCGTCTCTATTAATTCGCTTGAAGAGTTGATGCCATAATCCGGGAGGAAGTAGCAACTAAGCAAGTAACTCAGTAAACGGTCAAAACAGATTCTCCAGAAGGACGCTTTTGTATTGCAGCATTAGGACAATAAATGCTGACACCATTTTCTTTCTTTCTTTTTTCCAAATTTGCTGGCGCCTTTGAACTTAAAATGCTGACACCTTTGCATTGCATTACAACAAGTTACAAAGCTTAGCCAAAGAAACTACAAAAACTACTCAAAATTTCAAAATCTGCCAATTAATTTACTCCTTAAATTAGCAAGTCTCTCGTTGGATTCTTACCCCTTCTCCTTCTGTAGCACCTTTTAACTTTATCTCTTCTTCCTCACATACTCGGTCACACTAAGCCTTAGCCATGTTTAATGCTGATGCTTCATGTTTGGATGTGCCCTTCCTCGTTGATGAGAACCAACAAGGGCCAGGAAGCAAGCTTAATGAAATAGAAGCAAATCATCTTAGTAATGGTGATTCAAGAACAAGCAAAACCTCTTTCTTCAAAACTTGTTTCAATGGAGTCAATGCTTTGTCAGGTTCTACTTCTAAGCTTCTTCTTAAAACAATCAAAATCAGTTGAATATATTGATTGAACTGTCAGATAAATCTGTCGTATCATTCTATTATCTATTTAGTTCACTGCTTGAAATTGTTTTTCGATTTTTTTTTTCTGAGTGCCAAAGATGAACAATGAGTACATATATTAGCTAGGAGTTTAATTAGCATCATTCCATAGCTTATTCTTCACATTTAAGCAAGCAGTGTGGTTCACTAACTAATTTTCAATTGTTTTGGTGCCAGGAGTTGGGATCCTGTCAACCCCATATGCACTAGCATCAGGAGGATGGTTGAGCTTGATACTTTTGTTCCTTATCGCCGTAGCAACATTCTATTCAGGCTTGTTGATTAAAAGATGCATGGACCTGGATTCTAACATCAAAAGTTATCCCGATATAGGCGACCGGGCATTTGGGAAGAATGGGAGACTAATTGTTTCAATTTTCATGAACGTAGAGCTCTACTTGGTTGCCACTGGATTCCTGATACTGGAAGGAGATAACTTGGAGAATCTTTTTCCAAACATGGCAATTGAACTCGGAGGATTGACACTTGGTGGAAAGCAGTGCTTTGTTGTCATTATTTCTCTTATTATTCTGCCCACAGTCTGGCTTGACAATCTTAGCCTTCTTTCTTATGTTTCTGCCAGTGGGGTTTTAGCTTCTATTATCACACTTGGATCAATTTTTTCTACTGGTGCCTTTGATGGAGTTGGATTTCACCAAAAGGGAACACTTGTTAATTGGAAAGGAATCCCTACCTCTATTAGCTTATATGCTTTTTGTTACTGTGCTCATCCTGTTTTCCCAACTCTGTATACTTCCATGAAGAAAAAGCATCAGTTCTCTTGTGTAAGTAAAAGTTTGTTTCTGTTTCATTTCATTCTTTTGAGCTATGTAATGCTGTACTTATGCCTATGACATAACATTGTGTTATTGCAGGTCCTGCTCGTCTGCTTTTTCTTGTGTACATTCATTTATGCATCAATGGCAGTTTTTGGGTACTTGATGTTCGGGTCTGAGGTTCAATCACAGATAACTTTAAATCTACCAACCACAAAATTGAGCTCAAGAGTGGCAATATACACCACTCTGGTAAATCCCATTGCCAAATATGCATTGATGGTTACACCAATTGTGAATACCATCAAAATGCGGTTTTCAACTGAGTACAGTAGGAGGCCATATAGCATCCTAATCAGCACCGGCTTTGTAATAAGCACTGCGATTGTTGCCCTTGTTGTCCCTTTTTTTGGCTACCTCATGGCACTGGTTGGAGCATTTTTGAGTATGACGGCTTCAGTTATACTACCCTGCTTATGTTATCTGAAGATTTCAGGTGCATACCGTAGATATGGCTGTGAAATGATGGCCATTCTTGGCATTGTATCATTGGGCGTTTTGATAGCAGTAGTAGGTACTTATGTATCTCTTGTGCAAATAATTGGACGCTATGTATAAAAATGTTAAACTACTAGGTTTGTTACAGTAACCAATCTATTTTTTCCTTCAATTCTCAAAAGTTACGAAGGCTACTTAACGTATTCCATTTTGTCTATTTATCAAATATTACCCTGTATTCCTCACATTTGGTTAGAAATACAGCCTTTCATACTTCCCTGACCTAAATGGAGATCGTTGGTTCTTGTAAGAGGGCAATACCACCACCCCCCCCAACAAAAAAAAAGGGATCCTCGGCCACTCACTTTAACAGAAGCTGACAAATGAATGAGAAAATGTAGGCAAAACAGTGGACAAGTTACAAAAGAAATGAAGAAGGGAAGGGAGGAAACAGGGGACCAATTATAACAAAAAAAAAAAAACTTAAAACTTCAGCCGCATCTTGTAAAGTTTATGCCGTTGTCACTTCCTCTTTTAATTAAGGAGTTAATGCTGTTAGCGCCTTGTTATTTAGCAGATACTCTTAGCAGCCTCAAGGTAAGGTACAGGACATCACAAAAAGAATAGTTAAGCTAAATGAATCGGAGTAGCAAGTAGAATATGATTCACGGAAAAATCAAACTGACCGCAGACATCCACCGTTTGAGACACAAGCAGATAAAAAATTAAAAATTTAGTACCTTCATGTGCAAGTTCAATGTTTCAAGTATCTGGTATATTCCTGCAAGTTCAACCTGAGAATCATACCCAGAATAGAACCTATGAATAGATCCTCCAAGCTCTACCCAACTCATTCCTTTCATCTTCTTCAACCCACCATTTTTCATAAACCTTCTTACATTTGATACTTTCTCCCACATCCCGACCTCAGCATACATGTTTGCAACAATCACCAGATTCTGACTTCCCCTGGGCTCCAATTCAAGCAGCCTCCTTCTCACCTCGTTCCCCACTCCATCTTGGTCTTTAGCATCATGAATGCTGCACGCACTCAACAGTGCCCTCAACACAATTGGGTTAGGCTGAAAAGGCATGTTCATTATGAAAGCGTAGGCCTCTTTTAGATGGCCAGCACGAGCCAAGATATCCGCCATGGTATGGTAATGTATACGCATGGGTTTAATCCCATGCACATGCTCCATCTCATGAAAGTACCGGTACCCATCTTCCACCATTCCAGCATGGTTACAGGCACAAAGAACCCCAAGAAAAGTGACATAATTTGGACTTATTGAAGAATTTTTCATATTTGAAAAAAGTCCAAGAGCTTCCTCAGCATACCCATGGTGGGCTAATCCCAAAATCATAGCACTCCATGTCCAAACATTTATCTCCTCCATCCTGCTGAACAATAACCTAGCACAACCTACGGCTCCACACTTTGTGTACATATCGATAAGAGCAGTACCCAATTGACAATTCAACACCGTTCCTCTCTCAATCAACTGCGAATGAACCCATTTCCCCAAGCTTAAATTTCCAAGTTCTGTACATGCAGAGAGCACAACCAACATTGTGGTCTCATCCGGCTCAAACCCGAAATCCTTCATTTTAACAAAATACCCAACTGCCTCTCGTAACCACAAATTCTCAACACAAACAGTTATAATCACATTCCACGAAACCACACTTCTCTCACACATATCGTCAAATACCTTACACGCATCTCTTTTTCTCCTACAGGACCCATAAAAATGAACCAAATTAGTATTAGTATACACATCCGAGTCCAACCCACTCTTCGTAACATCCGCCTGAACCTGTATCCCTTCATTAAGTCCGAAAATCTCTGCACACGCCTTTAAAACAAAAGGGTAGGTAAATTCAGCAGGTTTAATTCCTCTTCTTTTCATATCAATAAAAACCCAAATGGCCTCTCTTGGTCTATCACTCCAGGCATAGCCTCTGATGAGATTGTTCCAAGGAATGGGTACTGAATCATTAACGTAGTTACGAATAATTGAACGCGCGTACGTTAAGTTTTTGGGGGATGGTAAAGTGTAAAAGCGAACGAGTTCCTTCAAAATTCGGGCGTCGTTTTGGAGACCAGAGACAAGGATTTGTGCATGGATTTGATAGAGGTGCTTTTTGGAGCAGCAGAGCTTTAGAAAAGAGAGGCATTGGTGGGCTTTAGAGAGCAAATTTGAATTACAGTTGGAGGGTTTTGGAGGGAAGATGTGATTGGTTGTTGGGACTGGAAAACGAACCATGCGATGAACCATGTTTGGCCAAACCTATTTCAAGAAATAGAAAGCAAATTTACCCAGTTTCATCGTTTACATTTTTACCCCTGAAACCTATAACATTTATGACACAACCTCCTAAGCTTTGTTGTTTCTCTTTATTAGCCCCCTTTGAATTCATGGAATGAAAAACTCAAAACATAAAGATATGGCCCGTAATTTATTTTATTTCGTCTTTTTAGCCTGATGTGAGCAGCAGATAAAAAGAGTTTTTTGCTTGGTACTTGCTTAATTTAATAAAATAAAACAGATTTATTGAAAAATTAAATAAGGGAAAATGTTGGCTCTCATAAAATCTTGACTATGTGATTAATATCTCCAAGTTATTTTATATTTGTCGCAACAATTCTTTGTAAAACTCTATATATATTGAGAACATGTTTTTAAAATATATATTTCAAAGAATGCCAAGATAGGAAGTCAAAATAGTAATTCTGTGCATTGAAAGCTCTTACTATGCTGTAAATTTGTACCACGGATACAAATATCTACAAGATTTGTCTTGCTTCAGTTGCTAAATTTTGTGTGCTGCAGTATGAGTACAAAATAAGGGTACAATCTATTATTAATCACACTACAAAATTACAAATATTCCACCCCCCCCCCCCCCCCCCCCCAAACAAAAAAAAAAACCTTCTTTAGGTACTAATCAACTGTCGGATCGGAGTTCTATCAATTGGAGCCGCAGATACATCAGTAAATTCTGATAGAACCGCCCGGAATTTGTCTCCTGAAAGTGTTTCCTTCTCCATAAGCACATCCACAAGCTTATCAATGGCTTCCCTGTTATTCCTTATGTGATTCTTCGCAACCTCGTAAGCACTTTCAATTATATTTCTCACTGTTCTATCAATGTCGTCTGCAAGTTTTTCTGACATTGAGTTTCTTGCTAACATCCTCATCACGACATCACTGCTTTGCACTGAAGGATCAATCAGTGTCCACGGCCCAATTTCGGACATGCCATATCTTGTTACCATCTGTGTAACAAATTAAGAAATATTGTTAGCAGCAGGTTGAAAGTTCAGAAAATTCTGTAAGCGGGAACACTTTGTGGGAGCATGTTACAAAACCTGTCTGGCTATCTGGGTAATTTGTTGCAAGTCCCCTGCTGCTCCAGTTGTAACTTCTGCTTCTCCGAAAATCACTTCCTCAGCTGCTCTTCCTCCAAGTCCTCCAACAATCCTAGCAAAAAGCTGTTGCTTGGAGATGAGTGCAGGATCTTCACCAGGAATGAACCATGTTAGCCCTCGGGCTTGACCTCTAGGGATCAGAGTTACTTTCTGTACAGGATCATGTCCTGGAGTCAATGTCCTGTAAAATATATGTAGCATTTTTTTATAACCGTTGTCATTCAGCTTAATTTAAAAGCACAAAGCTAAAACGTTTGGTAAACATATTTTATTTTTCCCAAAAAAATTTCTCAACTAGTGATTCTATTTTATAATAGCAAACAAGCCCTCAATATACTTACGCACAAACAGTGTGCCCAATTTCGTGGTAAGCAACCAGGATCTTGCTCTTTCCATCAGTCATCTTGGTGCCCTCCATTCCGGCCACTATTCGATCAATTGAATCATCAATTTCTTTCAGAGTAATCTTGACTTTGCCTCTCCTACCAGCCAGAATGGCAGCTTCATTCATTAAGTTTGCCAGGTCTGCACCACTGAATCCTGGAGTCCTCATGGCAATAACACTAAGAGACACATCCTTGTCAAGCTTCTTGTTGTTGCTATGCACCTTTAATATTTGCTCTCTCCCTCTTATACCAGGCAGCCCAACACTGACCTGCTCAAACAACAACAAAAATGTCTGATGATTTCTAATCAAAATCTCTCAAGTTACCACTTGACGCAGAAGTTCAAGCCTGGTAGGTATGGTAGGTAAAGGCTCAAGGCCAAAACCAATACCAAGCAAGCTTGTTATGTGAACCAAGCTCAAACAAAGAGTGTGTGTTACTTAAATTTAACTTACCTGTCTGTCAAATCTTCCAGGCCTAAGCAAAGCAGAATCAAGAATTTCGGGCCGATTTGTAGCAGCAATAACAATCACTCCACTGTTCCCAGTGAAACCATCCATTTCAGTAAGCAACTGGTTCAAAGTTTGCTCCCTTTCATCATTTCCTCCACCAATGCCAGTTCCTCTCTCCCTCCCCACTGCATCTATTTCATCAATAAACACCAAGCATGGCGAATTCGACTTGGCCTTGTTAAACAAATCTCTTACTCTTGAAGCTCCTACACCAACAAACATCTCAATAAACTCCGATCCTGACAGAGAAAAAAAGGGAACCCCTGCTTCTCCAGCTATGGCCTTAGCCAACAGTGTCTTTCCTGTCCCTGGTGGCCCAACTAATAGAACTCCTTTTGGAATTTTTGCACCAACTGCAGCAAATTTCTCTGGTGTCCGAAGGAATTGCACAATCTCTTGAAAATCTTGCTTTGCTTCATCAACTCCAGCCACGTCATCAAATGTCACTCCTGTATTAGGCTCCATCTCAAATTTGGCCTTGCTCCTGCTTACAGGTAAAATACAATATTAATGGATGCTATGACCATTCCTCTCTTTCGGACGTAGGCATTTTGTTAAATTACTTACCTCTATACAGAGAATTGCTAAACGACAAAAAATTTGCTCAGTTCTTCCTACAAATAGCTACTGATCCACATTTTAACAAATTACAAATGCCCGCGCTTGAGAATTTTCAAAAATATATAATCCAAGTCGTACCTTCCAAGGCCAAATGGCAGGTTAGGACCTCCAGGACTGTTTACAGAAGATGATCTTAAAAACAAAGAGCCAAGTAGTAATAATGGAAAGCCAAAATTTGCTAGGAAGTCCAGTAAAGAAACTCCCCAATTCATTTCCATTGGATGAGCAGCAAAATCAACATTCTTCTCTTTCATTTTCCTCAACAACTCTTGTGGCAATCCTGGCAACTGAACTTTGACCCTCTGGATTTTGTCAAGTGCTTGATTATATATCTCAGCGATCGCAACGGTTCCATTCTCAAACAAATCTACTTTCTTGACACTACCTTCATCTAAGTACTGCAAGAATCTTGAATAAGTCATTCTATTTGAAGTATACTCAATTGGGCTCTCAGGTTCAGCTGATTTTGCTGGCTGAGCAAGAGACACCCCTCCTAAAAGCCCGAAGGCAGTGGAATTTAACAGCTTTCTTTTACTAAGTTTGACATCTGTAGGTGTTTTATGAGAAGAGCTTTCTCTGAAAGTGCTTTTTGGGATGCGAGTATTTTTTGTAATGTCCTGAGATTTGCAGATTGGAAGGTGGGAGATGGACAAAGTCACGGCAAGAGACATTGGTTGTTCGCTTAGTTTGTTAAGCTGATTTCTGCTTCTGGTTTCTGACTTCGTGGTTAAAGTTTATCTCGGGAGGGAAAGTGAAGAACCGTTCGTTAAATAGTGATAATAGGATGTTTCCAGGACTTCCATTTGGCTTTTCTTGAGTTGATATTACTTGCTTAATTAGTCTAACATCTTGAAGGATCTAGAAAACGCACCTGAGAGCTTTTATATACATGACTGAGTGCCTCCGCAATCGTATATCAGTCCCTGGAAAAGTCCAAGCTGAATCATGGGATGTAAAGCCAAAAACCGTAAGAAAAATTCATATCCTCTTTCTCCATCAACCATACACATGGACATACACTTCTTTGCGTCTCTCTGGTTTCATGAATTTTACAACCATACACCTGGAAATTACGAGGTGGTGGACATCTGGACTTTCGTGGGTCTAATTAATCATTTCCCAAAATTAGGGCACGTCATAATTTTTATATGTGGTAGGAAATTCATTAACAGTGCGTTTGATATATTATGTTATATTATTTGAGTATTAATTATATTGTATTACATTGTATGTATTGTATTAATTTATAAAATAATATTATGTTTAGTTTTGTATAGACTTTATTATGTAAATTATTATTTTATTATTAATGTTAATATTTATTGAATTAAAAATAATTTAATATTTTATTGTCAGTTATATTAAATTATTGTACAAATTTTCTAAATAAAAAGAATGATAGATTGCATTAATTAATGCATTGCAATCTAATTTCGGGTACCAAATACACCCTCAATGTCTACTTTTTCCAAACCTTTTTATACACTAATATTACACTAAACAGAAGACCGTAAAGGTGGGTGAGGAACGCACTGAATGCAACAAAATGATGGTCGCAATTAAGAAGCCAAGGAGAGAACTAACGCCCACAATGTAAGATATACAAGCTAGTGCATTAATATAAATATGTAGCTTTTGGTAAGAAAGTGAGAGGTGGTCAAATATTTATATGATCATAATTCCATACGCTGCGACATTGCTGTAACCACTCCAATTTGGTAGGCTTTGAACAAACACTTGAAAAATAAGTACCAACGGTAATAGAACTAGGCAACTAGCATAGGCTTATGAAATTGCTGACTTAGTTTCACGATTGTCCCCATTTTGGTCAACAAGCCTTGTGGTCACATAATTCATGGGATACCGTATTTAGCCCTAGATCTGATGAGTTTCTTGTCTTTATTTTTTTTAGTAAAATTATTCGCGTAATCAAATTAATTTAATATTTCAATATATAATTTTAATCTAGTTCTTTGTAATCATTAAAATAAAAATTAAGCTACTTATTCCAAAAAAAGAAATCAGAAAATTCGTCCCAAATGAGTTGGTACGTGGAGGTGGCACCCATCAAGTGGCAAAAGATTTTTTAAAAAATTTGTTACAAATTAATTTAATTCCACATGATGAGTGACATCTCATCTAAAACAGATCTCTTCAGAAAAATTTTAGGATATGATTTTAACATTTATTTATCTATATTGATTCGAATTGAATTGATCTATTCCAATTAAATTAAATTTTGAAGAACCTATCCTAAATTGCCATGAATAAATAAATATTTGTAATAACTAAGAAGAGTTTTTTGTGCAAGGAACTAGTCAAAGTTCCAAGCCCCCACAAAACAGAAAGAAAGCAAAAGGAAAGAAAAGGAAAGAAAAGAAAAGAAAAGAATCCCAGTCAAAGCTACATGTAAATCTTTTCTTTTTCCTTACGCAGTCTCAAAACGGTGTCGTAAAATTCTAACTCAGAACGCCCGGGGAGCCGGCAGCACTACATATTACACATATTAACTGTCAACAACCTGGCCATCTTTCAGTGGCGTGATTGGCAATTTACAAGAGCATAGATCGTCCTAGATTGTATTTACCAAGACACAACACAAGACAGCAAAAGCAACACCTGATCAGAACAACAATCGCTTTCACTTTGTTTGTTCTGGCGTAGACTTCAAGTTCATAAAAATAATAATTAGTAATATGTAATAATAATAGAATATTAATAAGCTTAAAGTCTTAAACTTACAAACAACAGTTGCCTTTCACCAAACAACACAACCAATCTTCATTTTTTACTCGTATTTTCTTGGTTTCTAAGCCCTTTTCTAGTTTCTGTGTCCTCTTCATCTTCTCTTATGTTTGCAGAACTGATTTTAAGGTATGTGTTTATGTAGTAATCGTATTTATCTTATGCTGCTGTTGTTTGAATTGACGCAGTTCGTTTAATGAATGCAGATGAACTTGATATGTGATTATTTATTTCTCTTCTGGGGTTAGTTTGTAATTGATGGTTGGTTCTTGTTTCAGTTTTTTGTATTCTAGTGTTTTTGGTCAGTTTTTTTCTTTTTTGCCAATGATTGGTCGTGATTTTAGAATTTGGAAATGGGGTTTTGTTGCTTCTAAGAGCGTGACACTGCATTTTGAATTTGATGGGAGTTTAAAACAGTTAAGAGTCTTGAACCGGTTTGGCTTATTTTGGGGTCATAATGCGTGTAGAATTTTTAATTGGAATCTATCAATGTGTTGCAACAGTTTTTACATTTTAGACCTTTTTCGTGAAACAGAAAACATTACTACGAGTGATTTCATACAAGGATGTATTGTTCTTCAATTGCAGATCATCAATTTCAGTTTCATCATCACTTGGGTTGTGTGGATTCGTCTTGTAATGTGTACAATATTAGCTAGAGAGGCACTTTGAGAGACTCGGCAAGTGTTTGGGCTTTGATTTGTTAACCATCGATGTGAAAGTGTTAAAGAAAAATGAAGAAATGGTTTGGCGGCGGTTTGATTGGGTTCTTTCTTGTGCTACTAGTTCTGAGGTATGCCGTGCTGGAAAGGCTGGAAAACCCATTTGGGGAGAGCCCTTTGTTTGTTCCTATTACCATCAACTCAACTGATCCACTTGAATCACATCAAGATGCTGTTCCACCTATCATTGAACCTCAAGATTCTGCTAATCAAGTTATTTCTGCTGATACATTGGTGTCTAGTCTTTTTCTTAGAAGGAACTTCTCTGAAGAAGTGCAAAGTTCTTTGATGACATGGAATCGGATGAAGCATCTGATTAAGTACTCCCAGGGCCTGCCTAATGCAGTAGAGGCTTTTCGAGAAGCTGGAGTTGCATGGGACAATCTTATGGATTCCTTTGGAAAGGACCAAAATGGTGACTTAAATGGAAGTTCAGTTCACAAAGTGAGGGGGAAACAATGTCCACATTTTCTTAGTAATATTAATGCCACAGGATTTGGTGATAGTGGTTACAGACTACGTATTCCTTGTGGCCTGATTCAGGGTTCTTCTATTACTATAATAGGCATTCCAAATGGCCTTCTTGGTGATTTTCGAATTGATCTTACTGGGGAGCCTATTCCAGGGGAGGCAGATCCTCCTTTAGTTTTGCATTACAATGTACGACTTCATGGTGATAAAGTAACCGAGAATCCTGTAATTGTTCAAAACACATGGACTGCAACACAAGATTGGGGTGAAGAGGAGCGATGCCCCTCACCAGTTCCCAGTGAAAATAAGAAAGGTATTGGTATTCATCATTTCCTCTGTTGTTAGAGTTTTGCAATCTGAAATAAATTTTATGGCCTGATGTATCAGTTCTCTCTTGTATGCCAGTAACTTGAGTAGAATGTTGACCTTACTTTGCTATAGTTGTCTACATAGGACATAGGCTCAAATTTGAACCACTTTTAGAATTTGGTAGCTGTATATTTCTATTTGGAAAACACTTGGTTTTGTGACATTGCTTTGTTGCCCTATTATGTGTTACAAATCAAGAGAATAGTGAGCTTATTGAGGTCATTTGAAGATCATTGAATAGAACTGCAAAGGCGCGGTCACGTTTAGAGCTTCTTGTTGCTTCTCATTTAACATACAGTCTTTCCTTTGCATGATAAACAGTGGATGAGCTGAAGCAATGCAATGAAATTGTGGGTAACAATGAGGGCGGGAAGTTAACAGGAAATGAATCTTCATATATTTCCTTACGCTCATCAATGGAGAGGAACAAAACTAGAGCTAGCCAGTATTTCCCTTTCAAGCAAGGCTACTTGTCTGTTATGACACTGAGGTTGGGAGAAGAAGGAATTCAGATGACGGTTGATGGAAAGCATATAACATCTTTTGCTTTCCGCGAAGTAATTAATCTCACTTGTTTCTCTGTGAACACAATGTATGCTCATGTGTTTATGCTTCCAAAATCTTCTGCAATTTTTGTGATGATTTCAGAGTTTGGAGCCATGGCTTGTAAGTGAAGTAAGGATATCCGGAGACTTGGAATTAATTTCAGTCTTGGCCAGTGGCTTACCCACATCCGAGGTTTTAGATGAGATTGTTGATCTCGAAGAACTGAAATCAGTTCCACTCCCCCTGCACTACCGGCTAGACCTATTCATTGGTGTCTTCTCTACAGCAAACAATTTCAAGCGAAGGATGGCTGTTCGGAGAGCATGGATGCAGTACCCTGCCGTGAAGGCAGGAGCTGTTGCAGTGCGCTTTTTTGTCGGACTTGTGAGTACCATTTCTCTCTATTTTTGTCTGCTCATAAATACATGTCTGAAGCAAAATACTTAAAGGGATTGCACTCTGCCACAGCATAAAAACCAGATTGTGAATGAGGAACTTTGGACCGAGTTACAAACATATAGAGACATTCAGCTGATGCCTTTTGTTGACTATTATAGTCTTATAACCTTGAAGACTGTAGCAATCTGCATCTTTGGGGTAAGCTCTTACTTCTTTTTTTCTTTTTTTTTAATTTCCGAAGTTAAAATTGTTTGTTATCTTATTTTATCATTTTGACAGACAGAAGTTGTTTCAGCCAAGTACGTGATGAAAACAGATGATGATGCGTTTGTTCGCGTGGATGAAGTTTTGGCTTCTCTAAATAGAGCAAATGTGACACATGGCTTGCTATATGGTCTCATCAACACTGATGCAAGGCCTCATCGGAGTCCTGATAGTAAATGGTATATCAGCCCTGAGGTAACTTTCTTTATTGCAATTATCAAAATAAGTTCCATACAGACGAGTTCTTCTCTAAAATCCCTGTAATTTTGAAGGAATGGCCTGAAAGTTCTTACCCCCCTTGGGCACATGGTCCTGGTTATGCGGTATCATATGACATAGCTAAGGCAGTTGCTAAGAGACATAAAGGCCATTTAAAGGTAAGTAAACACAGACAGGCTTGCAGTTTTGCCCTGCACATGAAAGTACATCAAGTCTGTTTGCTAAATTTTCTGTCGGTTAGTACAGATGTTCAAGCTGGAGGATGTTGCAATGGGGATCTGGATAGCACAGCTGAAGAAACGTGGAATGCAAGTAAGTTACATAAATGAACCACGTGTGTACAACGAAGGGTGCAGAGATCAGTTTGTTGTTGCACACTACCAAAGCCCCAGAGAAATGCTCTGTCTGTGGCAGAAGTTGAAAGAGGAAAGATTTGCTAAATGTTGTGGTGATCGATAATTAAGCTAGCTAATAGCTTTGACCTTAACTTCGGCTTAAGGATCACCTCCACACTTCTACTTCTGCAAGTTAATTTACGGGGTGCAACATTTAGATTAGACACACGAAAGCAAGTCGAAGAGAGACTGCCAGATTCACTAATTGATATCCTAGTTTGATTTTCTCTTTTTACATATATACAGTTAGTCAGGAATTAATGATACTCAATTTTTTTTTTCCCCCTCGAGGGATCAATGCCATCTGTACTTTTTGGAAAGATAAAAGAGATTGTATAGAGTAATTCATAGAGTACTCACAGTCACTATACAGAGGGTATAGAAAGATTAATGTCCGTTACATTTGTAAAATAGAAGTCACACAAATCTTTGTATTTGTTCATTCCATATGGTAGGATATGACCTCTGAATGAATTAACATAGCCAATTTAATTTCTTATTCGAGGCAAAGAGATATGCAAATTTCATGTTATTTGGCCTCCTTATATTAACAGTTAAATACTATGCTATGCCGTCTACTAAATCAAAATCCTGATTTTGCCATCGTTCATTTGTTAACAAAAGGAATTATTGATAAAAACAAGTTATATCAAATACATTAACATATGATCAATTTCCTCCATGTAACAAGAGATACATATACCACACGGTAATTTCCCGATCGAGTCGAGAAATTAACTTTTATTCTACATAAACATAAGGCACTAACTATAGTCTACAAATATAATCACTTCACTTGTATATAACTAGGCACAAATAATAATAATTAATGGAACCCTTAAATGGTTTCATGCAGCCATGCAACCAATGCCATACCTAGTATTAGGAAACACAAGAAACAAGCCACTACAAATGACACCCACCATTAATGGAAAGCTCTCCATAACTTGATCCATTTCCTTCTCATGCCCCGGGAACAAACATCTAGTAACCCTAAAATCTGAAAAAGCAATCGCCACAAACACCATTACACTCATCATTGCATGTACAAAATCCGTAAGCCCTACTTTGTACCTCTCCTCCTTCGGAACCTCAACTTCAAGCCCCGGCTTGAACACCGCCAGCCCCCTCGGCGTTACAAATCCGTAGTAAACTTTCCCGTCGGGTCCCCGGAAACTGTCAGTGAAGTGGAAGAAGAAGCAAGAGAGAGCACAAAGCCCCAATAGTACGTGGATCATTAGGGTATTCACCGCAGAGCAGTCCCCGTTGCCGTACACCGAAGGGAGGATCATTTCAAACGTTAAGAGGGTGCCTGTGGGGAGAAAGTTGACAAGCATGGAGGTTTTTGATATCGTTTTCTGCACTCCTTTTGCGACAGCACGGCGTTTTCTCCCGGGTCGATGGACACCGGAGGAGGGTTCTGCTGGAAGGGCATCCGCCATGCGTGGAGTGGAACCTTCTGGCGGGGTTGCATTGTAGATTTTTATGCCAATTCCTTCCTGACGTTGCTCCATTTTTTCTTTGTTAAGCAAGAAGGGATGGAGTGGTTGTGGTTTAATTAAAATAAGAGGACTTTCAAATTGTTGGTTTTTGTTCTATAAATAAAGATCTTTTATCTGAGTTTGAATTTGAATTTTTGGAGGTAGTTATTAACGGTTAATGATGTATGAATTGTTTCCAACGGTTGGTTTTATTGGAAAAAAAAAAATCTATTTGGTTTAGTTATTATTTTTTTCTACAAGGTGTTTTCAAGTAATCTTATCTAGATGACCAACAGATATTAAGCTCTGAAAAATTTAAGGAATTAAATATTGAATTTTTAATTTTGTCCACCCTTATTTTTAATATGTGTATATATACACTCTCTAATTAGTGAACTATCATTCTGAACTTTTTTTTTCACCAAATATCATTCCAATATCAGACAGTCAAATTATACTAATTGAACTTACCACGGCCATAAAATAAAATTTTCGTTTTGAGTAAAAATTGCAACATTTATTGCTTAGAAAGGGGCTTAATAAATGATCAAATTCAGAATTGGCAGTCTTCAAATGCTTGGAATCTCTCATCCCCGCTAATTTTTTTCCCCTTCATCGATTTTAAAATATCAGTCGTGTTGTTACTTCCAGAAACGGAAGGGGAGCAATTGATGGTACACCGAAAATACTTTAAAGGATTTTCCTATTATTGTTGTGTAAGTGCTGAGCTATGCGTATAGTGAGACATTGATAGTTAATTTGTCAAGAAGTTGGTAGCTAATGTTCATTCACTTATCCATGATTATCTAGTCGTGATGTAAGAACGTTTTTCAATCATGACGAATTACCTTACAGCCTCTTCCGTTTAATTATTTTCTTTATAATTTGTTATTATTACACATCCGATCATCTGTGTCTTCAGCAGTTAAACTGTCACTTTCTATGTTTCAACCAAGAGCAAACACATAGGCAAGATCCTAATCTGAATCCCTCACGCCACCCCAACACACCTCGAGCTATTGATCTGTAATTTACGACATATCCTGATTTAGATTTTTTCTGAGCATATATAATTTGAATTTACAATCAAGAGTTGATGGATAAGAATATGAAAAGTCCACTAAGTTAGCTTCTTGAATACGTGACTCGAGTTTTCTATAAAACTTAAGAAAACTTTGATCAGGAATACAGAGTTGAAACACAAGTTCAGAAGACAATGATCGATTAGGCAGTGGATAGGATCCTAGCAAGCATACAAGTTTTATGATGTTAAAACATGAACAAAAAGGTTACTCCGGTTCTGCACAAAATATATTCTAAGCAAAGTCTTGTCTATCTTGCGAAGAAACAGAAATTTTGACATAATAATTTATCATTGTTGATAGCAACTGTATATATTAATTTGTTTATGACAACTAGCACACAAATTTCCAATTTGGCTCTTTCTTCGCAGTTTCAAATGTCGATGAGTACTCAAACTAATATATTATTAGCACAAATGAAACTATACTAGTAGCTCTTGCAGTTGCTATCCACTGGGAAAAGTCATGGTGAAGTAATTTTGAATTTTTGATGGGAATGGCTCTTTTGATATCCTGTTGGTTTATCATTGAATCTATCATCATTCCACACGGATTTTTGAAGTGGTTTTATTTGAGCTTCTACATCCATCCATTTTTTCTTGTTTTTTGCCAGCTTTTTCTTTGCCTTAAATTGCTCGTCAGATGGATTCTATTTGTAATTTTTTATCCTTTTAGAATCATCTGCTTTTTGGCTTTGTTTGTTTTCAGGTTTTCCAGAAACCGTATCATCAAAATTTTCTTATCCTTTAATGGAGTGGCCAGTAATGTTCAAGTAGTTACAGAAGAGGCTGGAAAATTTTCTTCGGTTGTGCAAGGCTGTAACAGGAATGAAATTACTGGTAACTCATATATTTTTCCAAACATTTCACCAACACCATGCAAGCTAACACTAATTGAATTTCAGAAAAATGAGCTTGTAGAGGAAATTAATTTTGAGGAACATGTTGTTCTTCATGGAGACGAGAATATGGAAGAATTGAGTTCTTGTTTGGATAACGATACTGGCATGAATGATTATGTAGCTTCCATAATTTGCCGATCCAGTTCATGCTCAGAAGACGTGGGTTCAGTTGAAGAAATAGATTCGTCATCTTTTTGTAGCTCCAATTCGCCAGCCGAAAATCGAGACATGACGGAGTTTCCACCAACAGCACTTTGTATCTCCATTACTTCAGTAGCTGTGGAGAGGGAAGTAGCTGTTAGAGACGTGCATCAAGATCAATCAGATCCTTTTTACAAGAAGTACACTGAAAGAATGAGTTGGTTTGATTTACTCAATTATGATAGAACTTGTGGAATAAGTAGGTAGTCATTTCTTTTCATTTAAATTGTGAATATTTAGGATTGTTATTAGCGTAGAAGTTGTGGATTAATCGCATAACGACACATCAGTGTTGTTCATCATAAGTTAAGAAATGTTGTCTGGTAGATCTTTACTATTATATAATTTATAGATATACAGCAATTAATTTCTTAGCTAGAATATATTCATCAAATTTATTTCTGCAGGTTCTGTTCTTAACAAGCAATTTCTGGGGACTCCTAGTTCATTCGATAGCAACAGTGAGGCCATGGAAATGTCAACTCCATATCAGTCCTGGAGCAAACAGACTAAAAAGCGGCTACTAAGAAGCTTAGAAAGTGATTTTGAAATTGTTTATGTGGGTCAGTCATGCTTGTCATGGGAGGCTCTTCAGTATCAATACACAAAGGTCAAGGCTCTCGCAGAATCTAGCTCTCAAAACGGTGTGTTTTACGGTAACATAGTAGAGGAATTTCAGAAATTTCAAGTACTTCTAGAAAGGTTTCTTGAAGATGAACGGTGTGAGGGCAAGAGGATTTGGAATTATGTGAGACGAAGACTTGCTCTCAAGAGTCTCCTCCAAGTTCCTCAGATTTCAGGTAATATTTCTATTACTTGTTAATATATGTTTTTTCAGGGTCGGTCTTGCGCCTGGAAACAACCTTATACTAGGTAGATATTATATTTACTTTCTAGAGACTTGAACCTTTGACTATACCTGCAAATATCAAGTTGAGATGCAGACATCTGCACTGAAAAAAGACTCTTTATTTTATTGATTAAAATGTTACGAGATTTTGTTTGTCCAATATTTTATATAACCTGTAATCTTGGCAACCTCCTTATCATATTATAAAAGTAAACATCAAAATCCAAATGACCTTCCGGATAGAAAATTAAAGCATGCATTAGAAATTTCCTTTTCAAGAAAAATGCATCCCGTAGATAATACGCCAGATTAAGTAGACTTAAACAGAAGATGCTAAATATACATATGTTGTTTTATTCTGCAATTAAGTTAATTAAGCCTGGCCAACAGGTTTTTCAGAGGAGGAAAATGTAGATGTAAAGAGGGAAGCCGTAGGAGTAAAAGAAGTGTTGAAGGCCATTGAGAGATGTGTTGAAGCTTTTCGGATATTTGTAAAAGCAGACAACGAGAAGCCAGCTTGGTGGAAACGTATCAAAAATTCACTGTTATGGACTTATCCTCCTCTGGAAGATCCACGAGATTTAGAAATCCTATGCTCTCTAAACAGAAATCTCCAAAAGGTTAAGGTGTTAATTAAATATTGACCAATAAAATTTGCGGGTGCAAACATTTATAAGTTTTAACATATATACTTGAGCTAAGCAAAACCGTCGCAATACATCTTTTTAGACTAAACTGTTTGGTTTCAAATTCACACCGAAGAATGACTCATTAAAAAATCTGAGTTTTCAAAATTTATTTTCCTTCTTTTCTCGTAGAAGGACCTATGGTTGAAAGATTTACAAGGGAAGCAGAGGTGTTGGCTTAAGAAAGTTTTAAATCCTATTGAAGAATCACAAAGAAAAGAGGTATTTTTCACAATGATAGACATGAAGCTTGTATCAAGGGTGCTTCAAATGTCCACAATATCATCTTCACAACTCCAATGGTGCCAAGAAAAGCTAGATAACATTGAGTTTAAAGAAGGAAAGGTCTTCAGAGTTTGCAGCAGTACTGGTGCATTATTTCCACCTTCTTGATTATCTTCAAATGAAATTAATAAACTTAGAATTTGTATTTGCTCCATAAAAAGTGGAGGAAATTGTCAGCCATTTGAGCTCAATTTCTACATTATTTATGTAAACTACCCATATGTAAGTCATGTAATAAAATTTTGTGTTCATTTTCATCAATCAGTGCATACCGTGCCTATAACTATTGGCATAGTTGTACGAAGTACAATCTCTAATCAATCAAAGGAAAATTTTCAATTTTCTTTATGCATATTAATCAAGGAGGGGGCCCAATTCTTTCAGTAATTAGATTATACATTCTTGACTGCTTTCTTTAACCAAATTAAGGACAATGCAAAAAGATATGAGAAAGTTACTGCTATCACAGTGTCTAAAGTTCCTTTTGCAACATGTTTTAGTCATGAAACCAAATTCACTTTGATAAACAGCCTTCCCATATTCCATAATATGGAAAGCTCTTTGAAAATCAGAAAAGTCACCAACTTTTCACTAAAAGTCGTTACGCGACAGAGAGAACGAAAGGAACCAACCAATCAACCATTCAAGCCCAAGCAACACTCATGCCTCAATATAATATTGGACACATGGTCTAAAATACGAAACTCATATTTCAATGCCTTTGCTTTACGTTTTTACTTTCGTAGAAAATGACCTTACAAAGAGGTCATTTCACGTGCCATTTTTATTGGCCAGAAAAGAAAATATTATTGTGAAGGATGATGCGATATTTTGAGTAAATCTCATGGCTAGTGGCTCAAAGGTTTTCTTTGAACCCTGACCCGCAGGCGCAGGTTTGGAGGCAGCCATACAGTGATACTGAAGCAACAAGTTGTCAAGTTCACAGCCGAAGATCAAGTTACACGTGGCGAAGTATAACAGAGAATCCGAATCTCTTGGGAACACTAATCTCGCTTCCCAATTTTTTTTGGCCCATTTGAACCCCAAAACCCCCTCTATGATTTCTCATTCTGTTGGGCCCACTTCAACAATCATCCGCCAAGATTATATCTGTTCACCTCCTCCTCCTGTTTCTCTGTCAATGTTTTTGCATCTATTTTCAGTAACAAAACTCTCCTCTTCTTGTCTACCGTATAATTTGGCAATCATTAATCACCCTTTTGTTTCTTCTTTACTTGTAATTTCCTCAATTGGGTTTCTTAGTCTTTACATTTCCTCAACTGAGTCAATCCCATTTTCGCACTAAACTTAATAGCGTAAGAGTATATAATTGCATCATTTAAACACTTGGATTTTTAGGGAGGCGTTTTTTCAAACACTTAATGGCCTCTATTAGGTCTCTTTCTTTTATGGTTGAAACAAAAGCTGATAGTTACGTGGTGCTGTTTAGTAAAAATCAGCGTCGGCCCAGTTCATCATTTTCAGCATTTAGGCCAAAAAAGTCGCCAATTTTTGCTTGTTTAAATAATTCAGTATCTGGGTTCTCTTTTTACTCTAATAAAAACGGGCATTTGTTGAAGGTTAAGCATGTGAAAGCGACAGGAGCAGGATTCGTGGAAGATGAAAGTCGTAATGAATCAGAGGATTCGCTTCAAGCTACCATCGAAAAGAGCAAGAAAGTTCTTGCTATGCAAAAACAACTACTTCAACAGGTCTTTTTCTTTTCTTCCTTTTCGTTTTTATTAAAATACACTAATCTTTTTTGATGGTGAAATGATTAGGGATTCAATGAAATGAGTGGCTTCTATTGATATTCTATACTTATACCTCGCACGGATCATTATTTAGTGTACACTTCAATTGTCTTGTCTATAAGCATGAGCATTCAATTGTCTTATCTATAAGCATGAGCATGGTGGTAGAAGCTTGATTCTAATCATCTCAAATTTAGTGCTTCCGAGTTTGCTAAAAAGTTTTAAAACTTTACTTTGCAATATTCGTGATCTATTTATTTCTTCACTTCGAAGAATCAAATTTTATCTTCTGTAAATTATGGTCTTGAGATATGACTAAATTCTGTCATATATGAGAATTTTGAACTAAATGTTGTGATTATCTTGCTTTCTGTAGATTTCTGAAAGAAGGAAATTGGTGTCATCTATAAAAAGTGACATTGCTAATTCAGAAGAAGATGAAGTTTCCTATGAAGAGAGGGAGAACTCTTTTTCTGATTTGGATTTCACTTCAACCAGTAGTAGCAATGTAGTTGAGAACCAAAATGGCATCATTCCTTCAAGCAGCACTGTCCAATCAACTGCAAATGAGGCACCAAAACTTCAATCTTCTGCTGCTAACAGAGGTCCTGATGCAGGTGGAAAGGAATCTGCAGATGGGTTGTCTCCTGAAAAGGAATCCATCGATATAGATTCCTCGAAACTGTTGAAAGGCGCTGACACTCAGTCAACTTGGTCCAATGAACTGCCATCTTTTCTTTCACGTACTGCTGTAATTTCCAGGCCAAAGGAGGAACGGCACGAAAAAGATTTGGATCAAGTGCAGCAAATTGTCAGTGAGCCAATTGAACCTAAAACCGAAGAAGTAAAACCCCCTCCATTGGCTGGAGCAAATGTCATGAATGTTATATTGGTAGCTGCAGAATGTGCTCCATTTTCTAAGACTGGTATGTAATATGTACCCTTGATGTGGCATGACAAAGGCATTCACATGAGAGGTTTTCTTTCTTGATGTGCTTGTCCAATATTTTCTTCGACTAAAGAGAAGAATGAGTGTAGTAGAATTATAATAGTAATAAAAATAAAAGATAGTAGGAATTTTCTTTGTAATTCAGAAGAAAGGAATGACATACAAGTCACTTGATAAAATGTGGAGGTAATAAGAATAAATTATTGATGTTTTTCTTCTAGGACAAACATAAGTTGTAGAGTTCTCTTACATGTAATGCTTTGTTAATAAATTTCTTCCATATTACTTGCTAATGCTCGTATTAATACTTGTTGTTTATGGGATTTCTGCGAGGATCATTAAATTTCACATTAACCAAATTTTGAGTAATTGGAAAATTAAAATAAAACCATTTCCTTGTTCAAGAAGCTGCTTGACGAAGGGTATTAAGGGTCTGAACTCTTTAGAGAATTGGTCACTGGGCTGTGTTTGACAACCACCTTATGTGTATAAGTGGACACTACCGAATCATTGCATGACATGCTGGATCTCTTACATTAATCAAGTTAATCAAGATATTTCTAGCTCTTTTCACTACTGAAAGGTCAGTGTTTGTCTGTGTCTTGTTATTATTTATTAGCTTGACTATGAGTTAGGAGAATACTTTGTGCATGTTGACATTCAAGCTTGCATGCTCGTACCTGTATGTATACTTTTGTATGTGATCTAAATATTGATGTATGAAGAGTTTTTATAGGTGGGCTTGGAGATGTTGCTGGGGCTTTACCGAAGGCTTTGGCTCGGCGTGGACACAGAGTCATGGTAATGTTGCTTATATTTTAACATGATAATTGAAAGGGAGATTTTTCCAAAATTTTCCCTTTGCAAATATAGCTAAGTACATGAATTGGGAAATTTTGGAAATTATAGATTGTGGGTTATGTTGCACTCACGGTTAGGATGTATGTTGTAGCCAATCTGGCTTTGCTAGAAATTGCTCTATTTATTGTTTATAAAAGACAACATAGATATTTTATCTGAATAACTAGATTTTTAAGACTGTCGAGAATTCATGACTGTCTTACTCTTTATTTCACCTACTTTTGTTTTGGATTAAGAATGATCATGCTTTCTTATTTTTAGAATTTCTTTGGTTCTCTTCGTAGGTCGTGACACCACGTTATGGCAATTATGCAGAGCCTCAGGATACTGGAATCCGGAAAAGGTATAGGGTGGATCATCAGGTATGCATTGGATGTTTGAATTATTGACTATCTGATTCTTTATTTATATAGGATATCCCAAAGCAATTGTTTAAACATTCTGTGGTCTGCAGGATATGGAAGTAGCATATTTCCAGGCCTATATTGATGGTGTGGATTTTGTTTTCCTTGACAGTCCTTTGTTTCGCCATCTAGGAACTAACATATATGGAGGAGGTCGGGAGGTGAGAAATTTTTTCATTCACAGTCCTTTGTTTTGCCTGGTAGAACAGATTTCCAATTAAGAGCTATATTGTAGTATTCTTTAAACAGTGACTTGAAGTCTGTAACCTAGTTCTTTATTCTTCCAGAAACTTTATCTCTCTTTTTGAGGTCTCATATTGTGTGATGTTGATTGGCTATAAATTTCCCCTTGTCTGTTGTAGATGAGTTGGCTTCATTGAGCTCTGCTTGCTGTCTTCTTTCTATATAGTGTATTTATCTAATAAGAATGGACACAATTTGAAATACCATTTGTAAGCATCTTGATTCTTACTCATCTAGTTTTGTGGTGCAGGATATTTTGAAACGCATGGTATTGTTTTGCAAGGCAGCTATTGAGGTAAAATTCAATAGTATGCATAAAAATTATAATTTGTGAAATTGTAAGAGTGCCCTTTTGGTGGATTCCAACTTGAGACATCCAATTAAGGCTACAGATTATAATTTTGGTCACAAACTCACCATCAAATAAACAATTTGTTTCAGTAGCCTGTATGTCCTTATAATTCTAGCTTCACTACGGTCATACTCATACGGTGGATTTCAGTGATGAGCCTCGTCTATACTGATTCTTCTTAGGTATTTTAACATTTACGTAGAAATCATCTTTTTCCATTAGGGTGGAAACTGATATTACAAGTTCTTGTCAGTGAGACAGTGACAATTCAAGGGAACCAAGTCCTTCCTGTTCGTATCTGAGCAGTGGTTCATAGATGTTATACTGATATGTCTGTCATTCTCTCAAGTCTCAAGCTAGAGTAATGTTATAGAAGCTTATGCTGGTTAACCATTATATAATGCGGTATGTGGTTTACAAAGTCCCAGTCAGGTAAAAGTACAATGACAGTAAGGTCCCCGGTTGGTATATGGATATTTACATGCACCATCGATAAACTCGTGCTTGGTAACTAGTAGGACACTCTGATCCATGTTCCATTCCTCTTTCTTCTCTTTTTCTGTGACTGTCTCCGAGCTAACTGAGCTAACTTACTGGTTGAATATAATTTCTCTGTTATCTTATGTGCTAAAGTGTCATACGTAGAAAATTTGACATCTACAGATACCTTGGTATGTTCCATGTGGTGGTGTCTGCTATGGGGATGGAAATTTGGTTTTCATTGCAAATGATTGGCACACTGCATTGCTCCCAGTGTATCTGAAGGCATACTATCGAGACAATGGTTTAATGCAGTATACAAGATCCATGCTCGTTATTCACAACATAGCTCACCAGGTTTATTCTAGTTTCATTTCAATCTGTTACTCTAATAAGAATTCAGAAAATTGTCATTTTTCATCAGCTTATATTATTCATTAAATGCTGTATCCAGGGTCGGGGGCCTGTATCAGATTTCATCTATACAGATCTGCCCGGACATTACTTGGACCTTTTCAAATTGTATGACCCCATCGGAGGTGAGCACTTAAATACTTTTGCTGCTGGATTAAAAACAGCTGACCGTGTGGTCACTGTCAGTCATGGATATTCCTGGGAGCTTAAAACTGCTGAAGGTGGTTGGGGACTGCACAATATTATAAATGAAGTTGCCTGGAAATTAAGCGGCATCGTGAATGGGATTGATACAAAAGAGTGGAGCCCAATGCATGATATCCATCTAACTTCAGATGGTTACACCAACTACTCCCTGGACACACTGTGTACCGGCAAGCCCCAGTGCAAGGCAGCGTTACAAAGAGAGCTTGGATTGCCTGTCCATGATGATGTCCCAGTGATAGGTTTTATTGGGAGGCTTGATCACCAAAAAGGTGTAGACCTCATAGCTGAAGCAATTCCATGGATGATGAGTCAGAATGTGCAATTAATCATGTTGGGCACTGGCAGACCAGATTTGGAAGAGATGCTGAGGAACTTTGAGATCCAGCATCATGACAAAGTCCGAGGGTGGGTTGGCTTTTCTGTGAAAACCGCTCACCGGATAACTGCTGGTGCAGACGTTTTGCTCATGCCATCTAGATTTGAGCCTTGTGGATTGAACCAGCTCTATGCTATGAACTATGGGACAATTCCTGTTGTTCATGCAGTTGGAGGGTTAAGAGATACCGTGCAGCCTTTTGATCCATTCAGTGAGTCAGGGCTGGGATGGACGTTTGATGGTGCTTATGCAGATAAGCTAATACACGCATTAGGAAACTGCTTATTGACTTTCCGAGAGTACAAAAAGAGTTGGGAAGGACTCCAGAGACGAGGGATGATGCAAGACCTCAGTTGGGATCACGCTGCTCAATTGTACGAGGAAGTACTTGTTACTGCCAAGTACCAATGGTGAGACTTACGGCTGAATGAATACAACTTTGCCATTTCCCAATCTCTGAGGAGGCAGATACATTTAGAGCTCACTCATAAGAGTGATTCCATAGTTATAGTTTGTTAGCAATGGTTCATCGATTTATGTGTTTCATCGATTAAGTGAAGCCACTTATTTCACTGCTACGATTACACAGGCTTGCAATGTTCTACTGATACCTTTTTTATGTAATTAGTGATCGTTAGGTATAACAAATGACAAATTCAACACCATGTAATGGAAGGGACAAAAAAACGCAAAAACAACCAACGCTGATGATTTTTTTTTTTCAATTGATTGTGTGGATCACACTAGACAACGGATATGACATACTCCAAGAAATCAAATCAGAGAACCCCACAACTCTCAGAAAATCAACAAAGGAAGGAGGAAAATATCTCCCTCGATTATTGAAAAATACGGGGTTATGGAACGATGACAACAATCGCAACACAAAATATTGAAAATCTAGAGAGATATATGTCACTAGATTTCTAACTCCTAAGGAGCTCTATATATAGGAAAGTCTTCTTCCCCGATCAAGTTGCAGATAAGAACGAGTTGAGAATAGCCCTGCAAAGCCCTTTGATAGGCAACCTTCAACAGCACAAGGAGACTTTGCCGAGCCTAATGGACTATTATGTCTAACTATTTCCATACAATCATCACCAGAACTCCCTGGGGGAGTTTCTTCCTGGTTTTCCAGTCTACCAACTTGTCTGCTTCTCTTGGATATGTGATTGTGGTCTGTTAAGTCAGGGATATGAGCATCTGAAGACTCCATTTCATCTTGTTCTATGCCAAATGACTTCCTCTTCAAACCTGGAAAAATTTTCAATCCTGCAAAAAGATCTCAGAGCTTATTCTCTGTTGTGTATGAAGTCTAGAAATTGTGAACAATGGGACTCAGCTAAAACTCTTTGCAGTAAGTTCATATACCAGGAAGTGAGTCCTCATATCCACAAGATTGGGATTCTGAATCACCGCAGCTACAAAATAAGCCGGGATTTTCCTTAGATCCTGATACTCTGCAAGAAAAATGATAGTTCAGCATACTAGCCGACTGAAATGCAATGAAATACAAGCAGAAAACACAATGGTAGCCAAGTTGGAGCTCCAGAGAAGCTTAGAACATTTACGTTCTGTTTCAGTAAATATAGCTCTAAAAATGCACAAAATTTGAAAGAAAAGGAATCTCATCACAAACCACTCACTTAATGTTTCTCTTTAATTTCTCTTCAACAGGAGAAACTAGTGAAAGAAAAACTCTTTCAAAATTTTTTATCCATTTTCATAATATTATGGATAGAAATAATGAATAGATAAAAAGGACCTTCTCTTTGATGTCTCTAAGGAAGAGAATTTCTGAGGTTCAATTAATTAAAGAAAGATAAAGCTTTTCAATGAAGCGAGGCTCAATCATTGAATTGAGGATCTCTTCAATGAAGAGAAGTTCTCTTCACCATTAAGCAAACAACATAGATGGTTTCTTGTTACCATCTTGCAAGAATTTAATAATTAAAGAATTTGTCAATCAGTGAATGAGCTTGATTTTGGCCTTAGCTTTTTTTTCCCACTAATTCAACATATAAGGTTAACATAATACGAGCAACATTAGAAGCTTGAACAGAGATATTGCCGACTATCACACTGTTAAGGAGACTTTTTAGAGACAGAAAAGACGCTTGGAGATGGCTAGCAATCAGAATTTCTCACTCAATATTCACCTCTAAGGCACTCATCAAAATAAGTTTGATGAGTTGCAAAGATTTGCTAATGGAAGAAATAATTTCAAGATCTTAGTATACTGAATGAACAGATGTGTTTACCAAGGGAGACCCATCAATCACTTGTGATTAACATAACCTTCAAAAAGCCATTACATCAAAAAATACTAAGGTGTGATTACAATAACAATAACTATTTCCGTGTTTATAATATGTAGACTATTTCCATTATTATAATTTGTAGACATAAATGATAAAAAAATTCAGAACAAATAAGCAATGGCAAAAGAAATTGAATATCTTCAGAATTCCAAGAAATGAAACCTGTACATATGCTCCACGAAGTCATCTATAAGGACAGGCCAAGCACCTGCAGATATAATCAAGGTTTATTATCCTGTCACAATGCCAAGTACTTCAGAATAACAGACCACTACACTACATTAACTTATTTAAAATAAGAGTTTACTAGATTTCTGTCACTGCCGTTATTCTAATGATGATGTCACACTAACATCATATGGGCAAAATTTTATTTTCATCAAATCAAACCCAAATTTGGTAATTAAGTCCTAGGGTTATTATCCTTTCACTACGGCAAGTATTGCAAAATAACAAACCACTGCATGAATTATGCAAAGGTAACACTTTACCACGTTAACTTTTTAAAAATAAGAATCTACCACATTTCTATCAATTTACAATTGATCATGCAACCTGTTGCAGGGGCAATACTATCATCTAATTATCATTGTAAACTCAAGCCCAATTACAATATTGTTTTGCACCAAGAGTAGGGCAAAATTGTAAATTCGCATGGAATTAATTTGTATCATTTTCTTTTATTTTATGAGTTATCCATTAAGGGCATAATTGATATTTTATAAGTCAACTAACAGTCAACTGACGGAAGTGCCAGGAAAGCAAATAGAGAAATTCTAAAATCAAACTAATGCCCAAAAAAATAAAAAAAGAAAAAGACCAATCATGTTATATATGTAAAATGCAAGATTTCCTTGATGAAAAACACGAAGCTAATTCCGAAAATGATGAAAGATTAATCATCTTCTGCAACCTAAATAAGTATGGGTTCACACGCAATGATACCTTCAGGATCATACCCTTCCAAATTTTCATGTACACACCGGCTAAATGCTAAAACTTGCTGCCAAGTATCCTCAGAGATGTTATGTCGCTGATTTCTCTGAATGGAATTCCAAAGATTAGATGCCTTGGGAAAAATAAGGAAAAACCAAAGATATCTAGAAGTTAAATTGAGATGTAGTATGCTTCCCTATATATAAGCGCAGGACATGCTACAACAAGATCTATCAATTATGAGTGATTTCTTTTGAAACCTCCAGCCAAAAGTTCCTTGAAAGCAATTGAAGAAAGAACCCAACAATTCTAAGCACTCTTATAGATGGAAATTGCAAACAAGCTACTCTCGATGCAACAAAATTAAATTGTTAATTAAGTTATACAAGAAGACAAAATCCGCTCTTATCATACTAAGTTACCTCTTATCATACAATGTTACCTATTATAATATTAAGTTACCTATCAATGCTTCTATATCATCTGGTGCAACTAAATTCTCAAAATCTTGATCCTAGTGAATTTCCATATCGTACAGAGAACAAGTGAGAGAAAAATGGTGAAATGAATTCCAACATGGATGCATGTAAATCGATTCGAAAATCATAAAAGAATTTAAGTTCTGAAGCAACGATTTTATGTCTTAACCCAAGAAGCACAGTAAATTTAGGAATAAAATTTCAAACTGAATACAAAAGCCCAATACTCTTATTTCTAGTTGCCTTCAGCAGTGATGAAGGAGCACTGATCATGCAGGCTACTTATAAAAATAGATCGATGACATAAATCCAGCATTAGAAGCTTAGTGTCAGCCATACCTCAACAAAGTCACACCATTGGTTAAGTAACCGAAATCTCCCAGCTAAGACCAACCTCCAGGAGGTGACTGCTCTGCTTACAGCTGTAAGTCATTTCAAAGGAAAGAAAGGGTCAACAAGATCCAAAAGTATTTATTACAAAACATAAATAAGTGGAACATATATCTGAAATTGCGGTTCTATGGAATTGCGGTTCTATGGAAAAATTGGTAAAGTTACAATCTCAACTCTAAGTATATGATAAAACCTTTTTTTCTTTTTCATTTTTATTTTTATTTTTGGCTCATAAACAAAATAAGTATATTAGATGTAGGAAATAAAACTTACTGATATTCTTTTGACCATTTTCACGGCACATGAAGAAAACAAAATCATAGAAGCGCGAAAATTCAGAAAAGTCACCCTGCAGAAGTAGAAATGTCAAAGTTAAAACAATAATACATCAATCATGAAATACAGGACCCATAAAATAGTAGATCAACAAAAAGGAAATGTCAAAGCATGACACTATTTATCAAAGGAAAATTTATGACTGAGAAAATAACAAAATCTCATCAGTTAAATGAATTGAAAGACATGAACTCTCACCATCAAGTCTAGCTGCGACATGAGCTTGAAAAGTTCATCAAAAACAAAAATCCTGTCAAACAAACAAATAAAGCATTAAAAACATTTAAATGATCCAATAATTGCTAGTATACTATGACAAATTAGATATTTGACCACCCAGAATAACAAAGGAATTCAGATCTATATGCAAATGACCATTGTACACGGTCAGATATTAAAGCAGATCAGGACCACAGCACAACTCGAAAGATAATGAAAAATTCAGACAGTTTCATAAAAAACCAGGCATAGTTTGTGTACACCTACCTTATATGTACAGTTGACTCAACCAAGTTAAATAGCTCAGCCAATGCCTCCCTGGAAAACCTGGCTTTTGGGAATTCATTGTCTTCTCTATAACTGTCCTCTATACAAACATCTGCATTTTGTGATTTAATTTCTGCAATAGAAGTTCAAAGAATCAGCTAAATGACAACTTCTTTCTCTTCAACAAGTACAAAACAATGAATGGCAGCTGCTAAACAGTTTAAAGCATAATAACAATTACTTCAGCAATCTTTAACTTAACAGCATATCAAAAAGCGCCTTCTATTCTCTTTTTCCAAAAATATCTTTGACAGTCAAAAGCACAAGCTTTTGCAAAGACACATAACCACCCACTCCCTTGTACATTCCACCACAAAACTAATTTAAATCAACGATTGACAACTGCTACAAAATGTAACACATAATACCACATCATTATTTCTACAATCCCTACATTAAATAAACCATATCAAATTCTATTTATTTCTTTTCAGAAAAAGTCATAAACAATCAAAAGCATGGGATCTATCAAACTATACACAACAACCCACTATCCCTCATACAATTCCCTACAAAACCAATAAAAATCAGCAATAATTTCAAACCCAAAACCCTAGTCCTCCATATACCTCAATGCCCCCCCCAAAAAAAAAAAAAAAACTACATGCGGGATTGGAATAAAGCTCAAGTTCCACAACAACTCAACAAAACTAAATTTACACAATCACTGAGCAACCCAATAGATAAAACCCCTAAATTTGTCCAAAGAAAACACCAAGATCAAATCCTTCACCCATCAAACTCCCAGACACAGACACCCACATCAAAAATGCCCCAAAAATGCATAAAAATGAAAACCTTACGTCAAATAATCAAAATTTTCCAAGTAAAAAATTAGAAGCGTGGTTCGAATCAAGAAACAAGAATAAGATAACCTGTAAAATCCTAATTCAAAAATAAAAAGTGGGTGAAAATTTGTAATTTACCGCAAAACCGTCGGTAAATCTCGAAGATATCAAGAGGATTAGACAGAGAAGGTGATTTCATGGATTCTGGGTTATCGGAGCCGAGAACCAGCCAGGTTTACACTTCTCTAACGCCTATCTAAGAAGGATCAAAGTGAGTGTGTATCTTACGCAATATGAGCTTCAGAGTTTGTTTGTACTTACAGAGCTATGAGGGCGAGATAAAATGGACCAATGGAGTCTGTGTGTGTGTGTGAGTGTGTGTCATTTTACTCGGATCGAACCGGCTAATGGGCCGGGTTTTTTTAACTCTAAAAGGAAAATGAGTTGTCAACACTTAAAACTATTTTGGTAATGTTATGATTTCTTAAAAAATTGTTATTAGTTGTGAAATTAATTAGTATTTGTCAAAATTTATTTTTAAAAGTGTTATTAATTTTAAAAGCAGTCATTTATTTTTTACTATTAAATTACGGTAAGAATATGAATGACTACATTAGATATAGTGTTGAATAAATTTTATTTAAACATTTATAAACATATATTGCACATAAAATAATTGATAACATTGTCATTGTATGATGTCGCAATTAAAGTTACTACATTAATACCGTAATTAAACATAAATTATATAAATAAAACTTAAAATTTATAAATTTAACATAAAACTTGTAAATCAACATTAACGATAAAATAAAACAAAAATTCTAAAAATTGAACCTAAGACTTATAAAATGACAAGTAAAACAACCAAATTAATATAAAACTGATAAATTCATGTATAATTAGTAAATAAAATAACAACTTTAAAATATAATAGAAAATTTATAAGTCAACATTAACTGCAAAATAGAACATAAATTTTAGAAAATAAATATAAAATTTGTAAATGAAAGACAAAACAAGTAAATTAATATAAAACTAGTAAATTTATGTATTAACAGTAAATAAAACAAAAACTTATAAATATAACTTAAAACTAGTTAAATTAACATTAACTGTAAAATAAAATATAAATTTTGGAGAAAAAAAATACTTGTAAAGAAAAGGTAAAACAAGTAAATTACTATAAAATTGATAAACTAATGTATTATTGGTAAATCAACATACAAAAACTTACAAATATAACATAAAACTAGTAAATCAACATTTAGCGAAAAATAAAACATAAATTTTGAAAATGGATCATAAGACTTGTAAATAGAAGGTAAAATAAGTAAATTAATGTATAACTAGTAAATTAATGTATTACTGGTAAACAAAATAAAAATTTACAAATACAACATAAAACCAGTAAATGAATACTAACTGTAAAATAAAACATAAATCTTAAAAAAGAACACAAGACTTGTAAAAAAAAGATAAAACAAGTAAATTATTATAAAACTTGTAAATTGATATATTACTAGTAAATAAAACGAAAACTTACAAATATAATATAAAATAAGTAAATCAACATTAAGTATAAAATAAAACATAAATTTTATAAATTATGTCTAAAACTTATGTATAAAAAGTAAAAAAAGTAAATTAATATAAGAGTTACTGAAAAAAATTCATAATCTTGAAATAATAAGTCATTATAATATTTATTACCTTATATATTTATTAATTTTTTATTTAAATTAAATAGTGCTAGTTTTGCATTTATATAATATATGTGATATTTTATTAAAGATAAATTTATTTTTAAAATCGGATTTTGAAAAAAAAATATTATTTTAATATCTTTCATAGTTGTTGTAAGATGGGATTATTTTACATCTTCTACACTTCCTCAACAAAAACAACCCTAAATGGTTTTTAAGTATAAGTGAAACTACATGAAGTATTCATAAAACTCAAAATTAAATATAATTTTATTGATATATCATATATGTGTTTAGTAATATAAGAATATTTTTTTTTGCTTGATCCACATCAAGATAAATAATTGCACGTAATTAACTTGTGTAATAAATAGATATTATTATAGAGGAAAAAAAGTATACAAATATCATAGAATAAATATAGAATTTATGGACAAACCAATTCAATAAAATTTATTCCACTTTTTTTAGTGTAATTTTTTGTTTAGTTAATGAGCTTTTTTTTTGTTTAATTAAAGAAAATATTTTTTTTTGTAAATGAATAAAATATTTTCACTAAAATTATGTAGAAACAACGTTAATTTTTTAAAAACTTTAATAATCTTGTATGAATTTAATAGTGTTGTTTTTTTGTATTAATATTTATTACAATATTTATGTCTATTACGGTATTGATGTCGTAATTTTTATTATGGCATTATAGAATTTTCCTTGATAACTAAAATCAATGTTTTATATTATTAATTATATATTTTATTTTGTTATTTAAATATAACTGGTAATAATAATAATCTTTTCAAAGTTAATAAGGATAATTTATACTTTTATAAGATATATAAGGATATATAAAGAATTGTATTAAATATAAGAGTAGTTCTCAAAATTAGATTTTGAAAAGCTACTCCTTCCTTATTTTTCAAAATCTATTGTAGAATGGGTGATTTTACCAAAAATAATTTCTAAAAAATTCACCAAACGGACCCTTGGTAATGGAAAAACATACCCATAATAGTGATAGAGATAATATAGTACTTTTCTATTATGTTCATAATTAATTAGTTCGAGTTAAAACTAGATTGATTCATTTTAAAAAATCAACCCAAAATGGATTGGTTTAATAAATTATGAACTAATTCTTTTCAGTTGATTGAATCGGTTCAATTTGGGGTTGGTCTTCAATTTTTTTTCTTAATTTTCATCAATTATTTATTATCCTTCTAGTTTCGGTTCATTCTTATGAATGTTTAAATTTATAAGTGTAACCAAACCTATTGATAGTGAATTTATGATAAGCATGAAATAAAACTATACATCACAATTAAGATTTTAGTTTTTACATTATTTAAAAAATGCAAGAAAAGCTCAAATTATAATGAGAACAGGGCATCCAAATTTCTCACTCAAATATTTCTTTCCGCATTTGACAAATTCCAAATATTATAATGAATAAATATATTAGCAAGACACCAGCATTTTGCCAACGAGGATTGACCCAAAAAAAAGAAGAAAAAGAAGAGCATCAAATGAAAATGAAAATGGCCTAAAAGGAATAGCACTTGGGAGGTGGGACGCTCTAAATGGCCTAAAAGGAATAGCTATTAAATTCTTTGGTTTGTGAATTGTGCCATTCGTGCCAATTTTTGTTCTTTACTCCCCACCCCACCCAAATTTCTGTTATCTATAAATATTTTTTTTAATTTTTATTTAATAATTTTTATTTTATCAATTACAATGTTAGGTAATAAATTTTCTTTTTATTTTTACTTTATATAAATGGGTTATAACTAAAAGAAAATCTTATAATATAATTTTATTCAATCTTAAAACATTTTAATTTTCCTTTTCTCTCTTAAGATACTGCACTCTTTAAATATTTTTCAATTTTTATATCATTTCAAAATATTGTTTCAAATATTTAGAGATTTTTAAAATAATTTAAATATTTTATAATACGGTAATGATTTTATTTAAGTATTTAATTTTTAATTTATTAAAATCACATATTTATATTTACTATAAAATAAATAAATGGAGAATAAGGTGGGGATGGGGAAATCATTCCCCACTTGAAGATTCCCCATTCCCACTCACTTAAATTCTTAAAGAATTGCTTTCAAATGCAAGCAGAGCATGAATTCTAAACATTTTCAATTAAGAATGATAGCTTTGGTTTGTTTATATATAGACACAAAACATGATAGCTAGCCTAAAGGGTAACACTTGGAAAAAAAATTAATTCGTAAGTGTAGCAATTATGAGCCAATTACAATGAGCTTCTAGCAACGAATCTTTTCCATGCACATATGCCGATATTCCTCTGTATAAATATTTTGCTAGCTCAATAGCTCTGACTCATTCTTTACATCAGTTGATTGTATATATGCATAGCTGAAATGGTATGCCAGCTTGGCTTCAACTTCAATTGTTGACTCCTCATAGTTGCTGCTTCCAACACCCTCTTTCAAATTCAAGGTTTTATTAAAAACTTTGAGTTTGTTTCTGAAGCAACTGAATTTATAATATGGTAATGGCTTGGTTAAAACATCTATTATTTTATCTCTGCTAGCCATATAATTTATTTTCAACTCACCTCTAGTAACTTTGCCTCTAATGAAATGGAGATCTACTTCAAAGTGCTTGGTTTTAGAGTGATACACAAGATTTTCAGCTATAGCTGCAGCACTAGTGCTATCATTTAAAATCATTGGAACTCTTTCAACTTTAATCTTCAACTCACCAAGCAAAGAACAAATCCATGTAATTTCAGTACTACACAAAGCCATAGGTTTGTATTCATATTCAGCAATTGATCTTGCAACCACACCTTATTTCCTTGAGCTCCATGCAACTAAATTTTCTTCCAAGTACACACAATAGCCACTAATAGATCTTTTATCATCTAGATCACTTACCCAATCTACATCCATATAGGTAATTAAATCAAAATGCTTTGATTTTCTGAAATCCAAACAAATGTTCATAGTGTTTTTAAGATACCAGAACACTCTCTTGTATGCCACCCAATGAGGTTGTCTAGGCTCTAATATAAACTGGCTAAGCTTGTTTACTGAGAAAGCAAGCTCTGTCCTTGTTAGAATTTCACACTGCAAGCTTCCTATGACACTTTTAAAGAGTGTAGGATTAGGGTTGGCAAAATTCGGGTTTGGGTCCGGGTATCGCAATGCCCAGACTTGGCTCAAATGCAAATTTTTTTCACCCGAGTCGAGTTTTAATCTGAGTGCCTGGATTTTTTATTTTTTAATATTATAATTTTTATTTTTATTTTTATTTTTATTTTTATTTTTTGTAATTTTAGAAGTTTCAAATTTATTTAATGAAATTTGACATAAAATTATAAACTTTAAGTGTTTAAAAATTTATATTTGTGTAATAAATAAATTAAATAAATGTAAATATTTAAAATAATATATATTTTATAACACTTTTTTAATAAAATTTAGGTTTCGGGCCCTAGGTTTATCAAGTGATGCCCATACCCAGCTCGTCTTCATACTTAGGGTTGGGCGAGTATTTTTGCCACCCCTATGTAGGATCATAAAATCTATCTTCATAATCATTTTTTAGCTTTTTTTTTTTGTGTTGAAAGAAGCATTTACTCCTTTGTAGTTTGACATCCCTATTTTGGCTAGCAAGGCTTGACTTGTGAGAGCAAGATAATGTTCTGACTTCTTACTACTTGTATCTTAAGAAAAAAGTTCAAGTCACCAAGATCTTTTAAGGCAAAGTTTTTATTTAGATTCATCACCATCTCCTCAATACCTTTGCTGTTGTTGCCAGTAATTATTATATCATTCACATAGATAAGCATAATTATTATTTCTGAGTTTGTTCTTCTGAAAAATAATGATGTGCCACACTTAGAGTTTTTAAATCCCTAAGAATTTAAGGTACCTTTTAGCTTGTCAAAGCATGCCCTATGAGTTTGCCTTAGTCCATATAGTGCTTTCTCTAATTAGATATGTGGGTTTGTTCTTGTCTTCAAAACCCTTAAGTTGTGGCATGTATACTATCTCTGTTAGGTCACTGTTTAGGAAGGCATTATTTATGTCCACTTGCCTAAGCATCCAATCATTGTTTATTGCTAGAGTCAAAATGATTCTAATTGTCGCAGCCTTAACAACTAGGTTGAATGTTGCATTAAAGTCAAGACCTGGAGTCTGCAGAAATCCTTTTGCAACAAGCCTAGCTTTATATTTGTTAATGGTGCCATATAGATTCTCTTTTACTCTGTACACCCACTTGTTTCTAACTAATTTAAAATTTTGGTTATTTGGTATCAAGGTCTAAGTTTTGTTCTTTACTGAGGCATTGTATTCATCTTTCATGGCTCTTTTCCATTTTGGATCTTTTAAGGCTCTGGTGGTGTTTTTGGGAAGTCATAGGGTGTGAAGGTAAAGCTTTTTATGTAGGAAGATTCTGAGTGTTTATTTCTATATTTTGAGGTGGAATGTGATTGTTGTTTGAGCTGTTTAACTGAGAAAGGCAAGCTGTATGAGTATGAGGATGAGATGAGTGTATTTGGAGTGAGTGATTTTATGATATAATGTCAATGTCCAAAGTCTATTGTATTTTATTTTGAACTGGACTTGGGTTACATTCCATGTTTATAGTAATGTCTTGAGAGTGGCTGTGAGCTATTGCTGATTGTGTGAGACTATGAGGGTTGTCAGTGGAGAAAGACATAATTTGGAATCTTTCACAAAGTTCAGCTAAATTATTTTCACTTGTTGACTCATTTTTACTGAAGCTAGAATCATTTGAGAAAGAAACTAACTTTCAATAAATTTGACACTAGCTAAGATATAAATCCTACCTGATTGACTCATATAGACATATCCTTTGTGAGCAATGTTGATTTCTAATAAGATGTATTTAGAAGTGTGAAAGTTAAATTTATGTTTGTTGTATGGTCTCAAGAAAGGGAATTATTCACAATCAAAGACCTTAATTTGTGAATAGCCTGGTTTAAAGGAATACAGCAATTCAAATGGTGTTTCGTTTTCAAGCACATGTGAAACTAGTCTGTTGATGATAAAGGTAGCATAACTGAAAGCTTCATGCCAAAACTTTAAAGGCATTTTGGCTTAAGCCAGCAAAATAGGTCTAGTTTTTATAATGTGCCTGTGCTTTCTCTCAACTTTGCCATTTTGTTCATGTAGATAAGGGCATGAGTGTCCCAGGACTACCCCCTCTTTTTTCAGTTATCATTCAAAAGCGTTAAATTCACCTCCTATGTCTGTTTGCAGTATTTTAATTTTTAAATTCAATTGATTTTCAACTTGATTTTTAAAAACAATAAAGGTGTCAAGGACTTGAGATTTAGTTGTTATTGGATAAAGCCATGTATATCTAATTTTGTCATCAACAAAGGATATGTAGTATCTATGCCCATGAGTTGAAAGAATTAGCGTTGGTCCCTATTAGGGGTGTTCGCAAATTGGGCCTCAATCCATATTAGATCCATGATTTTATGGATTATAAATTTTTAATCCAATCCACGAATCAGTAAAACTCAATCCAAATCCAATCCATATATCTACGAATTAGATGAGGATTTGACTCAATCCATATCCAATCCCTCTTTACTACAATAAACCTGTCGAGAAAGCATATGGAGGTAGCTTTGAAGGAGATTCCATGAAAAATCACAACTGAGATGAATGAGGAGCTATTGAGACCTTATACAAAATATAAAATCAAAGAAGCTCTATCCCAAATATGCCCAACTAAAGCCCCAGGGCCAGACAGATTACCAGCAGTTTTCTATCAGTAGCATTAGGAAGATGTTGGAAAAGAGGTCCTCGCAACATGTCTCCACATCCTTAACTAGAAAGGTAGCATTACTCCTCTTAATCATACTTTTATTGCACTTATTCCAAAGGCTAAAAAGCCAAGAGATGTAAGTGATTATAGGCCTATTAGCTTATACAATATAATATACAGAATTATCAGAAAAGTTATAGCTAATAGGCTGAAAAAAATTCTTCTTGCTGTCATTTCTCCAAACCAAAGTGCTTTCATACCAAGTAGGTTTATCATAGATAATATTATCATAGGGCATGAATGCTTCCATAAAATTAGATTGAGTAAGGGTAAGAAAAATTGGCTTGTTACTTTAAAGTTGGATATAAGCAAGGCCTATAATAGGGTGGAATGGGAATTCTTGGAGCAAACAATATACCGTTTAGGTTTCTAAAAAAATTGGATTGATTTGATCATGAAATGCATCTCCACTTCTTCATTTTCAGTACTAATAAATAGGACAACTAAAGGCCTAATACAGCCCTAAAAAGGTCTAAGACAAGGCTGCGCGTTATCCCCTTACTTGTTTATTCTTTGCGTGGAAGCTTTCTCGAACCTGCTAATTCAAACTAAGAAGAAGCAACTCATTCAGCGGCTAAAATTCAGCGAAATGATCTCCATTAACCATTTCTTTTTTGCTGATGATAGCCTAATATTCAATGGAGCTACCATTGAAGATTGCCAAAACTTGAAGCATATATTTGATTGTTATGCAGCTGCATCATGGTAGATTTTCAACTTCGAAAAAATCTTCCATGTTCTTCAGCGGAAATACTTTAACAGGCTAGATAAATATAATCAAAAATATTTTTCAACTAAATATTGTATCCACGCATGAAAAATATTTGGGATTACCTTCAATGATTAGGAGAAAGAAAGCTAGCTTTTTTAAGAATATCAAGTTAAGAATTATCAGCAAGCTCTCAAAGTGGCAGAGTAAGATGTTTCCAAGTGGAGGCAAGGAGATTTTAATTAAAGCAGTGGCTCAAGCAGTGCCAACATATGTTATGAGAATGCTCAAAATCCTTATGACATTGTGTGAGGATATTCAAAAGGCCATTGCTCAGTTCTACTAGGGAACAAAGAAAGAGAAGAATTCTATTTTTTTGGCAAAATGGGAAAAACTCTATCAAGCTAAAGTAAGAGAAGGACTTGGCTTTCGGGATTTTACTAGCTTTAATCAAGCTCCGCTAGCGAAGCAATGCTGGCACATAATCTAATATCCAGAGGCTCTATTGACAAAAGTTCTTAAAGAAAGGTACTTTAAGAAATCTAATTTCTTACGGGCCAAGTTAGGATCAAAGCCTTTATTTATATAGAGAAGCAATATGCGAGGGAGGAAGGTAATCTAACAAGGAATGAGATGGAGAGTTAGCTCAGGAGACAAAATCAGAATGTATAAAAGTCAATGGATTCTTAAACCACAGACTTTTAAACCCATTTCAAGGCCAACTTTAAATATAGATTGTAAGGTGGCTAATCTAATTGACAATAACTAGAAGTGGAAAGAACACTAGATCCAACAGTATTTTGATCTTGAAGATGTAGAGCAAATACTTAGAATTCCTCTTCCAACAAGCCCAAAACCAGATCAAATATTATGGCATTATGATAAGAAATGTCAGTATTCTGTTAAAAGTGGATACCAGGTAGCCTTGCAAATCAAATATCTTAAGCTGCCAAGCTGTTTCAACAAAAGTAATGGTCATTGGAATGTCATTTGGTCTCTGGAGTTACCAAAAAAAATTAAAATCATTATGTGGAGGGCCATAAAAAATTTGCTACCAACAACTTTAAACTCATGGAAGAGGAAAATTTTTAAAGATCCAATTAGTCCAAGATGCAAGATAAAGGCTGAAAATGCTGTGCATGCAGTAATCGAGTGTCCAACAACAAGGAAGATGTGAAAATTAACTCCTTTCAAGGAGGAGATGCATCTGTTAAACTCAGCAGACTTATTGGGACATATGCATGAATTAGCGAGGAGGAGAAGTAAGGATGATTTGAGATTGATAATTGCACTCTAGTGGGTAGCATGGCATGGTCGAAATCAGTTTGTGAAAATTAACTCCTTTCAAGGAGGAGATGTATCTGTCAAACTCAACAGACTTATTGGGATAGATGCATGAATTAGTTGGGAGAAGAAGTAAAGATGATTTGAGATTGATAATTGCACTCTGGTGGGTCGCATGGCATGGTCGAAATCAGTTTGTTTTTTAGAACAAAATTCTAGATCCTGTGAGTGCAACAGCTAAAGTAAAAGCAGTAGTGAAGGCATATGCAAGGATTAAGATGCCCAAAGTGAATTTGACGACAAGACTAGCAGTTGAAAGAATGGAAAAGTGGCTTCCACCTCCCCCAGGTAGTTTCAAGGCAAATGTTGATGCAACAATCAATGGAGAAACAGACCAAGGAGGATTAAGGGTTGTGATTAGAGATGAGAATGGTAGTGTCTTGGTTGCAGCTATTCAGCAGACCAAGTTTAATGGTGATGTAGCATAGTTGGAAGCAGCAGCTGTTAAATTAGGGATGCAGGTGTCAATGGATGCAGGGTGGACTACTCTAATTATTGAATCTGATTGTAAAGAGGTAGTTGAGCTGGTGCATCACAAAAGAAGTAGCAGAACAAAGATAAGCTGGACCATTAGTCAAATTCAAAGCAAAGCCACAGGAGAAAACTTAGTTGCAATCCAACACATCCCAAGAGAATGCAATGCAGTTGCTCATGCTCTTGCCAAAACAACTCCAGCAAATAATATTGTTGGTTGTTGGAAGAGGTCTTTCCCTCCTCAAATTTTGGATGCAATCACTCGTTTGGTTTAATAGAAGTAAATATTTCTATTAAAAAAAAAAAACCAACTCTTTTAACTCTTGATTCGTGTTTTAGAATACAATTAACCAACATATTAACTAATCAATGTCGATACATTGGATAGAAGTTGTATGTAAATTTTTTATTTTATCTGCTTCAATCACTATGTACATTGTAATGCAATAGTTGCAATCCGGTGAACAATACTCAGCTCGACTCCTCTATTTAACGAATGCTTCACACTAGGAAATATTTTCTTATATTTATTTGAAAATACGTTTTGAAGTTAGATATTTCGACGGCGTTATAACAAAATTATTTAAACACGTGCTTTTTAGGCATTATGTTGTGACATATATAATCCACAACTATTTTTTATTTAAAAAAAAAAAGAAAATAAAAACTTCCATCTCAGCTCAGAGAATCAGAATGAAATGATGGGGAGTAAAACTAGGTGGATATTTACCGAACTCTTTTAACCGATGCGCTCTCAGAATGAAGACAATAGATGAATGGATTAAGCAGAAGCCGAAGCACAACTGCCATATAAAATTACAAATAAGCAGTAACTTTGCCAATCCCATTTTGCTTTCTCAATCAAATAATAGGCCTGACTAACGAAGTTGAGAAATATAGTCCATGTCCCCACCAAAAGTAAATCACCGCAATCTGATGGAACATAAACATAAAAATGACTTGGCTAAAGCTTGGAAAGCAAAAACCTCAAGGGAGCTTGATAGTAGTTGACACCCATTTGAGTCAAACAACCGTAAAATGCTGAAAACAGAGAACAATGAAGATCGCATTTGGAAGACGACCATGTAAATGAACTGATTCCACTACTAAAGCAATATCTATCTCTGGAACCTATTCAGCCCACTTACAAAAATAGTTTCATGAGTCTAAAACAAACAACAAATTTGCTCTTGAAGGAGGCAGCATGACTCATTGGGATGTGAGAACCGTTTAAATAGAGCAAGTTCAATATCTACAACCCCATTTAGAACAAATCATTCAACACTAGCATTCAATTCGCAGATGAAAAAGCAGTTGGACAAAAAATGCATCCTCAAATTCTTGAAAGCAGAAGAATGTGTTGTATCTGAAACATTGGCGAATTCCATAAAATTTGAGGACCTATCATCAGATACTATATATGTTGTATTTATTGCCTTTTCAACATCCACTACATAAACATAATTGCAGATCATTTCATAAAGGAGCCAAATACTCTGAGAAGCATGGTCTTCACCTTTTGTCATATAAGAATTTTCATGAAAAGCAACCTATCCATAACAAATAAAAAATGAATTCACTGTACAAACAAATGCAAGTCAATTCTCTATGTATAAAGAATATTTAAAACTCAAAAGCAGAACTATATTTTAATAATCTACGATGTTGTGTATATGTTAATGTCATGTATCAGCAGAAATATGTATGTGCTATTTTTATTTATGGATATGTGTTTCTGATCTTCATAATTTATTTTACTTACCCAAAAGAAGGCAAAAGAAGCAAAAGATAAGTGTTTGAGCTCCAATAAAATGATGCACATAATACAACAGTACACAAGTTGAGAACAACTACAAAAACAAAAACCCATCTTCTGAGAAATCTATAGATCTAATTCATTCCATTTCCATAAGAAACAAACTCTGCTCTCCATCATTAACAACAATGTAAAGTTAAGAAAATTCACAAACTCGAAAGCCAATACCAAGAAAAATCTAGAACTTCCAAGCAATTGATGGGCAGACCAAAAGATTGATCTCTCATTATGACCCTAAAGTCTTATCCAAAGTTTAATTTATTTACAGATACAAAATCATTATCCAAAGCTCTGCTATCTAAACTGATCACCATTATCTAATACCAAAAGTAATTAACTAATTATATAGCTATGAAAACAGAAACATCAATCATGCCAATGCAAGGAAGTGGACACAACTTTTCACTTTCATCCTAAACTCAATTGTTATCTATGTACATCATTTATGCTTTACAACACTTTTTCACCAAACAAGAGTATCAAAATAAACAATGATTTTAAACACCAATCAAGAAAATCAAGAAGTGAATATTTCAGATCTCTTTTAAGGATCCTAACTATAACAACTATAATGTCCTATAAATGATTCAATATACTATGATTATAAAGAATAGATTTAAAAACACCAAATCCAAAACAAGAGCTATAAAGAAGCAAATCATAACAAAAAGCACCTGATGAAAAAAAAATGAAAGAAAAAAGATTCTTATATTCCCCACTATAACCAACTGTATATAATCCATTACAACATAATGCCATGATCAGCTTATTTAAGAACAATATAGTTTTGAAACAACTAACCAGAGAAGCAACAGTCACAGCCTCTCTCTGTTATCTCTACTCCTGTATTGATTTTACCATCCTAATCCCGTTCAATACATTAGTATCTCCTACTTCTTGATCTTTCTTTGCTTCTTTGGTCCCGGTACCTCCAATCTCCCCACAGAACATCCACATCTTGCTCGAAAAACAAGCACAGCACGACCATTAGGTGGCGCCATCTTCTTAAGCTCGGCTTGTAACTCCCTGTGGTGATCTCTAGGCAATTCAAACAATCCTTTTTTGACACTATCTTTATTCTTGACACACTCTTCAGTCTCCAACTGAATATCAAATTCAGCTGCTTTTTTCAGTCCCTTACAATTAGGATTCCCACATTTCCTACTCGTGCACAAAAGTGCAACCCAAGTAGCTATCGCAACACAAGACATACTCACCCCTATTGATGAATAAATCAATGGATTTCTTATTATCTCCTCTTTTACAAGATAAAAAACAGCTGCAGAAACTTCAACCAATTTAACTGAAACAACTCTAATATAAGGAAATAACAAGAACCCGCAAGCAGTGATCACAGCTATCAATATTACCACATCAAGAGCAGCTGAGCGGAACCTTGATCGATCACAAACTGGAGTTTTGAGACAATTTGGGGAACTGGGTATCTTTTTATTCCTGTAAACATGATTGTTTTGCCTCGGTTTTGAATTAAACGCGTCAGTTGAATTCACACAATTCGCCATGTTCTGGTCAATTGAGTTGCAGACCGAGATAGAGTTATGGATATAGACCATTTCAAATCAAAACAAAAACCAGGAATCAAAATCAAGATTTCATCAATACCCACCAAAAATTCAACCAAAATCGGATCGACCCACTTGATCAAAACACAAAAACAAACGAATCAAGCTGTCGGTGACCAATTCAGATCAAGAAAAATAAAAATGAAATTTTTATAATAATTTTTGTGTCATTCAAAGGCAGCTACTGAGGAGAGGAAAACAAAACGGACTCCTGTTCGTTTTCTAACACAGGATTTCGTTTTCGCTATAAAATTGGTTCATATTTTTCTCTGCAGTGTAATTGAATGGTTGGTTTTGTTGTTATAAAAGGAGGGGGTCACACTGGCTAAAGGAAATGAAATTGAAGGTGACATCTGTATTTGGGCTTTGTGGCTTCGGGGTAATGATGTCCAAATGATTTGGTGGTGGGGGCATTTCTATGGGCTTTTTAATTTGGCCCACCGATTTGATAGTTTGTATTTGTTTCTAATTTATTTTTTCCTTTCCTTTTCTTTCTTTTGGATGGAATCAAATTTTATTTCCAGGGTTGATTTTCACTTTTATTCATGAGTTTTCAAATAACCATTGATACGGATGAACGCGGATATTGTGTTTTATGTTAAAGAAAACACATAGGCTATAATTATAAATGATATTATGAGCAACTTTACAAGTGGTGTAATCTTGTAACGTCTTCTAAGTAATTCTGATCGTAACTTAATTATAATACTATGACTTAACTATATATAATTAATTCTAATGACATGATACACACACACACACACACAAAAGCTTCCGGAGCTGAGAATTTGTTTATATATATAGATTCTCTTTGCCTAATTTAGGGGGAAAGCAGCGCCTTTATTCAAGAACTTGATACTCACGGGACAAAACAAATTAAATCGAACCATATGAAGAATTTTTATCCCATCAAACTGTACAAAAAGAAATAGAATTAGAAATGGAATCAATCAACAAAAGAATTTTTATCCAAGAATACTACATGCACCTTTCATAGAGGTAAACGCGTAGACTTTTTTTGTTTTTCATTTATCCAAGAATACTACATGCTCCTTTCATAGAAGTTACATTTACGTTACGTTTGATGCCAAAATTCGAATAATATTTTATTATCTCCAATGTTGTGGATGCCCTCTCAATTGGGCATTGCTGTTAAATCCCGTTTAATTTCTCGCCATTTTGTGGTGTAGTGTACGTATGAAAGGAAGAAGATTAGACAAATTTTATTATAATAATAATAAAAAAAAAAAAAAAAAGAGCCGACTTCGGCCTGAAAACCCTTACAACCAAAGCGCGTTTGGTCTATACAAATATCTAGGGTTTTGGTTTTGGTCAACATCCATGTTCAAGAAGACGAAGAAATTTGAAGATTGATGATGATGCATTACGACACCATTAAGTTTCAACCCGATCCATTAGCCAAGTCGTCCATTTTGATTTGAATTCTTTTTATATATTAGTTTCAGTCAACCAGAGAAAGATGATAAGTCACTCATGAAGAATTTCGAGTTTCAAGTTTCAATGCTGTAATATGATGTTAATTTATGAGGCCAAGCAAAGCATGAAGCAGCCACCCACAAAAATATGGCCTGAAGAAGCCAAGACTAGAGCACTCGTTGTTTGTGGTTGACTTGTTTTTTTTCATTTTTAGCTGTAATGTTACTTGCTTATTTATCCTTCTAAAGCTAATAGATTAGTATTTTCTATAAAGGGTAAATAAAAATAATTACGGGATTTTCTCTCCTACTAATATTTCACATTTAATCAGTAATTTCATTTTACAATATATTTATAAATTAGAAATCACATAAACTCAATTTCAAATATTTCTAAATCTTTAAACTTATTTGAAATGAGTTTCTTATATTTTTTTTTTTCTTACTCTAAGTAGTTTTCGTTGAATTATTGAAATATTACTCAACTCATCGAAGTTAAACAATAAACATCAAGAATAATTTTTTTAAAAAAAATTAATGCAGATGGAAAACACTAATAATATGGGTTTTGATATCCGTTGCTGAAACGATAGGAGCTTAACAAATTATTTCTGAAATAGTTGAATTTCAATTCGTCTGTTAGGTCACATCTTAGTGGTGTGAGGTTAATTTTATTCCCCTTTATGTATAATGTGCAAATGCAATTAACTTGTATGCTAAGGTAGAAAAAATGGGTCACCATTGGTCAACACCCACCCTCATGATCGATGGAAGAAGAAATTAATTCCCGCATGCCTACTATGACCTTAATTGTGTTGAAGTGATGATGCCTATTGTGTGAAAATTAAAATGGAGATAGTCTAAATAACATTAACATTGGGTTAATTAGAAAGCGACTCCCACTCAATCTCTCCCCGAATATTGAAAAAAGAAATTAATGTCGTAACGCCACTCATGACCAATTTCTTTACACTGCTTTTCTTTGAGTTGAGTGGTTCAACCAACTCATCATTATTACAATTCGCAACACAAGAGATCTTGCATTTTTTTTAAAAAAAAATTTTAATGAACAGCAGTAATTAGACAAATTCAAAGTACTTTCTAGTCCTCAATTGGATGACCTAGTCATCATCTAAAGCGAATATTATATAATTTATGGCTGAAAATATAAGTCAAAAAGATTGAAGATGATGAAGCATGCACGATGCCATATTGCCATATGCTGAACGACATGGAGTGTCATTGACAAAAACTTCAACTTCGCTTTATCACATCAAAATCCCCTTTTCTTTTCCCATAAAACATTAGCTTCCGAAAGGGCTTACTTAATATTATATGTAATTCTAATTTTGGGTAAGAAATCATGATTCGCTTCTGCATGATCTTTCATCCCAGCTAGTTAATTAATACAGACATGTGATAGGTAGCAAAAGACTTTATGTTGAATATAACTAATAATGTGTAGATGTCAAAAAGAATTCCTCAATAGGCTAGGTGAACTCAAATCGGCAGATGATACAATTAAAAGAAGGTATAAATTGTTAAACCAATGTTTTCGAAATCATTATCGAAAAAGAAATCATTATAGGATTCAATTATGCGGCCAAGCCGGTAACGTACTTAGTTTTCTAGGGTGCCTGTGAAATAAGTGTTGGATTGAGGGCAGTATAATCTAACGGATATAATCGCAAGAGGGGAAAGAAAATTAAACCACGGATGGGATACTGGAGAATGAGACATAACTGAGGGTTTCTAGAACCATGGACTTCTCATTTCTTGGTAAATCAGAAAATTTGGTGCTCCATAGGCTGGCCTGTTCACCGATTGTGGCGTGAGAGTATAATCGCACTCCATTGTAAGTGCTTCGGAGGCAGAAATTTTGTACTCGACGGGAAGAGAGGGGTCCTTGAGTAGTCTTATTCGACGCAATGCTCGAGAACGTGATGGCAACAAGAAGAAGAGTAAGGACGAAGAAGAAATGGATTTGGTTTAAGACAAAAGAAAGAGTGACGATTTTTTACCCTACCTTTTTTATTTTATTTTGTTGGAAAATTAAAAGGCTCGCACGAATTTAGTCAAAATCTTCTAACATGCTGATTTTCTCTTTGTTCAGCTAAGCTAAGGTCTCGTTTCAAATTACTTTTTTAAGGGTGGTTTAAAAATAATTTTAAAAAAATTAAAAGTTAATTTTATTATTTAATAATTTTTTAAAAAAATTATTTTTTATCAAAATTATTCTATTTTACAGTAGATTTTAAAAAATAAGGAGGGATAACTTTTAAAAATATGATTTTGAAAATTAGTTTTATACATAATATGATTCCGAATATATATATATATATATATATATATATATATATATCATAAAAATCTAAAATTATTCTTATTATTAGAAAATAAAATCACTTACTTTAAAGAGATTATCATTATTATTATTATCAATTATTTTGAGATAACAAAAAAAATTAAAATTAATAATACAAAATATTTATTTTAGTTATTAATTATTATATATACACAAAGAAAAATATTTTTTTTTTGTATATGTTTATAAACGTGCCAAAAAAAATCAAATATTATATCCAATTCAATCATTTATATTTTTACATAAGTTTAACAATAAATTTTATCAAATATGTACATATGATTGGTTTTAAAACTCATATCACTTTTAAAAATAAATTTGACTAAATGTTTAACTAATTTTTTTCATAGTTAATTATTTCTATAGCATAGCTAACAATAATTATTTTAAAAGATACAATATTACGAAGCTAGCCCTAAGTATCGTTAAGATATTGAAAATAATTTTTATGGTTTAAGATATGAGATTTATATGGGAAATAATGGGTGTGTTAAATAGGTGTTGAATGTAATTATGTTATATTAGCTTCTAACATATTTGTCTTAATAGTAATTCACATTATGAATATTTTTGTAATAAATTCTATTATTAAAGGGTGGATATTTGACCCGCATTTTTGTAAAATCTTTTATTACTAAATTATCCCTAACATAAATTACTATTATAGACATAACAAAATATAAATACTTTGTGCTCTCATCTTCAAATCATCTCTAAATCTATCCAATGTATACATTAAAAAAAAAATTATTTCATATTTGTTTAGGGAAGAAATTGAATATCAATATTAAAGCGCCACGTGTCGATGAAGGGTGTCATAGCTTTAAGTGATCACTTTAGACACTTGGGGTACCTGAACTACATTATAATCTCAGTACTTAAGATACTCAGCATACACCAAATACATCACATTGTGGTAGAGATATATGAAAAATATCCACAAAAATGTCAGGAGATAAAAGGGGCCCAAATCTTAAAAAAATTGATTGATTTTCTATTAAAAAATAAAGAATCGTCGAAAAAATACCATGCTACAAAAGGGGGGATAACAGCCTGTCACACTACCAGATAAGTCAAAAAAATTGTTAATAAGATAATGAGTACTACCTGCATTCTCCTGCCACACCTACAAATCTTCAACAACTTTAACAAAGGTACGCGGGACCACCTCACTATGATTGACATGTGTATACTCTTCAAACTTATTCTCCAAGCATATTTTTTAAACGTCCAAGCCGCCACACGTATGAAAAATACGAATATTTCTGACAAGATAGCAAGGAACACCAATAAAATGGCACTATGTGGCACAACAACCGAGGTACTCCTTATAAAATACAAAGGTTTTTAAACACACGCATGACAACGGCTAAGGTTTCTTTCACCTCCAGCCACTATTATAGAGAGCTTGCAAGCTGTTTAACCTAAGATAACCCAACTCTGACTTGAGCGCCAGAGTGTGGACGCCTGACACTCCCAGCTCCAATTTTGACCTCTTTTTTGTTGTTTTGCAGATCTAAGGGTGTTTGGCAAAGCTCTTTGAGTCCGGATTACATCCTCTCACCCTATCCACCATCCTCTCATTCGCTTGTCGCTCCTTGAAAAATCAAGACAGCCCGTACACTCTGAACAAGCAAGGTACTCCTCCTCCCCAATCGAAAAATAAATTTATTATTCTTAATTTGGTTTTGTGGCCTTCATTCATACGACCAAAATCTACTAAAAACAATATTTATTAGCTTTTTCTTTTTTAACTTTTCGTGAACTCCTTTGGCAATTTAATGACACCTGTGGCCCAAAAAAAAATCCACTTGAGAAGTTGAAGGATATGAACATATTGAGGGTTGAAGAGATGAAAGAAAAAGAAGAGAATAAGAAAGTATCAAAAAATCATGAATTAGTTTTAAGGGTACATTGGGCATTAAGATGAGTTTATCAAATTTAATATAAAAAGGGTGTTTGGAAAGTAATTTGACAATTTTAAATATACTCACACTACACCAATATTAATAATAATTTTTAGAATGTAAATACTCCCACGCTAATTAAAGACTTGCGCAGTTATCGAACTACATTAGCAATTGAAGACCCCCGCTTGAGTAATGGCTTTTCATATTACTAATCCACAATTAGAAGACGAGCTGAAAGATTTTTTAGAGACCTCTAATTAAAAGTTTTTGAGCAATAGTTAATACACGGACAATATTTGTTCTCATTGGTGCATTTTTATTTTTTTTTCGGTTGGGTGCCATCTACTTTACATGGTAAAACTTTTTGTGTTGAAATTTTATGGTTCAAAGCCTAAGCATTTGAGTGGGAGAGGGGATTTAAGTACAGTTAAGCTAAATTAAAAAGAAAAAGAAAAAGAAAAATCGTGTGTCATGGCTGCATTGGTGCCCTTTACGTACAACTAGTTCTTACTTGCTTCCAAGTTGCTGCTTGGCTTTATTAACCGATTACTTGTCCCTTTTCTGAAGCTTTTCTTGCTTTAACTCATGTTAGCCAATCACTTGCTCCTTTTTCTGCTGTTTTTTATTTAACCAAAGCAGACCTGGTAATTGCCGGACCTCCCTGTCACTTACTTATGTTGCGACGTCATTCTCAACGTTGGATTTGGCTTAATTTAATCTAACGGTAATTTCAGAAACAGACGAAAAGCATGACGGCCGTTGGCAGTTGGCAACATAATTGCGGCGATGAAGTGGATATGATAAATTGCATTTTATATCTTTTTCTTCACAAATTGTAAAAACCCAATCTTAAATATAACTGCGGTATTTTTTCGAAAGAATTCAGCCAAAGTAATTAATGAAAATATGACTGTTAATTTACCGCTTAATTCTTATATTTTGAGTTAAGTATCTATTTATTTTTTATATTTAAAAATAAAATTAAAACACTAATGTTGTTAAATATATAATACTCTTACCTTTTTTTTCTTCTTTTAAAACAATACATTTGCAACAATATTCTTGAGATACTAATGCAAAAATGATAATTTATCAAATTAACTTGAAAGTAACAAAAAATTTTAATGTTTTAAATTAATCTTAAAAGTAACAAAAAATATACTCAAAATTTTATATATTATTTTACTTTTAGGATTAATTTGGTAAATTAAATTTTGTTCTAACATAATTATCAATAAGATTGTTACACAAATACAACAAATACTAGTTCTTTCACATTAACATATATTGGTTAATTTGTTAATAAATAATTATTGATTAATTTGCTAATTAACCTTTTTTTTTAGGTAAACTAATTAATGCCAATAATATTGTTGGGAGGATATTATTGTAAAACAAAAAAATGAAAATAAGAATGTAATATATTTAAACAGGGCGGCTTTAGAGTTTTTAGAGTCTTAGGCAAATTTTTTTTATGAGGTCTCTTTTTATTCTACAACTTCAATACTTAAATAAACATAAAATATCTCAAAGTTTGTTCCATATTTAGTTCTTAAATTTCAACAATAATTAAGAAAATCTTAAAAATTTTAAAAAATAATAATAAAGGTAAAGATTTTTAATTTTTTTCTTGGAAAGGCTAATAGTGAATGAATTAATGTTAGACAATATTATTAATTATATCTCTTTAACAGTAAGATTAAAAAATATAGATATGCTGTCCTACAATATGTAATTTTTTTTAAAAAAAATTATTAATTAGAGAGTTATTAAGAACATACTCAAAAGATGAGACATTCCTAAAATATGGGGTCTTAGGCGATTGCCTTGTTCATTTATACTTAAAGTCACCACTGTATTTAATTATTGAGATATTTTAAGATAATTTTGTAAAATATAGAGTAAATGGACACTTAAGTTAAAATATAAGAATTAAATAAATATTTACCTGATTTAAAAATACATTTGAAAGAAATTATTGCACAATTAATATTGTTTTCTGTGTCTTCCAAATAAAAACAAGGAAATAATCTATACACAATTTCAACCACAAATATGAGAACACTTATTCAAATTTGAATGGAGAGACGAGGTGATTATTTGGGCTCAAATCAATGGCACTGCCCCAGAAAAAGAGAGAAAGGATAGCATTTTTTTTTTTAAAAGTAGAAAGGTTAGCATTGCTTACTGAGCTTCGGCCAATATCGACGAGCTCATTGTACTTCCCACAAAGTAAATTATAAAAAAAAAAAAAGGACTTTTTTTTCAAATAAACACACTATATGAAGCTCAAACCAAGACTTAAATTTTAATAAAGCTACACATTAATAATTGGTGCGAGGCCTTGGTCTCAAAAAGTGATTCTTTTAAGTGCAAGTCACAATAAAAATATGTGATATTATCCAATACCTAACTAATATTTTCTGATATCTTATTTTCCTACTAAAGGTTTATGACAATCATATTTTACTATTAGATGTTTCAATTGTTATTATTTTATCACTAAATAGTTAACTTCATTTAGAAAAATGATGACATCACATTGGTATTTAGGGTTTTTCAATTTGATAAATTTAAGTAGTAGTAGTAGTAATTTGATACAAAAAGAAAAAGATATGTAGTAATTTAGTAATTTCCTAATAAGTCAAGCAGTAAATTGACAACTTTTCAATAAAATAATACTAACACTTTTCAATAAAATAATACAACTACTTAGGATTATTAAATTAAATACCATAATTGATATGTACTTATTGAATTGATTTAAATAGCTAAATAAAAATGTTAAAACAACAAACAACTAAGATAAAATAATTTTATTAAAATAAGTGTCCATCTTCATCAAACTTATTATTATAAATGATTTATATTTTCAATATAAATATAAATATTAAAATAACATTAGTTTCTTAATATAGACATTTATTTTTAAAAGTTTAGACATTGAAAAAAATTTGATTTTCCAAATCTTTAATTTTTTGATTTTTTTTATTTGAGAGGACAAAATCATATCTTTACATACTAAAATAGTTTAAGGGGTAAAATCATCTTTTAACAAAAATCATGTTAAATATTATGTTACTCTTAATGGTTTAAGAAAAAAGATGTTAAATATTATGTTACTCTTAATGGTTTGGTGGTAAAATAATAACAATTGAAACATCAGGTAATAAAATATAGTTGTTGAAAATCTTGGTGCTAAAGTAATATGTTAGAAAATATTAAGTGGGTATTTGATAATATCCTAAAAATAGACAAATCTTCATTACTTTGTTATTAATTTACACAAATAAATTAATTTTTCCCTTCTTTTTTGATTTTTGTAAACACTCCGTCTAATGAATGTTATGAACTCTAAGGACGATCATATTATCCTTGCCCCTTCGCACAACTTCTCTTTGAGCAAATCAGATTTCAAATTTGCAATCCATTTGGTAGCGTCTCCATTGTTGCCAAATCAATCGAGTACTAGTTTCCTAAATCAATAACTTCATACCCCATAATAAAAACATATGATGTTCACGTCAAAACCTACAAGCGCGTACCAAACACCAACAGATATCAAAGAAAAGCAAAAATGTGACTTTTTATACGTGTCAATGTATCACCCAAGTAGATTAAAGAAAGGATATTTATTTGATTACGTGTTAAAACCCCTTTATACTTTTTTAATTAATCTAATCTCCCCTCAGCCAATCAAATCGCTACACGGGTAAAGAACAAGATACAAATCCGCTTTTTGTCTGGTACACGTGTCAACATCAGGGGAAATCTTTATCGAACAAGGAAAAACTCAGCCACTAGAAGCAGATTCTTCGGTTTTATGGAAGATGCTTTACACGTGTATCAGATTGGACACGTTTGTTCACGCCATTGGCTACGGTGAAGATGAGAGTTGCTGGTAGCATAGGGAGAGTACGACTCTTTTTCCACTTCACTTTTCTGGATGGGCCCCACCTGAAGTTTTTTCCGATGTGGCTGAGTCGTGGTCCCACGGCACATGGTGTTTTGACATTCGATTATGACGTGGATATCTAATTGGATCTAACATTTGTTGATAGCGATATTGGATGCATGTGAAGTTCGGCAAAAAATCGGAGAGAAGACTTGAATTTTTTTTAATATATATTTTTTTCCGGTCACTCTTCCTCAAATTCCAGCTGGAAAAACGAGAAAAAAAAAAATCTTTCCTCGACATTAGGCTCCACCAAATGACCATTAAAATTATTTTCTTGGACCAATAGTGTTGATGTTGCAAGGGTTGAATACCCATATGCAGTCTCGGGAAATTTTTTATAATTTTTTTTATGGGATTATATTATGTTCTTATTAAAATATGCTATATATAAAAAATAATATTAGATTTAATGTATGAAACTTAATAAGATTTTAATTTTTAATATTAATGAATTTATAAATATAATATTAAGAATATATTTATGATTCTATTTTGTAATTATTAGTCTCGATTGAATTATCATATTAAATTAATAAATAATTATACATTTTAGTGATAAAATTAATATCTTTTATGATACCATAGAATTGTATTCATATTCTACATATCATATATGAAATATTTTCTAAAGCTTTTGTTAATAAATATTATATGTGAGTTAAATTTTTTTTTATTTTTTTATCTCATATTATTATTTTTTATTATTCACCAACAAATACTTTATGAAATAAAGTTGACGTGTCAATTTCAAAATAGAGTAGGGCACGATGAGTTATTGCACAAAGATAGAGAGAGTATTTGTTGTAGCTAGAGAACAAGATACTGATAAGACATAGAAAGTGAAGCGAATGGGCCAACAAAAATTGTCATCCACAAATAAAAATTATAATACCAAAACATATATTTTAAAAAATATTTTGAATAGCTACTCGATGGAGATAAACTCGGCGATTATTTGAAAAGTGTTTTTCGAGTAAAATTGACAACGCAGCCCAGGAAAAGAAAAGTAAAAATGCTGACTAGGATCTAGAGAGAGAAAGAGAAAAGAAAAAGAAAGAGAGAAGAATCAAAAAGAGGAAAGAAGAGAAAGATATCTTTAAGGCCACAAGGCAAATTTGTGGCTGAGAATTCTCCTGATTGCTGACGTGGCACCCCACCTGCTTAAACGGATCAATAACGTAGACTCCACGAGACGACGACAGCTACAAGAATTTGGCTACTGATATTTGATCCCCTAAGGTTTTGTAATTTATGAAACAAGTGTATCTACTACTCATTTACATCAAATTAGTCCTTAATTCAAACTGAAATGACTAAAATACCATTAGTGCTATTCCATTACATTAAACAAAATTTGACATGGATAGTTAAAAAGGACAAAACCTTAGATGATAAAAATGATTGTAGAGTCTAATTTCATATGGTGAAGCCAAGATTTATTATTTATTATATATCATGAATATTTTTCTTGTTTTATGTTATATTTTTAAATTCCATAAATAAAGTTTCAACCACATAAATTTGGTTAATGATAAAGAAGTTAATGATAAGGATAACAAAGGGGTTTTGAATTTAATTTTTTGCCCAATAGAGATAATTGCTAATGGATTAGGTTTGAATCACTGAAAAGGTCAATAAAAATACACAACAACTATTATAAATCATGATTTAAATAAATACAAAACAGATAATTACCTCGTATTTAAAAAAAGAGGAGATTGAAACAAGAAAAAATTTAAAAAAAATAAAAAATAAACCTAATTTACTAGAGAAGGGAAGAAAAAAAAAGAAAATATTTGGATTGCAAAAGAACTTTTTGAGAGAGAGAAATCAGTTGGTAACATATAACCAAGACAATACAGTAAGACAGACCCGCTTTCACATGACATACTACATTACTAGTATAAGGGTACTTCAGTCATTTTGTGAGGGACTAAGTACTTATTTGATACAAATGAGGAAACTATGTACTTAAATGAAAAAATATGAAAAACTAGGCGTGCTGATATTATATTACTACTTGCAGCAATGGCAACAAAGTCATAAAAACCACAACACTCGAAACAACACAAAACACTCAAGAACACACCACACCGTGTCAGATCTCTCTCTCCTTACAACAGCACAAAACTTTGCTCCGCCCCCTCGCTGAGCGCAAAGTTTTTATTTTTGGTGTTTTCAGTTTTATCTGCTTTGTACTTTGATTTTTATCTTTTAAAATGGCGGAGCCAAAGGATCAGGGGATCAAGCTCTTTGGCAGAACCATACCTTTGCCTGAAGTAATTCCATCAGCCGGTGCCGCTCCTTCTGTTGATGATAGAATCGATCAGGATCCAACTTGCTCAACAAATTCTTCACCAGAAAGCGATAAGAGCAGAGATGGAGAAGAAAGAGACTCTGAGAAGGTATTGAATTGGATTCACAAATTTTGGATTTTGAAGCTGACCTACCACTTTAATGGTCAAAATATTTAATGAGTCAATCTTAGTTTGGCATCGTTTTGAGGTTCTGTTAAGTCGGTTGGTTTGATGATTGATAGGGTTTTGGGTACCTTTTTTTGGTTATTTTTTAAATCAAGGAGCTTGTTTGATGGTGTTAGCTAGATTTGTTTTAAGTTTATGTGTTTGTTTATGAATTGGATTTCTATCTAGCATCTTAGGATTGGATTGCTGTTGGTCTTTATTGTATTGGAGCATGATTTGAACAAGTAACTTGCTGGTTTACTGCTAAATCATCAATTCTGGTTTTGAAGACATGTTTAAATTTTCCAACAGATATTGAAAGTTTGGGGCTTAAATTCTGTTGTAGAATTCACTTTCCTGATTGTTGCTTGATCATTGATTTGTAACTACGTGTTTCCTTGTTCTCTCGGTTTTGTTCAGTGGTAGGTTGGTAGCAGATGAGAATTTGATGCTATAGCAAATTGCTATGTGAAATATTAGCTTAGTTGTTGAGCATAATATGGATCATTATATGCTTGTAATTTCCATAGATTCTCACAGGAAGTTGGGATCCACTTACTTGCACCTCATCCTCAGCTTCTATTGCATCTTCTTAGGTTCTCTTAGGCATCCAAAGTAGAATGACAAAATTGTTTACTAGTTGCAAAATTGTCTGTAATTAGTATGGCTCTGTGATTCGTGTTGAACATAGTTGGCTGGCAGTCCGTTTTCTGTTTTATAATTATCAGCTGTCTAGAGAAAGTTTCTTCTTGCCGAACATGATGGTTTTATTACCATTGTTTTAATTATTTTTCACTGGTTATGAATTCGTTTTCGATGCTCATGTTTTGTGAAAAAAAAATTATGATAAATTCAGGAGATGTCGGTAGACAAGCCTGTTGAGACCAAACAGAAGGATGAAGCCCCACCAGAAAATTCTGAAGAGTCCACTAATCCAGGTTCGACCTTGGGGTTCAGTGAGAACCCTAAAGCATCATCTGTTGAAAAGGAGTGCACTATAGTGAAGACTTCAAAGACAGAAGAAGAGCAGAGCGAACCTAGTACTTCACAAGAAAAGACCTTGAAGAAACCTGACAAGATTCTTCCATGCCCACGTTGTAATAGTATGGACACTAAGTTCTGCTACTACAACAATTACAATGTAAACCAACCACGACACTTCTGCAAGAACTGCCAGAGATACTGGACAGCTGGTGGGACAATGCGTAATGTACCTGTAGGTGCTGGTCGTCGAAAGAACAAGAACTCAGCTTCTCACTACCGTCACATAACTGTCTCAGAAGCCCTCCAAAACATCCAAACTGATGTTCCAAATGGGGTCCACCATCCTGCATTGAAAACTAATGGTACTGTTCTCACCTTTGGCTCAGATTCACCCCTTTGTGAATCAATGGCATCAGTTCTGAATATTGCTGATAAAACAATGAGGAATTGCACGAGAAATGGGTTTCATAAACCTGAGGAGTTGAGAATTCAACTTACTTACAGAGGTGGAGAAAATGGGGATAATTATGCACATGGTTCTCCGGTGACAGTTTCAAATTCAAAGGATGAGGCAGGCAAAACTACATCACAAGAGGCAGTTCTGCAGAATTGTCAAGGCTTCCCTCCTCATATGGCTTGCTTTCCTGGGGCTCCGTGGCCATACCCATGGAATTCAGCTCAATGGAGCCCTCCAGTTACCCCACCTGCGATCTTTCCTCCAAGCTTCCCTTTGCCATTCTACCCTCCAGCAGCTTACTGGGGTTGTACTGTACCAGGTGCTTGGAATATCCCTTGGATTCCTCAACCAACTTCTCCAAAAACCCCAAGCTCGGCTCCAAACTCTCCAACATTAGGAAAGCATTCAAGGGAGGAGAACTTGGTAAAACCAATCAACTCTGAGGGACAGGAGCATCACAAAGAAAACAATGCTGAAAGATGTCTTTGGGTTCCAAAAACATTGAGGATCGATGATCCTGGAGATGCTGCAAAGAGCTCCATATGGACGACACTAGGGATTAAGAATGATAAGGCTGATTCCATTGTCGGAGGAGGACTCTTCAAGGCATTCCAACGGAAGAATGATGGAAGGGATCACATTGCTGGAACATCTCCAGTCTTACAAGCTAATCCAGCAGCATTATCTAGATCACTCAATTTCCAGGAGAGCTCGTAATTAGATAGGTCATCAACTTGTAGCTGGTTAAGGTGGTAGCGTAAGTGTCCTGTTAGTCTTCAACTGATCCTTGCAAGTCTCTCCATTTTTGCTTCCTTCCAACATCGTATACATTCACCATCCTCGTTCAAAATGAACTCCTACAACAGTTTCATTGTCTTCTTAGGAGAATACAGCTTAGCTGAAGTGGCAACCGACTTTTTTTCCTTTTTGTTTGAGGTTAGATTGTTTGCGAGTTCATGTACATAGTTTATATATGCAGAATAGTGAGAGCGAGAAAAGTGTGAGTTTGTGTACCATAAATTTCCCATTGTACTAAAATAAACATGGGAATCAAATTCTTCTGTTCGTGCTTTTAAAGTGTTCTCAAAGCATGTTATAAATCAAGCTTATGACGCCAAGAAACTGTACCTTCTGTACTAGGTTCACCATAAATATTGAGCAAATGATGCAACTTTTGATCACAAGATGAATGACACTTATAATTCAAGAGCTGTTTGGTTGAATGTATGTCTCGAATTATTGGATGGAACTTTCAAATTAAATAGAAATTACACATAATATATCCTAGTCTGATGTTACGATAAAATTGAAGCTTGTGTGCGTCCGTGTCTGAAAGGAAAAATCCGAGAATGCGGTTGAAGCAATTGAGAATAGCCAAACATGTTGAACACCATGGCTTATGAAGGGTCTGCATATAAATAAATATGGAGAGAGGAGTTGTGGTGGCTGCTGGTTGAAAAGACAGAAAAGCTTGCAAGTAGGCCCCATCCTTTACTGATAAGACTTGAATTCTCATCAACAAAAGGCCAAATCCAGAACAAGTAAAAGCGTCAAAAGGTAGAAAGCTGACTGCAAAAAGTTTTACTTTCTCTCTTCATCTTCTTTTGTTTCTTTCCTCTGCCCACAAATGATACAAGGAAATACACGTCCGTTATTATGACTTCACCGTCTTTAACATACGTCACATGGTTCATGCGATAAGGATCGCCAAATGTTTAAGCCCTTTGATTTATCATATTTTTGTACTTTATAGGATCTTTGGAACCACTCATTAGCCGAGTGATAAATCACGTTTCTTTCTATATGTATATGTACGCGAATTATGAAATAGATTTTCTTTGAACCGTTAAGGAGGTAGGTTTTATTCATTTTAGGCTTCGCATCCGGACTGTCCCACCTCGATCTGTGTAGCTAGACTCTCAAATACTTAGATCCAGCCCCAGCGTAACTCATTGAAACTCTGCAATAGAACATAGGGCGATTAGTACCACTCTCGAGCCGGAGGTCCCACTTGGGATCTTAATGCAATTGCGTGCCTCAAATAGTCCAAATTGATGGGCCTCCTGGGCAGTTTGAGGCGAATAAAAAGACCGAGAGATATTTTGATGAATAATAATGTATATTTATATTATGGGCAAAGTTTAGTCACTATTTTTGTGAGCCATGAGTTTTTTATATGGGACCCAAAGCATGTGGTGCTATTAAGCCTCTCTGGCCTGCTCTTGCCTCTTGGCTTGCTTTTTGCTTCCTTTCCCAGGTGTCCTTTTGCCGCTCCCTTTCACCATTTCACGATAAAATTTGAGTCTTATTGACCTAGATATTGGTTAATTTTCTTCGAAGTGGGCAGTCTTGAATTGCAGCCACTTGTTCGATATCTCCCAATAAATTCATGATTTTGACTTTGATGATAAGCACTTCGTTTGAGGCTTTCCAACTCCTCACAGGCTCACATAAACAACTTTTACATCGATTGCGCTGCTGTACACTAGCGCATTCCATCTCCCTAGCTCAAATTCCTGCGAGGCTAGGGCAAAAATTCTTAGCCACTTGCTTAGATATCATAGACTGCGTCATGCATGCATCACCAAATTTGTGATTGTGACCTACTTTGAATACCCTTGCTCGTTAATTATCCCTTGAATTTTTAGTATTACCAGACTTTGTTAAATACCCGTCGACGGATTTTTTAGGCAGTTCTGCCACTTGCTTCTCCAAAATTTATCGTACAAATTTGCACACCATTTGTAATGTCTAAGCTAAATACACACAAAATACACCACTAACTCAACCAAATAAATTCTCATATATTTTACATTGTTAAAATCACATGCATACAAATAGTTAAAATTAAAATCAATCAAAATTCAGAAACCATCTATGTGATTTTAGGCTCAGATTTATATACACTGCGTCTGGAGAGAATGAAGAAAAATTATCATAAAAAAACCTCTCATAAAATAATTGTGCAGACTATAAGTGCTTGCTTGTTAAAGAACCAATATTTCACTTGTGATGGTTTCTTTCTTAAAATTAAGTTTTTAAAAAAAGTTATCAGCCCTAATATTTATCATATAATAATGTATAAATTTATGTTGCATTAAAATATTGCGGCAGCATGTTAGCTAAATTTGTTTAATTGATTAAATTGAAAACAATTTCTTAGGTTCACCTTATAATGAATATGGTACAAACAATAATAATAGAGCCCCAAAAGGTTTGTACAAACTAGTTTGTGTTGCTGCATCATTACTCCAGCACAAAAATAAACATAATAAATTTATTATTGTATTTAAAAAGTGAGCGAGTTGGAGATTGATTAAGCAGATGGTAAAATAGTTTACTAAACACATACCCATTGATCAAATGAAAGATAAATTCCTACCCATACTGTACCCGCAGCTACTCAAACCGTTAAAATTTAACTTATTTACTGTGGATACTCATCCAAATCGGATATGTACAAATACAATTGACATCCCTAGTTGCAATTTCGTATAAACTTGATTGAAAATTATAGTTAGATTATTTATATGAATACTTAAAAAAACAAAACAAAAAAAAGAGAGAGAGAAGATCATGAGACTTTGATTCTGATACATAAACAATTTTATCCACCATTGGCTGCTAGGTATAAATGAAAAGTTAGATTTCATGCACACGCCGGTAGGATAATTACTGATTTTCCCATTTCAATAGAAATTTCATTAGAGTTTGCCTGGCTTAACTAGATTTGATTTCTTTACAATTACAAATGTACAGCTCTCATTGGGATGTGTGTCTGTAAAGTCAACTCCATTCGTAGTTCTATTTTAATTTAGTTATATACTTTACAAGTCATTAAGCTTTAGGCTATTCAAAATGGAGACAAAAACATATTAATCTTGATAAACCATTTTATTATTGAAAAAAATGTTTTCCCATTTCGTGCCCATTGTTGCTTGCGCCTAAAATAAAAGCATATCCATATGTTACCCATTTGTAACAAAGATTAGTGGGGATAAAAAGTAGAATGCTTTCGATCACTTTGCCTAAAAAGCAAGAATTCCAACTCCCCCAACTTGATACCTCAGTGGGAGAAGACCTAACTTGAACTGTACATACCCAAAAGTTGATCAACTTGATCTTAATTATTTTATTGGATTATGATTAAGATACTCGTTCATTATAATATATTTTTTTCCAAAACAAAAAGGTTGAAAATATTGTAATCTAATGTGCCGAAAATTATTGAAAGTTTGAGATTAACAATTCCTAATTTCGTCTATAAAATTATGAAAATTTGAAGATTCACATTTAACGTGTGTTGTGCTAAGGTATATGTTATTCATGTTAATTTGTTCAGTTTTTTAATAAATTTAGTCTAGGTGGACATTGAATACATCGCAAGCATTTTTTTTATTATTTTTGTTTTTGTTTCACGTGAATGTATAAACAGGCGTGCTTACGGATAGGGATGCAATTATTCATGAACACTTGAACATATGCCGTTCTTAAACTATTCTTAATTTGCTATTATTTCCTCTTAATCAGTTAGTCCTTTGTTTTAGAGTAAACGGGTTAAAATTGACTTTAAGTACGAAGGACTTCTTCGATTAAATCATTATGAGAAATTCTAAGACACTTCACTTATATTATATCATCTAAATAACGGAGTATACTATCTTACAGCATCTCTAACATGTAACATCCTCATAAAAAAAAAAGTAATGAACCTACTTGTACCGACTTCCAATCACTCATTTTTGCAAGGGTGCACCTTACATGTGTTGTAAGGTAGCCACTCCTCCAAATAACAATCCGTTAGATGATTGTATCGTATAATAGAGACAGTTTATATTTATGCAAATTTTATTAAACTCCTCTAACATTAAATTGCCAGAGGGATTGATCTTACAAAACAAAGTATGTGTATGTTTTTTTTTTCAAAGTTGAACATTATACATTACATAGATCTACACAATTCATGTTTACGTATACAATTTTTTAGCATTTGACATTTTAGAGTTTGACCTAATATTAAAAAGAAATGGTAATTTAAAAATTAGCTAATTAGCTTCGAAAGTGGAAATTTCAAATACATCGACATAAAGAAATGGGATATTATCATTTTACCACCTAATATTTTTTGGCATATCACTTTATCACCTAACTTTTTTCCTATTTAATGTTTTAATTTTTATCATTTTAACAACAAAAATTGTTGAAGTTAACAAAATTTTTAATTAACTAAAATTATAATGAAAGTCTATTTTAGCCTAAAATTTGTAAGTGCCATTTAACCTTCTAAGTTTGAAAAATACAAAATTAATTTTTTTATCAATAAATTATAAATTTTATACCTTGTGAAATTTCTAAAATACTGAATATAATAAAATTCCTAAAATATCCTTTCGAGATCAATAGTTTATTAATGGAATTAACAGTGTAGTAGTAGAATGATAAAAATTGAAATTTTAAGTGGAAAAAGCTAATTATCAAAAAACACTATATAATAAAGTGATATATAAAAAAAAAAAAATTAGATAGTAAAATTAAAATATCCCTAAAGAAATTTATATGTTTACTTATCTTGAATAATCATTTTATGTAAAGAAGTCTAGCTTGCACGACTTTTTGTATCTTGGCGGAAAAAGATTAGTTGACACTTTAAAAAAAATTCCTTTTGGAACTAAGTCATCCTTATTGGATCGCAAGAAATAAGATAATAAGTCAACTGAAATATTATATACATTTGTATCCAAGATTCTAAATACCAAAAAAAAGTAATATCATAAACAAAGTTATTCAAGATACTATTTTTTTTTTTCGAAAGATTCAAGATATTAATTTATGAAACGTAATACCAGAAACAATTTATCAGAATTTGAGAGTAATTTTAATAAAAGCAAGATCGATTATATAATTAATTCTTCAATTAGCTGTGACAAAAAAAAATTAAAGCAAGCCACTGAACACGCGCTTTGCTGCCTGCTTTGCGAGTCTGTTCTGTACCTTCGATAACTGTTGACAAAAGCTAAAAATAATAATAAAAAAATAATCTTAAAATGTGATTATAAGATCGTCTCACATCAACTCAGTTCAAACACTAGCAAAAATACTTCTTTTCTGGCAACACCAGAGGCAGTTTCGATGTTTCCAAGTCTTTACTTATACAAACATAGCAAAGTTTGAATTAGTTTTCTATCTGAATTATTTGCAAAATTTAAGCGCCCCAAATAACATGCATTAAAGTGTCTCCACTGGATCTGAAACGTGAAACGCTTTCCAAGAAGCCAAAAGCCGGAAGCTGAAGCTGTTCTTTATTAACTGTTGCCACCACCTCATCAGCTCATATAAAAACAAACGAAACCCTACCCATTTCCTGAAATTGCGAAAGAAATAATGGGTCGGTTTTGTTTTGACAAAGTGCTTCTTGTTTCAGTGCTTCTTCTTCTCTCCTTTTCTCAGGGTAGTACTGGTAACAGCCATAATTTTTTATTACGCTCTGTAATTTGTTTTCCTTTCATTTTTAATTCACTTTTTCTTTTTTTGTTTTTCTGCTCTCAATTATCACTTTCTTTTAATTTGTCAACTTTCAGGATTCAGTAGACAGCTGGATGAATCTGTTGAGTTTGAAGATTCCACAGTTCATGTGCAGGTTGGTTTTTTTTATTTTGGGTTTTTCGTTTTTCGTATATTATTTCATCCATCTGTTTTCTGTTTTTACTTCGCAAATTTCTCATTACGTAAAATTATTTCAGGAAGCTGGAGCAGAGCCAAGGGAGATGATGGAGCTGATGGATTATAAAGATCCGGGCCCAAACACGAACCCAAAATCTGGATTCCTGCTTAGTCCTCCACCGCAGGCTCATTAAGGGGAATATTTTCTTGTTGCTTCGCTGTTTTCTGTTTTCATTAATTTACTTTTTATGTTTCTATGCAACATAGGATAGTGGTTTGTGAAGAAGTTGAATCTGAATGTTGTTGTAGTTGCTGGTGTTGGTTTTTTTTTTTTTTTTTGGGGTCGTTTCTGAGGAAGCTTTTGGTTCTCACGAATTGTATTCAAGTGATTTGCTATACAAAAATAAGCTCAATATTGGTGTGTCTAAACAGATATTTTTCTTCAATATTCATATTCAAGAGCACAGTGATTAAATGAATTGAGACAAACCATTGCATTTAGGTCTGAAATATGCTTCCAATAGTGGAAATTTATAGTATGAGAAGCAGAAGCCAAATGGTAGTATACTTCTTATGCGGCTTACGTCTTTTGCAGCAAAAGAATAACTCACTTTTGATAATCAATTGAAATACTTAATGATGTGGTAGTGATATGGTATCTCGTGTTCTTCTAACTATTAAAATTACACCCTGCCTATAATAAACTGTTGAAGTCTTGGGTGAAATAGAAAATAGATGGATATAATTAAGAGTTGAGATGGGAGTCTAATCGGGTCTTTATAATCTTTAGTGTTCTTATAATTTTTTTTTTGAGAAGATCTTTGGTGCTTTTAGTTTAAGCTAACATCCGTTTAAAGGCCAGCGGGAGAGAGATCAAAGTTGGAGCAATCAAGTGGTGCCAAAAGAATTTTCTTTATTGTGGTTGTAATAAGTTTCAGTGGGCTTGTTTTGTGCTTGTTAGCCCACAAGCTATTCCAATTCACATCTTTTTCAACCATTTAGTTAAAATCTATAAACATGACGTGACGGCTCAATGTGTCAACAAATCCCTAACCTAAGGTTAGTTTGGGGATTGTAGATATTAATAAAATAAATTATTTGTATTATACATATAAAATAAATTATTGATTAAAAAAATAATTTAGTATTTGGTAAACTATACTGTTGTGGTTGTTGTGAATTTAAAAAGTAGAGTGTATAGTTTGGTAAATTTTATTACGAAAGTGTTGTTTTATTATATAATAAGTAAAATAAATATCAGTTTTAATTACTTTTTATTTTTAGAGCATATTTAATAAATCTTTTAGATATATCTTTTTTTTTCTTAAATATGTAAAATTACATGAAAAAAACTCAGTTAAAAAAATCTAAAGAACTTCATGATCTATTACATATAATATAATAAAAATAAAGGAATAATTTATATATTAGGGTTTATGAATAAGTAAGATATAATTTTTTTTATTAAAATATAGGGTTATAATAAGAATTTTAAAAAGATGTGGTACCTTATTAAATAAGTTGATTATGAAAAATAACTCTTTATCTATTTTTAAAAGAGATTGACAAAATAGATAAAATTATGAAATAAGTTATTTTTATAAAAATGACCAAACATTATTTTTATCAAAAATTATAAAATAAATAATTTATTAAATTTCAACTGGATTCCTAAACGAATCGTTAATGAAACTTAATTCTAAGTTTCCTTGAAGGTTCTATATTGCAAAATACACGTTTCTATCACCTTCCACGACTACCCCAATGAACTAATATATCTTTTATTCAAATGATTTATGTCCATTAAAATTGCTTTAGTGGCCCCAGCGGGATTAGTTCGTGCAAGTCAAGATTATTTAACATGAATTTATTGGTACCCACCCACATTTTTATTTGCAATTTAATTTCCACTACAAATATTTAATCATTTTTGGGGTCCTTTTCAATAAACATGCAATTCAATTGCATCGAATTTATCCATAGCTATGATATAGTTTCTATTTGATGTGGTTTATTTATTGGCCATAAATATTTATTTAATTTCTTTTTTTTATTATTATTATTTGTTTTTTTTTTTGTGTAGAATTTTTTAAAATTAAATAAATTATTTTATTTTACTAATAAAAACTCAAATTTTATACTTTTGAGAGTAGAGATAATTCTTTTTTAAATATTTTTTCGTTATTTAATAATCTTACTTCATTCCTTTCATGAAATAACTTTAAAAAAACCTATTTATTAAAGTAATTTTATAATTTTTAATAAAAGTTTTCGTCGACCGCTAAACAACTAATTTTTTTAAATTAGTTGTCTGTTTGCAAATCTCTACTTAAATAAACTCATTTGACAAACTATACCAAACAAAGCCTTAAATCCATTAATTATCTATTTTAGATATAATATAAGATGACTTGTGAATCACGTAACTACCAAAAACAAAATTTACAATAATTTGATTATGCTTGTGCTTAACATGTTGGACCAACTTCATTTGATATAATTCATGCTTGAATTTGTTAAACCCCAATGCGGGGGTCATCCAACAATGCAATTACAGTATTGGCGTATGCGTATGAATTGGAAAGATGAAACTTGTTAGACCATGGTGAACCTAATTTCCCTTCTCTGACGTCCAAAACTTGTCCAAAACGTGCAAGAAAAGATTGAACTTTTTGTCACGAGACGCATCTCCCGAATTTTCAAGGCATAAAATTCCACAAAGACCATAACCAAAAAGTTTCCATAACATTTCCTTGCATGAAACCTACAAAAGAGCTGCCCCGCATTGACCAAACTCATGGCTGCTTAAAAGCCACAATATTAAAAACAAAACAGCAACTTTCTATTCTCAGTTTGTCACTTCCGGGAAACTCTCGAGCGACTGTGCCTTCGAAATTTTCTTCTAAAATTAGTCAACACTGTATGATGAAAGCACCCCCTGTCCCAGATTCTTGGCAAGTCCCTGTCCCAGATTCAAATAAAATCAAAAGAAACGGCAGGCCAGCCTACGAGCTTACGCCATGTACACAACAACGGACACATTTCACAATTTCATTAGACGGAAGATTTTTCCACCAAGTTGGCCTTATCTTTCTTCATGCGCTTTCCATGCAGCCACCCTTTCGCACTTTCCTTGAAAGCTGACGGCTTTTGATGCCTTATAAATAAAACAATCCTCTAAATATTTCCTCACATCAAATTCCATGTAATTCATTTTTCTCATATCGCAAAAACATCTTATAGTTTCAACATTGATATGGCTGCTAACAGTTTGTACTGCTTAATTACAATGCAAGAATCGTCAGGAAACAAGAACCAACAACCCTCTAATCAATTCTTTGCATTCATTGAAGTCCTTTTGTTTCATAACTTTCTAACAATGATCAATTCCATTAACACTTTTTTCTTAAGCTATTGGTCTTTTGTCCAATCCCTATTTGAGTCTTGCAAGTCAAGAGATTGGGATGAGAAGAGCCAAGATTTTGAGTTTTGCAGCAAACAAGCTTCCTGCAATGAGAAGAAACATGACGATGAGGATCTCTCTAGAGATCAAGTGGAGACGGTGATGAGAAGCTTGACACTTTTTTGCAGCCCCGAAAGCGAGGAGCTTCCACAAAAGCTTGGTTCCAGAGAGCTTTCGAGGTTGTTTGAGGAGAAAGAACCAAGCTTGGAGGAGGCGAAGGATGCTTTTGATGTGTTTGATGAGAACAAAGATGGCTTTATTGATGCCCTGGAGTTGCAGAGAGTGCTCTGTGTTTTGGACATGAAAGAGGGATTCCAGTTGGAGAATTGCAAGAAAATGATCAAAACTTTTGATGAAAACGGAGATGGAAGGATAGATTTTAAGGAATTTTTAAAGTTTATGGAGAGCAGCTTTGCTGAATCCTAATTAACTTCTGAAATATAAATAACAGAGCTTGATATTTACCTTATTCTTTTCAATTTCAATTTTTTACTTTTGTTTTTCCTCTGTAGTTCTAATATGAATATCTATGCAACTTACACTAGATGTTCCATTTTATTCTCTTCCGATTGCAAAAAATATAAAAATCAGATAAAAAGGAAGAAATTAACAGAGTTCTGATAAAATATTATCACCATTCATTAATATTTTACAGAATAATTTTATAGAGATTAATTGTTCTAACTGCGGCTGAAGTGAAGTTTCCGCAAAAGAATTTCTCAAACTCTGGTTCGGGAGTCTCAAAGATTGAATTACACTTCCATTTTTAAACCCAAACCTTATCATCAATTTGCAATTGAACCTTGAGATGTGGCTGTAGCTGTGTGGTTAGGTGACTCAGGTCTATATAGCATGAATGCTTGATGCTGGAAGCCAAAGAATTAGAAAGTTAAAGATTCAATTTCAGTGTTTGGATGCTCAGAAAATTAATGAAAGACTAAGAAAATGAAAACTGAATCTGGAAACTTCTTATTCATTTTTTTTAACTACAGAAAAAGTACATATGAGCTGTTTATATACCTTGCAAAGCTAAGCTAATTATTCTAACTAACTTCCACGTAATACAGCAAAATCTAACTACTTAAGTTGATTATCACGAGCACAAGTAATCACATAACCACCAGGTGCCAGCTGGCAGCTCATGTCATCAACTTGTAACGGTATGGAATAGCTGTTGCAACCCTCTGCTTTATGATCACTGCAGTCCTCTGTTTTGTTGACTATGCTGCAAGTGTATGCTTCCTTAACATTCCCCCTCAAGCTCAAAGGTCTACTAATGACATTGAGCTTGGATCTAAAGTAGCTGAATTTTGGTAATGCTAAGGGTTTGGTGAGAACGGTAATGCTAAGGGTTTGGTGAGAACATCAGCAACTTGCTCTTCAAAGGGAATATATCTAATCTCCAACTCTTTCTTTATCACTTTATCTCGAACATAATGCACATCCAATTCAATGTGCTTGGACCTTGAATGGAATACAGGATTTCGAGCTAATTCTCCTGCACTCTGATTGTCACACCAAAGAACTGGTGTAGGTAACTTGACAATGTTAAGTTCACTGAATAGAGATTGTAACCAGGAAATTTCTGAACTTGCTGCAGATAAAGCTCTATATTCACTTTCTGTGCTAGATTTAGCTATGACAGCTTGCTTTTTTTGAGGACCAAGAGATTAAATTATTCCCAAGATAGATGCAATATGCCCCAATAGTTTTCCTGTCATCAAGATCACAAGCCCAATCAGCATCTGAGTAACCAGTTAACCCATCAGTCTCTAGAGATCCCTGCTTCTGAAAATGGAGACCATGAGTAACAGTTGATTGAAGATATCTAAGAACTTTCTTACAAGTTAGCCAGTGTTGAAGAGTCGGAGCACTGAGATATTGGCTAAGTTTGTGAACTGAATAGGCAATATCTGGTCTGGTTAGAATCAAATACTGAAGCCCTCCAACAATGCTTCTATAAAGTACTGGATTTTCAAACTCTTGGCCTAAAAGACCCCTGACATTCTTCTCCAGTTTGAACCCAACACTGAAAGGTGTATCTGAACCTTTGCATGTCTGCATAGAAGCTTTACTCAATAGATCTTTAATGTATTTTTATTGAGAAAGATGCATTCCATCATCAGTATAACTAACTTCAATACCAAGAAAGTATGCAACCAATCCTAAATCCTTTAAGGCAAACACTTTATTCAGCTTAGCAATAAAATCTTCTAATTGATCAGAATCAGGACCAGTGACTAGAATGTCATCAACATAAATAAGCACAATGATGAGATTCTGACAATCATGTCGAATAAACAATGAGGTGTCAGATTTAGAATTAACAAATTTCCAAGCAGTGAGACAACCTTTGAGTTTATCATGCCAGGCTCTTGGAGCTTGTTTCAAGCCATAAAGGGCTGTGTTTAGCTTGCAAACATGACCTTCTTTGAATACAAAACCTTCTGGTTGAGTCATATATACATCCTCTGAGAGATCTCCATTGAGGAATGCATTGTTTACATCAATTTGTCTAACCTTCCATCCTTTCATAACAGCTAAACTAAGAATCACCCTTACTGTTGAAGACTTGACCACAGGACTAAAGGTTTCTGAGTAGTCTACCCCTGCAGTTTGATGAAAACCCTTAGCAACTAGCCTGGCTTTATGTTTTGATACTGTCCCATCTGTGTTGTATTTAGTTCTGAACACCCATTTACATCCAATCAACTTATAAGAAGATGACATTGGTACAAGCTGCCATGTGTGATTGTGAACAAGTGCATCATATTCAGCTTGCATAGCAGCCTTCCACTTTGGATCAAATAATGCTTCTAAAGCAGTACATGGTTCAAGACTATTATGAGTGGTTAACTAGGTTTTAGGTTTGAATATACCAGCCTTTGATCTGGTAATCATGGTATGAGTGGGAATTAAGGTATTGGATGTAGGTTGTTCAGGTAGAAAAGATGGTTGTGGAATGGATGGTGATGGTAAGTTTGATGGAGAAATTGTTTGATCAATTAAGGATAAGCGAGGTGAGTGGTTGGTAGAATTAGAAGGTGAATTGTGAGGTACAGGTGAAGAATTACCTCTGTAATGAGAAGATGAGTGATCATGACTAGCTGGATCAACTTCAAAGGCATTTTGATTGCTATTGGGAATAGAAAAAGTATGCAATTGAAGAGAATTATGATGAAAAACAGGGGGGTTGACTGAGAAGATGAAGTGAATTTAGAATCAGAGGAAAAAGGGAAAAATGTTTCATCAAATAGAACATGGCTGGCGACATAGATTTTCCCAGCAGAATTTAGACATTTGTAACCTTTATGCAAAGGACTGTACCCCAAGAAAACACATTTAGATGTATGGAAATGAAACTTATGTTTATTATAATCTCTAAGAAAAGGAAAACAGGAGCATCCAAATGTTCTAAGTAAGCTGTAATCTGGTTTGAGATTAAAGATAGACTCATAAGGGCTTTTCATAGACAATGTGGGAGTTGGTAATCTGTTGATAATGTAGGTAGCTGTATGAAAGGAATCCCACCAGAATTTAAGAGGTAAAGTGGCCTGTGCCAGTAAAGTAAGACCTAGTTCTGTGATGTGTTTATGTTTTCTTTCTACTCGACCATTTTGGTTATGAGTGTAAGGGCATGAATGTCTGAATTGAATTCCTTGTTCATGAAGATAATTGACAAAGGATCTGAACTCTCCTCCCCAGTCAGAATGAAGACACTTGATAGATTTTTCTAGTTGTTTTTCTATTTGTGTTTTGAAGATTTTAAAGACTTGAAGTGTTTCACCCTTGCTTTTTAAAGGAAAGATCCATGTAAACCTAGTAAGATCATCAACAAAGCTTACATAATATCTGTATCCTTGTGTTGAAACTACAGGAGCTGGTCCCCATAAGTCTGTATGAATAATTTCTAAAGGGTGCTTTGTTTTAGTTTCAGTGATTGGAAAATGCAGTTTGTGCATTTTGCTAAGTTTACAAGCTTCACATGAATCATAGGCTTTATTTCCAGTAATGTTTTTAAAGAAGGAACATGACTGGATTACATGGTTCAGTACTCTAGAATTTGGATGCCCCAGTCTTTGATGCAACACAGATGTACTCAAAAGACAGTTAGAGTTGATACCATCAGTAGCTACTAATGTTTGCTGACAATATTTGATTTTATTATTATTGATATCAGAAATAACAGCTGAAAACATTGAAAGAGGAATAACAAACACATTTGAAACATCAGATTCAACATCAAACACATGACTTTGAGTAGAGGACTTGTAGAGACTCTTATTGGAATGAATCAATAGCAACCTATATAGACCTTTTTCAGCTTTGCCCTGCAGAATGATCGAATTCTTCACCTTGTCCTTCACAAAACAAAATTTATCAATAAATTCAACAACAATGTCATTGTCTTTGGTTAATTGAGATATACTTATGAGATTTTTGGTTATTTGTGGAACTAATAAGATATTGTTTAGTTTAAGTGTGGTGGTAGAATTTGAAGAACCATGTACTCTAAGGAAGGCATTGCCAATGTGTGTGATAGTCAAGCCAGTTCCATTACCAATAATAAGTTTGGATGTACCTGCAAAAGAATCTGTAATTTGCATATTACTCATGTTATTTGTGAGATGATGAGTAGCCCCACTGTCAAGATACCAATTTCCATCAGAAGAACCTTCTATGTCAGCCAAGTATGCAGCTCTTGGATTTCTGTTTAGAGGTGGTCTGTAAGCTCCAGAGGCAATGAATTCTTCCAATTTTCAGCAAATGTTTGCTGTATGTCCTATTTTCATACAGATTTGGCAGGTTGGTTTAGAAGGATTCCATTGAGACTTTGGATTTCCATGTGTTTTACCATTATTAAAACTACCACCACTAGCACTATTGTTCCAGTTTCCTCCTCCTCTTTGACTATCTCCTTGAAAATCTCTAGGTTGAAGATTAGATCCAAAAGTATTACCAGCAAAACCAGAACCTGTATATCCTCCTTTGTAGCCATTATTACTAAACATTCCAATGTTACCATAACCAAAGGTAAAACCATAACTACCAGCACCTTTATTTCCTCTTTTAAAACCTTTATTTTGTGCAAAATTAGCTTCTAGATTCTGTTTCACATCCATAGTAGCAAGCATCTGAGTTTGTTGCTCAATTCTAACTTCTTGAGTCAACAACATTGCATAAGCCTCATTAACATTCATTTTACCAAGACCTACTTGTCTAGTAATATAAGTAGCTACTGAGTTATAATCTGGTCCTAAACCAGAGAGAATGTGTAAAATCAAATCATCATCACTCATTGCACTTCCTGCTGCAGCCATATTATTAGCTATAGTTTTCATTTTGATATAATAGTCAGTTATTTTCAGATCATCCTTCCTAGTAGAGTTTATCATGTACCTTAGATGCAGAAGTCTGGATTTTGATTGTGATCCAAATTGAACCTCAATTGCCTTCCAAACTTCAAGTGATGTCTCGAGATTAAGCACAAGACTTATAATACCTTCACTCATTGAAGAAAGCAACCAACCGAGCAGCACCTGATCCTGTGATCTCCATGTTACAGAATCTGGATTCTCCACAGATCTAGCATTAGCACCAGTTCCTTGAGTAATGTGAGAAGGAGGAGGATCAACAGTTTCATTAATAAACTTTTCAAGTCTATTGCCGCGAATTGATACAAGAACTTGAGAACGCCAGATCAAATAATTTGATTGATCCAGCTTAATAGGTGTGTTAAAAGTAAATGAAACAGTTGCTGAGTTTGCTGGTGCGTTAGGAACTTGAGAAGAAGAAGATGCTAGATTCATTGATGCCATTTTTGGCTCTGATACCAAGTTAAAGATTCAATTTCAGTGTTTGGATGCTCAGAAAATTAATGAAAGACTAAGAAAATGAAAACTGAATCTGGAAACTTCTTATTCATTTTTTTTAACTACAGAAAAAGTACATATGAGCTGTTTACATACCTTGCAAAGCTAAGCTAATTATTCTAACTAACTTCCATGTAATACAACAAAATCTAACTACTTAAGTTGATTATCACGAGCACAAGTAATCACATAACCACCAGGTGCCAGCTGGCAGCTCATGTCATCAACTTGTAACGGTATGGAATAGCTGTTGCAACCCTCTGCTTTATGATCACTGCAGTCCTCTGTTTTGTTGACTATGCTGCAAGTGTATGCTTCCTTAACATAGAAGAAAAGTTCAATATTTGAAAAAAGAGCATTATATAATATCCTGGTGGCACAGATTTCCAGCAAGCTGGTGGCATTGGATGGCCATAGAGGCTGATTCTTTGCCAGCATGTTCATCTTTGTAGCATTCAAGCATTCAACCTTTTATCACATGACTCGAATACCGATCAAATCTTCACCAGTAATCTGTACAAGAGCAGCATCCATCTTGAAAACGATGGAAACGGTTGGTATCTCGAACAATTATATCCCTCTTTGTAAGCTTCGAAATAAGTTTCACAGCAGAATGACAGTCATCGCACATCCTAAGATTTTTAATTACAAGGATGGGTGCTTGTGGAGGAGTTTTCATAAGGGCATACGCAACAGCCAACTTCTCACTGTGATAGTTAAGATAGTCTTCCTTCTGCTCATCCTCCACATCATGGAGTACAGCAGCAACATCTGGTACATACCCTAGTTGCTTAATCTTAGCTAACAGTTCTCTTACTTTCTCATATATCTGACTAGATTCTGGGTGATTACTGTCCCCAGAGATGAAAACATGGGTCGTATTCCTTATGTCAGTCCAGCTCGATCCAGGTTCTTTCTTGACTTTCCTAACCTTCATCAACTTCCGAATCTTTGAGACTCCATCCCACCTTTTTTCCTTAGCATACATATTAGATAGTAGTATATATGTTCCCACATCATTAGGGTCTATACGTAAGAGAAATTCAGCTATCCGCCTTCCAAAACCATAATTCCGATGGACACAAGAAGCATTGAGCAAGGTACGCCATGCAACAACATCCCATTTGACTGGTGTTGACCTCATAAACTTCTCAGCCTCATCAAGTAGACCAGCCTTGCTCAGAAGTCCAACAATACATGTATAGTGCTCCAGACCAGGAATGATACCAATTTGTCTCATAAGGTGGTTCAAATAGTAGAAACCCTCTTGCACCAAACCCAAGTGGCCACAAGCAGAGAGAACCCCAACAAAAGTTACATGATTAGGACATTCTTCTGCAGCCAACATGTTCTGAAACATAGTCAGAGCCTCCCTACCAAGTCCATGATGCGAATAGCCACATATCATAGCATTCCAAGTTATAATATCTTGATATCTCATATCAGAGAAAACTTTATTAGCCGCTTCAATGTTGCCACCCTTTGCATACATAATGATCAAAGCATTTCCAACAATAACATGCTCCTTAAAGCCAGACTTTTCTATATGTGCATGTAACAGATCCCCATGTCTTAGTACAGACAATCCTGCAGCAGAGTTCAGCAGAACAGCAAAAGTAAACTCATTTGGTCGAATGTCTTCATATTCCATTCCACAAAATAAATTCAATGCTTCCTCAAAATACTTATTCTGGAAGCAAGCGGCAAGCATTGCAGTCCACAAAACCACATTTCGAGTTTTCAACCGTTCAAAAACCTTCTTAGCATTTGAAAACTTTCCACATTTTCCGTACATGCTAATCATCGCACTGTTAATAAAGACATCAGGTTCAACTTCACTCTTCAACATCTGGCTATGAACTTGCAAACCCAGTTTCAAATCTTTAAGACAAGCAGAAAGGCCGAAAGCATTAACATAAGTGACACTATCCCACCTCACACTCTTACTCACCATCTTCCCCAAAACCTCAACCCCTCCCCTGAAACACTCATTTTCTATAAGTCCATTTAGAACTGAATTATACTCAAAAACATCATATCCTGGCAACGAATCCAACAGCCGCTTTGCCATTTCCACATCTAAACACTTTGTGTACAATTCCACAAGCGCGTTCCTCACATACTTACAAAACACCAATCCAGACTTGAAGACATAACCATGGCATTGCCTCCCCTCTACAGCTCTTCCACTTCTTGAACAAGATGAAAGGACAATCGAAAATATGTACTCATTTGGTCCCAAATTGTCCCCAGAAACCATGTTCTTAAACAGTTTAAGAGTTTCCAATAAGAACCCATTATGCAAATACCATGTCATCAATGAACTATAAGACACCACATTTCTTTGGCGCATATTATCAAACAATTGGCGCGCAATTGAAATTTGGTTACATTTTGTATATAAATTAACTAAAGAGTTCGTTAGAACAATGTTATCGTTTCTGGAGGATTCAGTGGTTATGATCAAATGGGCATGGATTGTTTTGCACAGTTTTAAATCCTTTGAATCGGCAGAGTGTTTTAAGAGCTTAAGAGTGTCTCTAACAGAGGGAGGAGCGCGGATTTGTTTAAAAAGAAATGGCGTGCACCAGGTAGCCGCCTGTGGGCTTGTTGGCAGTTTTCGGGCCGGCATTAGGTTTGCGCTACATCCCACAAAGGCAAAGCAAAAGCACGCGTGTATTTGCCTTCAATTTTGAACCCATGCAATTGCAAAGGGGGAGCATGTATCAAAACACACATGCTTTGGATTTTTAATTACTAGTATCGAGAGCAAATTCCTTCTTTAAATATAAGAATAGTGCTTTAGTCGTACTATAATAGCAATGTATAGTTTTCTAATTATAAAATAGCAGTAGTTTTATAATTATTATTATTTTTAAAAAAAGCTACACGTAAATTTTATTTATAAAACAATCTTATATTGATATGTATCTCATTTTCCACATTGAATTTCAACTTCTGACATACCAAAAAATAAAAATAAAAATAAAAACGGCTGTGCAGGTCAAATCGGCAGAAGGTGCAATAAAACGGCGCCGCGGAATTTGCTATATTAGAAACGACGCCGTTCCCTGTGTCTTTCTAAGTTCTTCCTTTTTCACCATATCTCCATTGAATCCGAAACACGGAGAGAACTCACTTTCAGGTAAGCAACATGATGATACTTATTGTCTAAGTTTGCAATGAACATTATAAAAAAGGAAAAAAATTTCCTTTTTAATTCTCAAAATCAGATTTTGAATCTTGAGCTACTGGTGAAGCCCACCACATGTTTGATTTAAGTACTCAATAACTTTCATGCGCTCTATGATAAATGTTACAATCTTTTGCTGTGAATAATATCAACTTTTATTGCTTTTAAATGCTGGGTTATATTAAAAAACGACAAAAGTTTTTTTTTCCCCTTCTTTTCACCCTTTGGGTTAGATTTTAGTGGCGTTGAATGATGATCCAGCAACAAGGAACAAAAGTGGGACTTCCGCTCATGAATCTTGTGAGATTAAACAGAACACCCATTTTGCAACAACTGCATTTGGAGGAAAAATTACTTCGTAAATCGTCTGCTAATTGGTGCATCATTAATGATGGAACAGATACTCCTGCCATTGTGATGGGGATTTCTGGGTAAGTATGTTAAGGTAAGTTCGAAAGTGCTTTGGCTTATATTTCTTTTGAGTTAAAGAGTGTTTGTAGAGAAAGAACTTGATTCTTTTTCACTACAAATGGGTTTTAGAAGTGTATATATCAATTGCTTATCCAAAATATAATCAGAGTGTTTTCTTGATCCTGTATAGGTAGAATTTTGGTTTTCTTGAGAGAATGATATGGACTGTCCTGCTACCATGTTTATTATCCGCTGGCTGAGAAGGATTTATTTTGTGTGCAGGAAACCTTCGGAACTTCTTGAAATTGGGTCAGTGTTACAAGATCAGGTTCCTGTCATTAAAAGGTTTACTGGAGGCGGCACGGTTGTTGTTGACAAGGGAACTGTTTTTGTCACTTTGATATGCAACAAGGATGATGTTCCTGGCGTGCAGCCATATCCCCGATCCATCATGTCTTGGAGTGGTCTTGTGTATAATCAAGTGTTTAAAGGGATTGCTGATTTCCAACTCCGTGAGAATGGTAATTGTACTGAGCTCTGCTTGAAATCCATTAATCTCTTAATTTTTATGCTATTTGTTGGCATGCTGAAACTTGTTTGGACAATTACGTAGGTTCACCTTATTCGCTTAAAATTTTATGGAAAAACTAAAGAAATTGAATTGCAAATTTATTTTGTTGGGTCCATGATGAAGTTATTACTGCACTAACTTAATCACATGGGGGTTTCAATGGTTTCATGTTATGCTGCTCAGAAGATTATTGCAAGTTTAAAGTTGTTTGAAACCGATAATGTTACCTTATTCTTTCTGATCATCTAAAGCTGCAAGAAGCACGTACAGTTATATTCTGCAAAACATTTACACTGACATGGATTGTGGTGTTGTTATATCTAGATTCCATGGAGTTGTGCCTTTTCATTTAGTACTGTTAATTCCCACTCAATTACACCAATCTAACTGTTAATGTGTGACTTCCTTTCTTGATTTGGAGGCTATTTAAGACTTAATAATTAAAGAGACTCCTGTTTCAAACTGCATAACTTGTTTGAATCTGCTTTAGATTATGTGTTTGGCAATCGCAAGTTTGGTGGAAACGCTCAATCTATTACCAAAAACCGTTGGATACACCATACATCTTTCTTATGGGATTATGCGGAGGGCAACATGGCCTACCTGAAGCAACCTGCCCGGGCACCCAAGTATAGAATGGTAAGATTTTTATTTTTATAATTTTGCACTATATTTCTCAGATTGAGTTTCATTTTGTGGCAACATTATGTAAACCATGAATACAGTGCTTTAGTTAATTAAATTTTGCCATCTGTTGTAGTGCCACCTAATCTATACTTAATGAAATAGATTAGATTGCAGTTTCCTAGTGATTACTTTGATTCAACTATCTTTAGAAATGCTACATTTCCATTATCCGATGTGTAAATTTTGCTTTAGCGCATGATGCACTGATTCACAAAATGCTCTGCCTTGGGCATTTCTCAATGCATTATCTTTCATACCTGCAATCCAGGAAAGGGGCCACACAGAATTTATCTGTCGAATGAATGAATATTTGCTGAGAACAGATTTCATAGAGAAAACAACTGAGGTAATTGAAACCTATTTCTCAGTGAAGAATGTAAACTTGGAGGCTACTGAAGAACCTTGTGGAGCAGAATTTGTACCTTCCACCAGGCTTCTTTCGAAGCAAGAACTTGAGGAAGCTTTGGGACGTCAGCCTGAGATTATTGGTGTCAGTCTTTAGTTAAAGATCACACAGACAATCTTTTATCTCTTTTATATGGGAATTGAATGAGGGTTTCCCGTTAAGCCTTTAATGCTCGCATATCTGAAGCCCAGATTCTTGAAAATTTCTTCTGACACTGTCTTTTTTCTCCATAATTGGCTGCAAGCTTTATTTTCTGATACTGAAATTTGATTTGAAACTAAATTTATAATGTTTATTGAGAAAGGTGTAAATCGTAAGGATAGTTTCTAAATGCTGTTCTGCATCAAGCATTCAATTATCACTGTTATGCACCTCTTATACCCTTTAAAAAGTTTTTTTTTTCCCTTCCATTAACTGCAAACTTTAGGATTTATATATTGACTTGCGCACCTGCTAAGCTGGTATTCCTCTCTTAATTGACTGCATGGCACCTATTGGTACTTAGCTTGGTCCCTAGGTTTGACAAACTCTATTATTACTTGTTGGGGAAAATAATTGAACCTTCAGGAACGGTCATAGTCCTCGAAAACAGTGTATTATGTGACAGGAAAACTGACACTCACACATTTGTATTTGGCCCCAAAAACACAAGCAAGCATCAAAAGCATGAGTCAACACGAACATGAATAGAAGATGTTTGCATGCTTTCAAAGTTCGAACAGAATGACTATCGTCTGTTTTGTGGTTAAGGACAAAAGTGCCTGAAAAATCCAACCGTAATCTGTGCACGTGAGGACCAGAATTTATGTGGAGATGTTGTAAGTTAATTGTTCACAAGTAAAATATTTTCCTGCATTTTGCGGGCCCATGACACAAGTGTGTTTGAAAAGTCCCTCTTGGCTTTTCTTTTTTGTTCTGTTTTTGCTTCTGTTATCCCACGTCTTCTTTGCCCTATTTTGCAACTAACAGCTGTTCAGCGCCAACCCTCTCTCTTTCTGTTTCCCGTCAATCCAAAGAGTCTTATCATTTTTTGTTTACTTTGCATTCTAAGATGTCATTTATATGCTAATATAATATGTTTTGCTTGTTTAGTATTCTACATGGAAATTTCTAAATTCCTAATTAAACGGTCAATTTTTTTTGTTTTTGACCCAGATTTATGACATATTATGACATACATGCCCTTATCATATTAATAGTTAGAAAAAATCAGAGAGGAAATTTCAAATATCTCACATTGTTATTTTATTGAATTGTCATAATGAGGCCGTTTCATCCAAAACTTGGTCTCAGTCTTTTTCCCCCTCCTCAAATTGCTGATACTAGCAATCGGATTTAAAGATACAAAAATAAAGTAGGTGAAGGTGGAAAGAGAAAGAGAGGAGGAGAGGGATAGTTCTCACTTGTTCAACTTTGGAAACGATGATTTATAATAACTGATAAAAGGCTACAAGGACAGATGATTGTTTTCCCTGATAATGATGATAATTGGGGCTAGCTAGCAAGCTAATTCTGATCTGCCTGAAGAGACAGTCATTTCATCTTTACTTGTAATGATGCCTCTGCCTAAGCTAAAAGTTGCACTCTCAGGCTCCTACTCCCAGAAAATCTATAAATGGTGGTGATATTGTAGCCTCCAAATGGCTAGTTGCTCTTTCGTTTTCTGCAGCTGATTGTGATGATGATGATGAAGCTGATGGTTCAGTGATTGTGACTTGAGATGCTGCTAATGCCATCGTGTCTGAGAAACCAGCGGCAGCTGAAAGATGATGGTTGCTTGAATGTTGCGTTAGCATTAAAGATTGACGATGACGACGACGACGTGTATAGGGACTTGAAAGCGTGAAGCTTGCACCATCTTTCATGATCAGATCCCATTGCTGCATGCTCTTCTGGAAGAAACTATCATCACTTTTGTAACCTGAAAACATAACAATCACCACCACAAGAAAAGAAAGTAAAAAGAGGGGAAAAAAATACTATACGCATCATCATCTTGAAGTTGGAAATACAAATTTCCTGAATTGGAATCTCCCTCACTTTGAAGTCAAGGAGATCAGTTTTGATTTATTTTCATGTTAAAAAGAAAAAAAATCACTTTCTAGGTTTAAAGGGCAAAGAGAAAAAGAACTTGAAAGTGAATAAATGATTTAAAGCAAAGGAATAAGGGAACTTGAGATGACATTCACCATGTTGAACTTGAATTGGAAAGACATTAGATGTGTGAGAAAAACAATATAATAATAATAATGTAATTAACAAAGTGAGACAGAAGGAAGCAGAAAAACCCAAATGCACTTAGAATGCAAGTTAACTAATGTAGGTATTGGGGGAGACCAAAAAGACAAACCAGAAAAGAAATCAAAAGGTGTCTGTTTTTCACAAGATAATAAATTGTTGTTGCTGCTGCTGCTTGCTGACCCAAGAAACAAATCTTTACCAAAACTCACGCCTTGTTCACTAGCTGTGGTCAAGTTAGTATAAGACCAATTACACCCACCAATGGGGGCTTGAAATGATGGTTTCTGTGGTGATGATGAGCCTAAGAAGCTGACACTGCTGCTGCTGATATCATGGACGTTGTTAATGTCAAGTTCTAAGTCTTTGGCTGCTACTGCAACTTCCAATTTTTTATCATCAACAACCTGATTCAGAAATTTTCTCCTCCTATAAGCACTAGATTGCTCCCTGTATTTTCTTGCCATGATCACATGCCAATGGTTTTTCACAGCATTATCAGTTCTTCCAGGGAACAGCCTAGCTATCAAAGCCCATTTGTTGCCATACACTCTATGTGCCACCATTAGCCTCTCCTCTTCATCTTCACTAAAAGCCCTTTTGTTTATCCTTGGATCCAATTGATTGAACCACCTCAATCTGCAACTCTTGCCTTCAAATTAATTTACCCAAAAAAAAAACAGAAAAAGAAAAAACAAAGCTTTGTCAGTGAAAAAACAGAAGGTAAAACAAACGAAATTAATCATAATTAAATAAATATTTACCTGATCTTCCTTCTAACTTCTCTGCTATAAGGTTCCAGTTTTGAGGGCCATAAAGGGCCACAAGTTCCTTGAGCTTTGAGTCCTCGGCTGGTCTCCAATGGCCTCTTGAACAAACTTTTGACAGCCCACCATCCATTTTCTTCACATCTTCCATCTCTTCATAACCATCAACAGATTCATCACCCTTGTTATTGTTGTCGCTGTCACCTGCTGCTGCTAGGTCACTCTTCTGATGATCAGAACTGTGACAGTAACAAATATTTTGTGAGGTGACAATGTGGCCATTATTATTTCCTGGAGAAGCGCAGAGAGAACCCATGTGTGCAACTGCTGCAAACATATCCATTGATGAATTAATGGTAGGTGCATTTGCATTGATAGTGTTTTTGTAGTGATTGGTCATACTACTCATTGTTGTTTTGTGACAGGAGGTGCTGTTGTGGAACTGTTGCAAGGTCATGTTCTTAAGGCCTAAAATGGAAAAAGGAACTGCCACAAGATACAAAGAAAACTAGTGAGAGATAGAGTGATTGAAAGGCAAGAGAAAATATATATATACATGTTTCTTTTTTAAAATGAAGAGGGCACGAGACCTATAAAGTTTGTTTTAGTAGAGAATTAGATAGCTCTCTCTGTTAGAAACAGACAGTTAGACCTTAATCGTTTAAGAAATTAGCATTATGACCTTTTCATTAGTAATTAGTAATTACGTTTATTTGGAAGCACATAAAAACATTATTATATTATAACATTCACTAGCTAACATTAATGTACAAAAACATTATTATATTATAACATTCACTAGCTAACATTAATGTACAAATACATTATTATATTATAACATTCACTAGCTAACATTAATGTACAAAAATATTATAATATTATAACATTCACTAGCTAACATTAATGTACTATATGATCCCTTTATCTTTATCTGTATGAAGCCCTTTACCTTCATCCAAATTTGTGGAATTCACTCATGGAAATGAAATGGCCTGATCGTCCAATTTGAAAGTCTAATTAATTTTTTTTTTAATACGCAGAAAAAAAGGAGTCTCTGTCTTTGTCTTTGTCTTTGTTGTAAAAGAAATCTAAACGACCACTTGCACATATCCTCTTGTTTAAGTAGTCTTTTCACTGTTCAGACTCAGACCATTGGCTTTGTTTTGACTCTCTTCTGTAGAGTGATGAAAGTGAAAGCTGCACGCTATTTTGTGGTGCGTCAGCCACACAATTTATTGATTCATTAATTTAAACAAAAATTTGCCAAAATAAGCATTAACTACGTACTGGAGCTAGAAAGTGATCAAGAAGACAGCGAACGCGAGGGGTCTTAACTCTTTTTTTATAAAAGGTAAGCCGCGTGGGTAAATTTAAATTAATTTTTATTCTTCTTATTATTTTTAAAGATTGAATATAAGCCCACATAAATATAATAGAGGAGGATTACAATACCAACTAATTTAACCATGTCTTGAGGGTGCAAGAAGTCTCAACATTTTTATGTGGGCATTAGAGATAAGATGAGACTTTAATATTAAACCTTCTGTGTTTAATAAAATCGGATTATCTTGTTCAGTAATAAACGACTGGAATGATCTTGTTCAGTAATAAACGACTGGAATTTGAAAGACTGATACCATATCCATTGTCAATTAGCTTTGCAAAATGGTGGAAAGAGGGCTACCAAAAAAAAAAAATTATGACCCCCTGAATGCTATAAAAGATCTATTACAGGTGCATAATATTTTTAAAATTTATTCAAAACACTGCCTGTTTTGTCAGAAGAACATAACTCAATACTAATGGCTTATCTAGCACTAGTAATACACACACGACACAGAGATGAAATATCAAACCCAAGTGAAATAATTAATATAGCAAGATACATATATAGAATGAAGTACTAAATTAAATAACATATTATAATGCTTCATCAATAAATTAAGAAGTTCCACCATTTCGTACAGTTAATTTTTCTCAGGAGTGGATGTGACATATATTTTATGAATTATGAATTCAACATAATTAAATTACTAATAATCGGATATCAAATGCGCAGACGATTGCACTCACGAATTAGTTTACGTACCATTATTCAATATGGAATTGTAAAATATATTTGAGTTAGTGCATTACATGCAAACGCCTGAAGTGGGACTGGCGCATACAGTCTGTTTCTGCAGGGCTTATTGAAAACTGAAAAGGTTCTTTCTTAATTATTATCCTTCCCTTGTGTCCAAGATCACTTACACACGTGTGGATGGCATCTAGTGTCACGCGTGAGGAGTTGTACTTTAAATATGACATTTAGACGCACAGAACCCCGGCTAACCCTAGCCCTAAGAGCTGCCTCTCACTTTGATAACTTCACCATTTGGCGCTGTCTCTCTCTAACTCGACAAAAGAAGATGACTGTCGTTCTGCAGAAAGCGCAAAGACATTACAAATTTACAATTCTGAGGCCCAGAAACAAGGACATGCCACCTCACAAACCATTAAATAACGTCCGACTTTCTCTCTCTCTCTGCTTCTAGCTATCGCTGTCAGTGATATAACTTCGAGACCGTACTTCTTTAAGCTTCTGCTTGCTCTCTTAATTCGTTTTTTTTAAAAAAAAAGCTGTTTATTGTTATTTAATTGACCACCTGAAAAAATTTATGCTCAGCGTGCTGCACCCAGAAGCCATAAGAAGGCAATAATAATTAAAGAGGGAACTAGCAGTGTGATACGTGTATCGATCATCTCTTTGAGCCTTCTCTATCATTGAGGTGTGAACAATTTATATCTAGTACCGGGCAAAGTTGATCACATCAGTAATTAATCCCCGGCTTTAAACTATATGCGAGACAATATTAATCCCACGCGGGCACGTGGCCAAGGAAGGGGAATTAGTTACAAATTTAGATCCTATCGACGATGCTTAATAATTTGTAATGGTGAAAATTTCATGGTTCGAAACATAAATTATCAATATTTATTTATTTTTTCTTTAAACTAACTATGACAGTTAGATTATAACTCATATTATATGAGATTATTATTGATATTTACATAAGATTATTATTGAGATTAATATATATATATATTCTTCTTAAACACTATCTAAATTTTATCCTCATTAATATTCAAGAGATATTTACTCCACTCAATTTTAAATTATAATTAAAGAAGAATTTAAAATCCTCGTAATATTTTTGTGAGGACTTGAACTAGTGCCCTCACTCAGCCCAATTACTCAAATTGTTATGGAAAAAAAAATTATTCTCAAAGAAGAACTTCTGAAATTTTACTTTTTAGGAATCGATACACTCATCACACCATTGAATCTCATATTCTAGGGCAAAATATATAATAAATAATAAATAATACTAAAAAGAAAAAAAATTATATACGGTATATGCGTGGCCCTGAATGAATAGTAAAAAGGTAAACCAAAATCTCAAGGCAAGTCTGTTGAGGACATGACCAAATTCCGTATTTCCCTTAGATACAGTAGAAGCGTGGAACCACATCAGGCATATTTCATGAGCTTTTCTCAATTATGCAGTCTGAATTAATTAATTGCCTAAAAGTTTTTCACCCTCAAGTAAAAAGCAAAACTTTATTAACGCATTATTATTATTATTACTATCACTATTTAAAAAGAAAAAAAAATCTTGCGGAGGAGATCTGTGTTGGAGAAATTCCCGATGACTTTAATTTCGGTGACGATCCTCTTGAAGTAAAGTGATGCCTCAAAAAAGGTGCACAAAATCTTGCTTAGAGAATAGAGATAAAGTAGAAAACTTTTCAAAGGGCTGAGTAGAGAATTGATTTTTTTTTTCTTTATTCTTTGGGTTCATGAGGGAGAATTGTAGTGAAAAATACATAAAAGAAAAAAACAGAAAAAAATGCGAGTAATAATCTAGTCTACTGGAAATGAAAATTGAGTTCTTTTAATTGTTTCGTTCAACGTTTTACTGAGTGGACTCACAAGTTGGCTCTCAAGATTTGACCCGAGGGAGGACGAGGCCCTAAAGAACTGACAGTTACAGATACGGGACCTAGCCTAACAGCTAGAAATTTTGCTTGTAAAATCAGCATGGAATCGTTTGTACGTTGGGTTGAATAGACTCACTGACAATTTCAATTTTCAGAATGCTGGGAGCTTTCTGTTTCTTGTGATATTAAAGCTATGCCAATGTTCATGTAACTCGTAATTGGTCAAAACAGTATGCCACATTTACTGACATTATAAAATAATCCCGCTCACACAACCAATTATGAAAAATGAAAAGAGAGTGTGAATTTCAAGGTAAAAGCTCGTTTAAACAGCTAGTTTTATGGCAAGCAGAAGTGCCTTTTTACTTCTGCTTTCTGTGTGAAATGGTATATTTTATGAATGAAAGCTAGCTCAAACTCTTAGTAAGACTATGACTTAGCCATTGCAGAGGGAATAAATAAAGCTTGCAGCTTCAAATTTCGAACTGCATTTCAAATATACGACTTTGAATTTTTTTTTATAATATTGCATTACAATTAATATATTTATAGTCAGAATCTCTTAGAACCAATAAGAATCTAACAGTGTGTTTTCACAATTAAGGCAAGTATAATAACATCATTATGATATGTATATAATAGCAAGAAATGATGGTATTTTGGATAATGGTGTAATTAAAATTTTGGTCCAACGAGGGCTAAAATGACAAACTTCAGACATATTGGTAAAAATGAAATATCCGGAAACCATGTTAGCCAAAAAGTAAAATTGGTCACAAAATATACCACATTCAATTAGTGCCCCTTATCTTCCTCCTTTTTTCCCCACTCCACAACTTAAGTCTACACCTTAATTATGGATTATATATTTAGAAGATGAATCCATAATTTATGATATTTAATTTCTTTTTCTTTATGTCATCTAATTTCTTGTATAAATGGATCTTTATGAATATTAACACATATAAGGAATTTGAACCTCCATCTATATAAAAAACTTTCAGTTATAATTCGATTGGTAAGTGATTCTCATCATAGAACTTTGAATTTGGTTTAAAGGTTTACATGATAATGTAATTAGTTATTAACGTCCAATGTTAACAAGTTTTGAAAATTAAATGCTTCTGACTTCTTATATGTGGTCTATTAAAAAAAAAATCTTATTGTGGTAGAGTATATAAATATTATTAAACATGATTTTAGATATCAATGTCAGATCACACATCTAACAATGCTTAAATTTTGAGTCTTGAGATTATCTAATTATTATGATATGAGTTATGAAATCAACAAAATCTATAACTCCAAAATGCATCGATAATCCACCAATAAAAAACATCACGAAAGAGAAAAGAACGTGTATCAATAAGAGTTAACAAATTAATATTAAACTATAATGTTCAAACCATACAAGATTTCTCGTTATATATCATATGTAAAGATAACAAATCAACTAGCCAAACACAAGAAAATGATAAATGAAAAACAAACGAGCACCAAATAACATGTATTAGAACCAAAATTAATCACAAAGAACAAGCAAATATTGTTTGATGAAATAGAAATTATATAACTTTTAATATATGTGTGTGTGTGCACGCGCCCGTGCCCGCGCTCACGTGTGTGTACCCCTTCGTATTGAACTCAATTTCTATTCTTGTTCATTTGCAATGGGAACCATCTATGAAAAAGATCATATCAGTGAATTACTAGACGAAATCTTGCTCCAAATACTCTCTTCCATTACAACAAAATCAGCAATTCAAACAAGCATTCTATCTAAAAGATGGCAACATCTCTGGAAATTCACCTCCATTGTCCACTTTTGTAATTCCTTCCCATATCATCCCTTTCGGGATGGTCGATTACAACTTTGTAGACCATATCCTAGAACACCACCGGAGCTCCAAAATTTCATCGTAGACGCCACCGTCTGCAGTGAAATCTACTCTAACCAAGCCCCAAGGTGGGTTGAGTTTGTCCTAGCACACCATGTTCAAGTCCTTGCACAAAATTTCAAACCCTCCCCACTTGTTGATAGGACCTTTGATTTTCCACTTTCATTCTACATAAATAACCAATCACTGAAGCAAATATCTCTTGGTTGTGCAAATATGAATCCTCCATTAGGGATTCAGGGTTTTGCTTCTCTTAAATCTCTCAGGCTCTGGGATTGTAAGCTTACTGATGAGATTACACGTGAAATGTTGGTCCAATGTGAGCTTCTTAAGAGTCTAATAATTGATAAGTGTAGAGAACTTAAGCATGTGACGATTTTTGGGCCACGGCTTAAGCACGTCACATTTGTTCGGAGGCCACAAATATATAAATTGGTGGAAGTTAATGATGCTCCGAATTTGATTACTCTGAAGTATTGTGGAAGTGGGAAGTTTATTTGTTTGGCCTCGCCTCGCCTTACTGAAGCTAAGCTTTTTCTTGATTCTTCGGACAACGCCCGTGATGTCGATGTTGTGAAAGCATTGATGGAAAACTTTCTCATGTCGAGCCTCTTGGCGTAGACTATTGGTTCCCTAGGGCAATGATTCCTAACTTATCTTTTTTGTCTCTATTTTTTTTTTTTTAATTTTTTTCTCATGTTAATGTCACTATTTGCTTATAGTTTATTCACAATTAAAATAGTGTTTAAAAAGAATTTGAGAATTATGCTGCATGTCCAGACGCTCTGGCTCACAACCGATCGTCTTTACTTGTTTGATATATATTTCAAAAACTATGTTTTTTATTTTGTAAATTTAAAAGACAAGAAAATTGCCACGTTCCAAGCCACAGACTTGGGTTATTTGTTCAGGTAAAAGCTTTTATTAATTAGGAGTATACTTTTTTCCTTGTTTTTATTTTTTAAGGCAATCGTGCTGAAAACTTGCTAGCAATTTTATCATCTCATCCGGATGTAATTAAACATGCAAAATCTGAATTTCTTTAAAAGAAATTGCAAAGCCTTTCTTATCGTGTATGTCATGCACGAGTTTACTGGTCTTGTGTATCTCTTCATGTGGGCAATATATTGAAATTTGCAAATTTTTGGCCTGAGAGCGATCAACAAATGGTAAACTTTGGTCAGCTTCCAAGAGCCTCAAGAATTTCTGCCTGGCCCATTTCCATGGGCTTTGGCCCTGCCTCTACATGAAGGATTTGGACAAGAGTTTAAGGGAAAAAAACTCGGACCAGACTCAAGCACTTTATTTTTTGAAAACATAAATTAAAAAGAAAATAATAAATTAAAATTTTAAAAATAATGAAACAATAAAAAAAAAGAAAGCCATAAATTGCTAATTTATATATCAATAATGAATCAAAACATCTAAAGTTTTAATATTAAACTCTCTTTTAAGTATTAATTAGATAAGAGAGTGTCTGAATTAAAAAATTAAATCTCAGAACTTATATTTGCTTCATTTTTTTTTATTACTTTGTTTTGAATTATTCGTTTCTTTAATTCATTATTTATTGTAATAATTTGTTGACTATTAACTCATTTTAAGTTTATAATAATTTTTTAAAAAAAAAAAAAGAAGTGAAAGCCCAACTAGTCCAAGCCCGGTCTAGGCCCATTGTGGGCTTGGCCCTTATACCTTCCCTCAAATAGACTTGGGCTTGTGCTTAAAAATGCTCGAACCAAGCACACATTTTTCAATCCCTATTTTTGTTGGTTTGGACCATTAAACCAGAAAATTGAAAATTTACTAATTTTATGTATTTCTTCACGAGGGCAACAAATTGAAATTTGCAAGTTTTAGGCCGAAGAACAATCAACAAATGGTAAACTTTGGATAGCTTCTAAGAGCCTCAAGAATTTTGCCCAACCCATTTCTACAGGTTTTGACTCAAATCTTCACATAAAGAGTTTGGATAAGGGATTAAGGAAAAAAAAAACCTAAACGAAGCCTAAGTCTTCTATTTTTTAAAAAATAAATTATAAATTAGAATTTGGAAAATAATAAAAAAATAAAAAGCATAAATCTCTATTTTATATACCAATAATGAATCAAAAAAATCTAAAATTTTAATATTAAACTCTTTTTTAAGTGTTAATTAGTTAAGAGAATGTCTGAATTAAAAAATTCAGTATTAAAAAATTAAATTGAACTTTTATTATTTATTATTTTATTTTAAATTATTTAATTATTTAATTCATTATTAATTATAACAACTTGTTGACTATTAACTCATTTTAAGTTTACAACAATTTAAAAAAAAAATAAATAAATAACTGAAACTCCAAATTTAATTTAAGCTCATCCTATGCCTGAAATGGACATGACCCTTAAACTTTCCATCTAATAAACTTGGGCCTCTACTTGAAAGCGCCCGACCCAAGCCGGCATTTTTTCTATCCCTACTTTTTTTGTTTGGATCATTAAACAAGGAATATGATCTTGCAATGCCGCTTGCTTTCCTAGCTGATTGTTCATAGCTTGAGAGGATCAACATACATGTAAGTTCATTGACATAACTGTGAAAATCTTCCATCAATGTGTTTTAAAATAGGTATGTATTTAGTTTCACATAGTAAAATGTACTTATGTCCGAATTCAAGCATGATTATTCACTTATTCATTTACTGCTTCAAACTAATAAATATTTGCAGTCGCGTCATCACGATCGAGATGGGAAGACGAAATGTTCATGCACATACGGATTCAAGGATATATACGTCAAGCTCATAGATGGAAAAGTCAAGCCTTCTATTGGGTTTCCGAATCAACTCAGAAAAATTGATTTTTATTACTTTTCAGGTTAATTATGAGATTGAGATGGAGATGATAAAGCTTTGCTGCAAAAGATGGTGGTTTTGTTTATCACTTTTGAAGAACCTAATAACAATGATGGGTTTGTATTACACAGAGAGTCGCGCAAGGAAGAGATCTCTTGCTTACCTAGAGCTTTTTGTCATGCCCAAATTCTATTTAACTAAGGTTTTTATCACCAGTAATTAAATATTTTTTGAATGTGGATATTTACTCATTTTAAAACGTAGATTTGAGATAGACAATATTTTTAACTATAATTTAATTATCAGAAACTTTTGTTCAACCTCAATCAATATTATAAAATTTTTTTATCTCCACATAAAAAAATGAATGTATTTGTAATATTTTATTTTGATTTTCTTTTTGTTAGGGGTATGGAAATTTTTCTATTTTTTGACAATCCGTTTCAAACACCGACAATAGTTTCCCAAAATTTAAAATTAAGGGGCTAATGTTTAGGTGGGATTTTTTTTATGTCACTAAGGGAATATTGTTAACTTCAGTTCGGTTGGAACTTGCAACTATTAGGCCGACTTTATAAGTACAACTTGAAGTCTATATGGACAACCTGATCTAGATGAGTGGCCTGATTTATAGTAGAGCCAAAGTCTATACCGATGACCTAAAAATCCACCAATCTAATCTGCAAGTAAAGTAGTTCAACCTAAAAATCCATTTGTTCGACCTGAAAATATGCTAGCTTGGAATGAGGATTTATTAGTCAGTATAAATGTGGCCTATTTTATGGGAAAGATTTGTGCCACAATCTTCTAAACCACCCTCAACTGATAGGCAACTAGGGATGGCATTGGCGCTTGCAAACCCGCAAATCCATCCAAATAACTTGCCAAAACCCGCCTGCTGCCAGTAATTTTGTGAGTTGTGGACGGGGTTAATATAATAAATTGAAAGCTCCATTAGGTTGCGGGTGAGTTTGGTATTAGTTAAATATTTGGCGAATATCTGCCAACCCATAACTTTTTTAAAAAATATTTTTAATTTAATTTTAATTGAATAATATTTAAATCTAAAAGCATATAAAGTGAATAATGTAAAGTACAAACGTGGGTGCAAGTTGTAACGTGTCTAAGTCCTAATAAGCTTTAACTTAATGCATAGATTACTATATACTTATTATAATTTTGCATGAATTATTATTCTTTAATTTAATGCATTGATTATTTCATTATTATAATTTTATTTTTTAGATTAGTATTTAAAAAGTATTATTACAGAAATCGTGTTGGATGGGTGCTAATGATAGTGAATGAAACAAAGATTTTTTCTTGGAGCTTGTGTTGACTGATAATATGAAATAATGATTGTTATTTTTATATACTAGTTTGTGACTTTTTTATGGATTTGTGTATTTTATACTTGAATTTGAAAATTTTGTATTGGATTAATGTTGAAATTTTAATTTTTTATTTATATTGGTTGAATTTATAATTAAGTATGTTATATGAAAATTTAGGTTATTATTATAAATTTACATATTGAACATTTATAATTTTAAATGTGAAAACTCACAAAAAAAATCCACTAAGTATCATTATGGGTTTGCTAATTATCAAAATCGGGAGCATGTGGTTTTTTTTTTAAATTAAAATTCATTGGGAGTTGCGGGTGGGTTTGGTAATTTAAATTTTATGCAGGTTTATATTTGATAATGACAAACCCATTGCGAACGGTGCCTATTACTATTCCTATAGGCAAATACTTGCAACCACTGAAAAGAGTATGCTAAATTAAGGAAATAACCACCCACAACTAAGGGTGTATTTAAGCTGGAGAGGGCTTTAGAGAAGCGGTTAATCAAATCTAACTAAGAGCTCTACAAGTTATCAAACATTGATCCATTCTACCTTCTACATGATCTTCGAGAACAATACTAAAAATCCTTTGAATTCTAACATTATTTCTAGTTTTTTCATTCCATTTTCCTTCTTATTTACTGAATATCTTATTTAAACATCAGAGAATCTGTATCGGAACCCCATCAAACACATCCTAACTGTATTCTACGATTGACAGGTATAGAAAATTACGGTCAAATTGAAGTTTCAGTTTAAATTCGTGCTGTTATCCGCTAAAAATAAATTCAACTGTTGAGATTATTTTTCGGCGATAACACTTTTTGCTTTTGTAACATGCTGGTTTCTCCAGGACACTAATCCCAAACTGCAGCATCGTCGTTAGTTCCTAAAATTAAAAATGGCTTACGGGCATCAGGCATCGGCCACGTTATTAGTGATGAGATTATTTCACTGCTTTAATTGGGGCCATCTAAAATTAAAAGGTGTTCAATTCTGTTGCTTCCCAGTTTCAATTGGGCGTGAGTTTGGGTTTAAGGCCTTATAAATTTCTAACTAGCCAGTAGCCAAAGCCACTTCATTGCCAGTTGTTATGAAAACAGTCAATCAAAATAACTTACGTGGTAACAGTAATTTAGTTGGTATCGGGACCCTCATTTTTGTAGAGTCAATGTCACATAGTTAATAAAGCGGCCCAAATACGCGGTCATTTCAGTCGTTACTGGTTACAGCTGATTTCAATAATGGCACGCAATTGGCAGCAACCTAACTGTTTGTTATACAAGACGCACCCCTTAAATGAGCACCCGCTGCGTGCATGGACCCAATGAAAATGGATTCGACATCATAAATTCGAATTCCCCGGGTCACCTTGACTGCCAACCAGCTGGAGCACGCGAATTAATTTCAAGCGTGACACGTACATCCATCCTTATTTTCTCTGCCTTGCCGTTACTGAAAAAATGGGCCTACTTAGCTTCGCACCTTTTTCTGAAGTAAATTCTCCATCATCACAAAAAAGTAATACACACGTGCGTGTGCGTGCGTGTGTCTGTAAGCAATGCATACATACGCGTGCGTGCGTGTCTGTTGTGCAAGAATGTATTTTTAGAAAAAGCCGTTGTTTAAATAATACAAACGTTATTTTACTGCAAAATAATAATGTTGTAACCATTTAAATTTTCGTTTTTAAATAATAAATAAATGGACGTTTGCTTCCAAAGATTTTTTTTGAAAAAGGCAATTATTATCATCATAGCAAAACCCAATTAAATTGATATTATTCGCTTTATATTAAATTTAGAGACGCGCGTGCGTGTTCTTCGCCCTCATAATTGATATTATTCGGGACTTAAAAGCTCTCTTTATTTTCTTTCAAAACACGTCTACCTTTGAAAAACTCCAGTAGCTTCAAGCGTATGTCTGCTTAATCAAGGCAACTTTGGGATTAGAAGCTGTATTAGGAATCGATTTTGCCAACTGGGAGTGTGATTTGCGAGAGAAGGTTAGGCTCAACCCAAATACGCAGAAAGGGCCCCTAATGCTGAAAAAACGTTAGACAACATCAAATCTTGCAACACAGCTTGGTTGGATGCCGACTTGCCAACAACTTCTTTTTACTGAAATTTTAAGATATTAGCTGGTCTATTATGCTCCAAACATTAAATTATGTAAGCTTCCTACTACTTAATAATAACAACACTCATATATTTGGCCGAGATTATTTTATTGTTGGTCAACTGCAGCTTTTAAGTTATAACGCTAAAATATTTGATAATCACTTATTACTTTCACTTAAAAGTTAAGTTAATTTAAACCCACACTTATATAATAAAAAAGCCTATAACATTTTTTCTATTTTTATTAAAATTTAAAACTATAAAACGACATGCTATCAACTTTTATTCATAATTAAAGTTTTTTTTTTCCCACCTACAACAGATGTGACTTAAAAATCACGATAACAAACTTCAGTGAGTCTTTTTCAATGGAAATATTTGAACGTTAAAAAGTTTGGATTAAATTTATAGAATGGAGTAAAAGTGCCGAGCAACAACATATAACTATTGAGAACATCTGTGGTTTTACAATTTACGTAAATGAGCATTTGAGAACTTGAACTATCTAGCTAAGAGGGAAAATTTTTTTGTGGAAAAAAAAATGTTTTATCTCTATTCAATCAGAAAGATGAAATCTATGAACTCAATCTTTGATATTTGAATTTTAACTCTTATATATAGTTATTTTTTACTGCAAACATCGATCTCATACTTAATCGCGAATTTGAGGTAAACGATAGTAACTAGTTACAGTTTTAAAACCAAATTATTACGAGTTACGTGCTGCACTCAAGCTAAAATCTGACGATAGAATGTTCGCTCTTATTATTATTATATAAAATACATGAATTTCTTTTTTGATTTGATAACAAATGTAACGTGTTGGTTCGTTTTCATTGCGCAGATGCTGTAATTATGATTCTACAAATCCAGTTGTCTTTTTTTATTCTTTTACATGTGTCGGTGCCTTCTCTTATTTTCGATTTAATTCAATCAAAAGTCACCCAAAAAAAAAAAAAGTTAGCAGAAAAATCCTTCAATTGCGAAATTATAGTATTAACTATTACTGTTTCTCCAATATGTCAATTAGCTAGATGATTTAATACCAGTACTTTTTAATATGTCAGCATTAAATTAAAAAAAAGAAAAAAGAATTGAGGCACTATATACATTCGTCAAAGAGTTCTTTTTCATCATGGATATCAACGCATTTTAAAGTACAGATTTAAAACTAAACAGTGTTATCTAATTTTGTTTGTTAGATTTTTATAAAAACTAGTGTGAGGCAAACTGAAATTCTTACCTTTTACATTGCACAAATTAAGCTCAGGAACAAAAGGAAAGTATAACAGCTTATATATGCATAATTTTATTCTCCTTACAAAAGCAATTAAGGCAAAAACAAAATGCTTTCTGCTAAAGCACTTCTCAAATACATTTTATGTATTGGAACCTGCTTTTAAGCAGAATTTCTATCACTTCTCTTTTATCTCCCAGCAGCAGTTACTCAAGTCAAAAGCATGAATAAACTGCATGCAAACACTCTCATAAATGATATTGCAACACAAAAGGGCCAATTCAGAATTAATTTTGTGCCCATATTGCTAGAGCTAATTAAAAATACGAAAAGGGTTGCTTAATTTTAGCTTAATTAAGCCTAATATCGAAATTGTCTGCCAGTATAAGTCTGCCCAAATGACCAATTAGGAGGGGCGACATTGTAAGAAACAACACTGTGCCCATTACTTGTGGTCACAACAAACGAGAGGCTTTGTCCATTAAGATATGAGTTGCTTTGCCAGTTTTGGCCCCAGTTTCTCGACATCGGTTGCCATCTAGTCCTTGAACCTTTGATGGATACAGCATGCACGTCTCCAGCTCCACCCACGTTTGTTATTAGAACTAAATTGAAGTAAGAATGGCCATTGATTGTGAACCTTACACCCCCATTTCTCTTGCATCTCACCCTGTAAAAGTTTGCATAAAGTCAGGTTTAACAGCTTAAGCCGGTAGGTAAGCACCCGAAAATTAGTAAATAATGCAAGACTGATACCAAATGATTAAGCCTAAATATGGCTCACAAAATTAAACAATATTTACCAAGCCTCCTTAACGTGCAAGACTGATATCAAACATGCTTCTCACACAAAAGGCGAAAGTAGAGACTTGTGTAAACATATTGGAGTACTTGAGAAGACCTTCTAGTCAGCGGTGAAACTAACATTTTGGTTCCATAAGGAACCATAATGAAAAATTAACAAACTCAAGGCGAGCATAACACAAAAACTGTAATTAATTGCAACGTTTAGAATATAAAATTTACATATATTTCATTTCAAACACTTACCTTCTGTAGATTACAGGAACAATACCAGCTCTATACTGAGCAATGTGTTGGAAGACAGGCTGAGAGAGATCAAAGTGGTGGTTAGGAGGATCACACCAGCCACCAGGAGGGCAAAAGTTAGTGGCAGTGACAATGATGGAGCCACGCAGGCACCATTGCGGGTCATTAACGCACATAATTTGAAAGCAAGCTCCACAACTTAGGCCATTGTTGAACAAGGCAGTGCTAAGTGCTGCAGTATTAGTACCATAACCTTGGCTGTACAAATTCCCATACCCACAAGCGCCCCCTACAAGAAAAGTTACCAAAATACAATCACCAAATTGAAATTTTACTACAACTTACGTACTTGAGTTTTGTTATGTGACATTTTACATACCCATTGTGCCAGAAGCATCACCACCTCCATAGAAAGTTGCATGCGCATTAATCCAATCTCCATAACCCTGAACGGATGAAACGAATGAGAGAAACCCAGCACAAAGAATCACCCAAGGAGCCATTTTTGTTTCCCTGCAAAATATGGCATATTAATACTAGAATGAAACATAGTACTGTAAATAATGACTAACTATATCGTATGATTAATTTGGTTGCGAAGGCAAGAAAATGAACCTTGAAAGGAGAGTTTGTCTGAGGAAATGAAAGCTTGAGGGGAAATAAATAGAGTTAGAGGGCAGTTAAGACCAAACAGGACTGACAACGAGACAATTCTCTTTGGGCCTGTTGGGAACATGCAACTAGTAACAGTAAGTTGTTTTTGGGACTGTGATTTTTGTAGAAACAATGTGGTTTTCTTAATGAGGTCTTGCCAGTGGCTTTGGGGCCTCAAAGCTCAAACCGTGTGGTTTTGAAGCTGTCCAGTGTCCTTTTTGACAAATGCCATGAAAATGAATTTGGTTTAAAGGAATATGGCATACAGCTTTAGAAAATTTGAGCTCTAGATGTAGACAAACAAAATGGGACTGGCTAGCATTAGAGTAAATGGAGAAATACTTATGAGGGATGTGGTCTGAATAGACCTCTCAAAAAAAATTAATTCTTGTAATGTGTTTTAACTTATTATTTTTTTATTTTCATTATGATTGATTAATTTCAAATTGAGTGTATATATGTCAAAATGTACTGGATGGTCATATATGTAATGCGTATGTCCTATCTAAGTTTTTCTTGTGTAAATGAATGTAGTGCAGTAAAAACATGCATTGTCTCTTGAATCATTGGAAACGGTTCATGCTGAAACTGTTACTTTGCAATAAGAAGATTACAGTGACTTTAGAACTTATCCAATTCTTTTTGTAACTATTTGTTCATACACTGTAGGAATAGGATATCGGTTGCTGTAGCCTGTAGGCCTACACCTTCACGGTTTTTGTTTTCGAAAAACCTGTAGATGTTTGCAGTATTGGGTGGGAGGAGTATGATAGCTTCGAATGCAAATTTAGTAGGAGCTGTGTAGCATTCTTCTTTTGATGCTACATGGTAAAATTTGAGAATTCAATGAAGATACATCGATGAATTAAAGGTATGAGAAAGTTATGAATTAAAGGTATGAGAAAGTTCACACATTCCCTAGTTATGAAGTCTTTAACTCAAAGTGTCTATGCAGTCTATATCTGTGTGGCGATATTGCTATTAAATGCCATTCATGGAAGGGGACTTGATGAGGGGATAAGTGCACATGTATAATGTTCTTGTGCTTGATGAATAGCTTGATCTGATTGAGAAATGGTGCCGTCTCATTTATTATACTAAAGATGGTGAGTGGAAATTGCAATTTGCCTTCCCACTAGCTCTTCTTTTTTGGGTCTGATTTAGTGCTCATCAAAACAACATTATAGTTAAAAATATTATTTCATAATCTAATTTTAATTTAATTGAAAAGAACCCAGATAATAAAAACGGAGCGTTAAATCTGTGGATTGAAGTTCTGATCAATATGAAAAGGAGATGCTGTGATTGGTAATTCAAATTATAGCTAGATTTCTATCTAGAACCTCCAAAAAATTGCCATGGTAACTGGGTTTTGGGCTCTCTCTTATCACGTTCACTGAGGATTCACCAAAGCTATGTATACGGCCAGCACTGTCCATTTCTCATTAAGTGGAGCATAGCTCTTGCAGCTTTTTAGCATAGCAACCAAACGTTTTCTTATGGTAATAAAGATGTTACTTCTGCGTGCTTCAAAACCTGTTGCTGCATTGAAGCTATAATGGGTCATGGGTGTGTAGCATTGAAATTTGGAACCAGTATGTGGGCTGAAATATTATCAATTTTTCTGATCAATACTTAATTGTGATCACTTTAAGATGTCGATGAGATGAGCCTAAATATTATAACTCATTACTATCATTTTTCCCATATTGAGTGTGTCTCGTTCAGAATTTAATGTTGTCAATGGCCATCGCCAACTAATTTAATGCTGTCAATGACCACCGATAACTAACTAAACTTTTTATCCCACTGATAAAAATTCTACGGCCAAATGCACAAGTTGCTTCATGACCATGGTCCCATATCTTTTTGCACTAACAGAGGATCAGATTTTGAAGAAAAGAAGTCTCTTCTTGATTTATTAATTAAAAGAGAGAAGGTTGATTTGGAATTCATAACTTCATGAAACTCCATTATCAATGGAGACTTTGCCTAGTAAAGGGCAAAGAGACATATCTTTTAGACTAGATTAGGTGGGACATAACATGCTTTTTGCTTGAAAACTGACCGCTCTTGTGACGGATTTCATTGCTTGAAATGAGAACCTTAAGATGAAGTGTGAAAAAAGCTTCTCATCAGAAATTAATAATAAAAGCATGGACTTTGGTAAATACTTAGTTTTACAGGCCACTCATTTTATAATTAAGAGCTGGTGATTCTATTTCATAGTGGCCACAACACTTGATATTTTCGGATTAGATGGGAATCAACTTGTTCATATATTTACAACGAATCATGGGGCCAAGCCTTTTGGGGGCATTCTGAAACATAGCTTTCAGCATGCAGGCAGTCAAGCAACTCATGTTCTTGCATAAATGCAGAATAAGATGCCATGATTTGGACTTCAATGGTAGCTTTAACTTTCTGATGCAACACTCATGTGTGCCTGTTTGAACTTGGATTTTGAGAGCATGTGAAATCAAATGATCCGATCTCCAACAGATGTGACATTGTCTAAATTTTCAGTGTGCATGTGCAGCAATAGTATGACATGAAAAATTAACCTAGCATTCTACAACGAGAAGATGATTGTGATTCACGATGTTACGCGGCACCAATTGGTTAATTATCACCTTCATGGCCAACCGAAAGAATGCAAAACAGTAAGGGATGCTAGGGCTGGCTCTAGAGTATTAAGGGTCATAAGGGTCTTAGGCGAAATTTTTTTTATTAACCCTCCTTATTTTTAGTAAATTCAATACTTTAAAAAAAAAATTAAAATGCTCAAAATTTAATTAGTTTTTAACTATATATTGAATATTAACAATTAATAAGATAATAAGAAATTTCAAAAAAGAAAAGTAATCAAGAATTTTTTTTTTCAACTCCCTAAGATTATTATTTCAAGACACACTTTTTTTTTTTACTTCGAAAGTAAACAAATAAATGTAATAATTTTCTTTATAGAGAAGAGTGTAAGAAATTTTATAATGTTAAATAATTAAATTTTTTTAAATAGATAAATAATTTTTTAATATTCTCCCAGCAAAAAATAATGAATTAATAGTTAATACTATTAATTATAGTTCTTTAACATTAAAGTTATCAAACATAAAATTTGTACAAGAAGTTTTAATGGTAAGATAATTATCAATTAAAGAGAGACTAAAAAATAGGCTTTTTTTTTTTATTATAAGTAAGTTAAAAAAAAATTAATTTGAGTATATTAATGAAATAAAAAAAGTCTTCTAACATATGAGAACTAAACTGTCACAACAGGCCTTCCTAATACATGGAGTTTTAGATAACCCCTTACTCGCCTATGATTAAAGCCAACGCAAATATGATTCTAAGAAATAGATAAAGTTTTGAAATAACAAAATTCTGGGTCTCTGTCAAATTCTTCAACGGCGAAAACAATTTACTACTGCAAATTTTTACCTTATAAGCTTAGCCCAGCTAGCTAGGCCTAATGTGTTGGAAGACAATTTCAGGGTAAATGTAAGCAACTTTCGGATCACAGGATTCTCCATAATTGTCCTCAATTGTACAACTTTTGTAATATCAAAAAGTAGCCAGAATCCATGCTGCAGGACTTATCTGTCCGAGAACAACGTACATATTACGCGTGGTTAAGATGCAAAATTAAGCGATGAAGTTACACAAAATACATTTTGTAGTACATGCTCATCCCCGCAACATGTAAACTCCATCAAGTATTAGGTATCGGGCCAGTATTATCATTTGAAGTCAGCAAAATTGTTTTCGTTTAGATTTATTTTTGAGTATTTCAGGTTATTTAGCTGCTGACGACTGAGCAAGCAAGCAAACATTTCAAATTTGGTACATATCCCCTTCTCTATGCAAGTGGTCTGGTCACCACCCCACATCAATGAAACATGTGTATGTATGAACGAGTTTTATATAGCACACAAGATATTGCAAAGATGATTCTAAAATCAAAAGCATGTAAAAGTGAATCTCCTGCTAAGGCTTATAATGTGGACCATGTATATCCATAACGATGATAATCTACTTAAGGCAAAAGGAGTCCTTACCCTGCGACTTTCTTGACTATAAATTTATTGTTATGCTTCGTAACACCATATGAAACTCAAACATGCATCTTCCAGTGTTGGGTTTCAATGTCTCATTTCTTTTTCATTATATAAACCCTACTCGTCGACTCTGATGTGAGATTACATAAACTGAATCCCAAGATATTTTATCAAGTATCGACATTATGAAGAACAGTAGACGTAAATATTTCAATCAGAAAATGTCGGTGTGCAGCTTTTTTTTTTTAAAAAAAAATTATTATCTTCTCCCTTCCCAGCTAGAGACAGGTTGATGCTTACAAGTCTAAGTTGAAAGTGCCTGAGCTCCAGAGAGATTGATTACAATTGCCTGTACAGAACGAAGTACATTTTTGTAACTGAGAATAAGAACCCACACTCACATGGTAGTCACATGGATGCTGAAAAATTTGAACCCCCTGGACCAACTAGTGGGCCAGCCAAGAAACTGAGACATCAGTTCAGGCTTTAAGTACACCGTTGGAGGAAGCCCTGAACACGGACAAACCCATTTGGCTCATTGATTGGAGATATTTTTTGTGTGTTTCCTGTGCAACCTTACAGGTACAGCAGGGGTTGTAAATGATTTACCGATCCATGTTGCTGTCAAAAAATATAAAACAGATTCATTTTTCATGCATGCTTACTAAGATTTATTTGGACAAGTTACTAATTTTATTTGTTGGTTCCCGTTATTGCATTCTGTCAAAAGTTTCAGACCTCAATATTAAAGTTTTTTCTGGCCGTAATTTATTCCGAACCGAAAAAGCTCGTTTCATTGAATATCAACAAAAGATGGTAATTTTGCAAACTTCAGCAGACACAATCTACAAGCATAAAAAAGAATAACAAAAATTAAGAATTTATGACTCTCCCAATCAACGTGTAGGCTTTGAAGAATTTTTCAAGTCAATTTCACCAGAACAATGCGGGAAGTTCATTTCAAGTAAATAAGGAAAAGATACAACTCATCTAACATAGTAAGGAGGATGGCCTGGCAGCGAAGCTCCACCAGGTTGGACAGGCGGGACTCCTGGTTGTGTCAATGGCACAGCAGGTTGTGACAAGGGTGAGGAACCAGCGGGTGTTGGAGCAGTGGCATAAGCAGGAACCGGTGATTGTGGGTATGTTTGCCCAGGAAAAGGTCCTGAAGCTGACACATACGCTGCAGGCCCAGCCTGTGCAGATGGGTTCCAAGATGGCACTTGCCCAGGAGGAACTTGACAAGGCACTGCAGCTGCATACTCACTTCCAGTATACATTGGAGCCGCCTGATGATTTTGCCACACCGATGGAGCAGCAGGGACGCTGGGTATCTGTTGTGTAGTGAGCAAAGTCTGATCTTGGACTGTATAATCTCTACTTTTATCACTGTAAGCCTACAGAAAGCAATTAACAAATTAATTTGATTTAACAAAGCAAATTTGATAAACCATATAATAAAAATGAATTTAATTACAAATAGAGGGCAACCAATTGTCAAGAAGCGTACTTTTAAGCGACCAAATCTTTTTTCGATCATGAAGGAATCCACTTTTTCTTCTAAGGGTGTCTAAATTTTTTTTTTAAATTTTTCCCTTTTTTGTTTAATTTTTTTCTCATGAACATTAATTCAAAAACACATATTAATACCTTAACATTGAGATCAGTATGACGAGAGTATGATAGATGAAGCTTACAATAGCCTCCATCATAAATGCAATGTCCCTCCAGAGATTCTTTTGCAACTGCTGCAGTTGTAACGTCTGGAAAATAACAACATGAACATCAGGACAGTCTAAATTTTGGTCATTTAAAAAATGAAATAAAGCAATTATCATAAATACACAAAAAAATTCAAATGAAGAAACAAAGGGTAGACAATCTGATTTCAACGATAAAACATTTGAGTGGGCACCACTCATAGAAACAAAACATAAGCAAATGACAGAAGCAGGACTCAAAGGAACAGTGGATAAACAACCTATGAATATGGTGACAAATTCATGTTTATCCCTTCAAAAAAGAGACAATTAGCTTAGAATTTTCCAATAAGAGAGAGATACTATAGTTCCAATATTGAAATTTTACGATATGAAAAACCTCCAAATTACCAAACCAGAATTTTTGCTGCAAGAAGCAGACAACCTCATGCTTCATATCTCCCTCTTCCTAATAGAGAGGAGTACTAACCCTAGTAAGAACCACAAAAGAAACTGCAAGATGAAGAGTAAATCAGCAGGCTACAATCTGGTGTATTGAGGCTCTCCAAATCTCCAATGGGGGCAAAAATGGGATTTACCTTCAAAATCTTAGCTTATTGCAAAAGAGTCAAAAGTGATAATTTGTAATAGCAAAATTTGTCAAAAAGCAATAATTGCCCTTCTGAGACTTGCCACACCTTTGCATTCTCCAGCTGACAGGAGGGAAAATTTCAGATTCCTATGTGGCCATCTAGTGCTGAAAAACATACTAGAAAAAATCCCCCACCAAGTCAAAGTGAAGGCAGCAATTCAACCAACACATAATTGATCACTAAGACACCAACACTAAAGAGTACTTCAAGTTGCTAAATATGAAATTTAGATTTTGACAAAACCATCTGTCCCATTTTTCTTAAAATTGGCCCTCCCAGAATTACAATACCATAAAACTGCAGACATTCAGAATACTCTCTTTCATTAGATTGGAGAAATGAATCCCAACAATTGATAAAATGCAGTTATAGTCAGTGATATGTAAAAAAGATCCCAATCAAAGCTCTTAAGCGTGGCTGCTTCATACTAACACTTCTTCTTGGTCCACCCAGACTTGAAACCTCATCACTTACAATAATCATAACAGAGATTTACCCCATGTACTCACTTCCACATAACCATGAATAAAATGTACTGAAAAATATATCATTTAGAGAATCTTCTTGCTCCAATACCAAACTTTTGATATCTAAACATATAAAGAAACTAAAAACAGAAGTTTCAAAATTAGCAAAGAAAACCAATCCATCATTGATTTCTGAAGCACCAGACTCCACTATATGTGTTTGACAGGGTCCTCGAGCCAACAAGGGTGCAGATTCAGAAAATCTATGGATTCAATTACATTTCTTTCATCTTGAATGAGTGAGAGAGATGAAAGCACACATGGAAGAGAGAAAGGGGTGGTGGAAGAAAGACAGAGAGAGAAGAAGAAAAGGAACATTAAGATGCATTTGAAGTTTAAAATCAAATAAACATAGCATTTTAACTTTATGCAATAACGATATTGACTAAGTATCAGCCACCAACTAGGGAAAGAATCTTCAAGGCGGAAAACCAACAGCTCAATAAAAGAAAGAAATTGTCCTGAGCCAAGCAGGCTCCTTGCATACAAGAAATATATAAAAGAGTAATTATGGATAAGAAACAAGGTTTCAGAAAAAGGGAGGAGTTCATAATGGAGACAAATGTTTAACCCCAAAAAAAAAAATGGGAACCATAACATCTTCAAGGAAGGTGATTAAAAAAAACAAAATGGGAACCATAACATCTCCAAGGAAGGTGACAAACCAGGATATTGAATCAGAGCCTGCGTTCCACCATTTTTCTCAAATATGGCAATTTTCTGAACTGTGCCAAATGCAGAAAATACCTATCACAGATAAAAAGGCAGCACTCTTTCAGCAAAATTAATGTAGTAAAACAGTAATGCATTAGAATGAAGCATGGATATATAGAATTCCCCACCGTGTTAAGAACATCGACTGTGACAGCATACTGCATATTCTCAATTGAAGCCAAAAGTACATTGCTCTCAAGTTCTTTCTTTTTTCCATCAGGACCAATAGTAGGCTGAAGGTGACAGCTGGTTAGTACACCCTCATACTAAAAAAACACACACACCATAAAAAGAAAGAAAAAGAGGGGGGGGGGGGGGGGGGGTTTGGGTGTGGCAGGGGCAGTAGTTTACTGTGGTCTGTTGTCAAGAGGGATACCTGCATAACGCCCTCAATCGCAGTAGGATTCACAGGAAGATAGGGATTTGTATAGTCCCTGCAGTGTTAGGCAAACAAACCTATATTCGTCATTGATACATTAGACACCATAACCTACACAGAAGCTTGAGAAACTGTAGCAGAAATGCAGAAGCATTCAAAACAAAATTATAAATAAGGCAAGACTTAAATCATCATGCAAATCAACTTAAACATTGAACACCACATATAATGCGCACAGGGATCTGCAAGGAAGTTGCTCTTGTGAAATTAGAGAATATAATGTGATAGAGAATTTAAAATGCTCATGCTAGTTTGGCAAAAGGCTAAATATAAACTTTAATGCGAATCAATTTAAAAGTTGTAAGAAGATTTTGAAAATTTTCACATAACAAAACCGATACTTCAATACAATTTCACAGTAAATGCACAAGGAACTCCGATAACAATAACATTTGCAAATGCATTAAACTACCATCAAAGATTAAGAAAATTACTATGCAGCCATGACAGCACATCGGTATTCTGTTTAACAAGCTTCACTAAGGCCCTAGATGACAAGAAGCACACGCACCAATTAGCATGACCTCAAATGACAAAAAAAGACATTGTACGAATAAGAGACTTGAGCAATAAACATGATCACATAAAAATAAACAAATAATCAGATTATGAACTTCTTAAGTTCTCCATTACCTGCTCCTATGAGACTGAAACTTGATATTCAGATCTGTGTGTGCAGAATAAGAAATACGCAAATGACAGGAACCAACATGCTCTGGAAGCAAGTACCTAATTGACACATCATGACACAAAATAAGCGAATTCCAAATAATGTTCCTGCTAAGTCACGCTAATTACAATCAAAACATGCACAATAAGAGATAGTTGCGGTGCACAGAAGCAGTGCATGCCTGGGAATACTTCTCCCGTCCAAAGCATTCCTGGCAGAAGATGCAGTCTCAGCATCGGTGAACTGGATTAATGCCTGCCAAGATATGTCACAGAGTTGAGAATAACACAGAAAATCAAAGGAAATTTCAAAGATATGCAAAACCAAAATCTGTTTTCTTACCTGGAAACCAGCGGCCTTTTCAAAGGTGGCAATCTTATGCACAAAGCCAAAAGCGGAAAAGACCTGAAACAAGTACCAGATAGATATGATCACATCCTAAAGAAAAATTAAATATGAACGATAAATATACCACTAGGAACCATCTCAAACATCATTTCACTGGGGGGGAAAAAGGAAAAGAAATTGCAAGCAGATAAGATATAAGTGCAGAATGACACCTGTACATATATGCCTCAAGATAGACCTTAGAAAGGTGTATGACGGACATGACAAAATTTCCAAACTGTCTCCAGCAAAAGAATCTAAATAAGAGGCATAACCATCTGTGATCCAATTGGTTTGAATCAAAATTGACATAATTTAATCAAGTGTAAATCAAGGAACAGATAAAACCGTCTATGTTCAGATCCTCCAAGTTGACTAATTATAAGTGGCATACACCATCTGCGGTTCAATTGATTTCAAACATGTATGGTTTCACCATTAAAGACCCTGATCATGAAACACTAAGCCACATCCGCTCCAAAAACACTTTAGAGTTTAACATATTATTTCAAGCTTGGGTCATGAGAAGCATACACGGGCTCATAACATCAGATTATGCAAAACCAAATGCGATAACAAGCAAGTAGAAAGCGCTTACCAAGTGAATAACATCAATGCTCACATCACCAGCTTCAACACCTTCGATAGTTACCAGCAAGACATTTCCAGGAACATCTCCTGGACTCTTGTTGTTCACAATTTCATGTCTATTCGAATACTGAATATACACAGTTTTACCACGAACCTGTGCAGGCTCTGATGACGAAGCATAATAGGAAACCATCGAAATGGCTTGATTCAAGTCTGCCTGCAAGAAATAACTGTGTTTATTAACTCATCCAATTAGATAAAACAATACCTAAATCAACTAATCATAAACTTTCTAACAATAGTTCAAATTCTCAAGAATTTTCCCGGAATCTAATTTCTACGGAACCAAACAGGCCGAAAATCGAAACAAAACCGAACTGAACAAGCGAAAAAGAACCACGGCACTTACGAATTCGACGAAGGCCTGGTTTCGATTGGCGCCGACATTGCACTTGGTGTTGACGATCTTGCCGAAGGGTTTACATAGCTCGACGAGCTCCTCTTCTGTACATTCCCAGGGCAAGTTACGGAGGTGGAGGACCTTCGATGGAGTCTGCGTGTACCGGAATTGTGGCTGGCTCGAGCTCGACATCTAGGGTTTGGTGTGTCTTTTATTCTGTTTGGTTGTCCAGAAAGAAAAATTCGGTGATTTTCTCGGAAAGATTTTATCTCTGTTCGCGATTATGAAACAGTTTTTAATGTTTGCGAGAAATCACAGTATGACACCGTGTCCATGTGGTTATATTGGGGTTTATATCTAGTGAAGCCGTGAAGGGTGTGTTTCCTTGTGCCCCTCAGGTAAAATCGCAATTCGAGACAGGATTATCATTTCATTTATATGTCAAAACTTTTTTTTCTTTTGCAACTTTTTTTTCTTTTGCAACTCTCTACTAATTTTTCTTTTGTAACTGTCTACCAAAAAGTTGATAGGGTGTATCACTGTTTCGCTCTCGAATTGTTATCAATAAAAAAATTTAAGATAATAGTGTCAGAATAATTATTTTAACTATTTAGTCCTAATTATCTGACATTTGAACGTGAGAAATTCAATCAAATATTTTTTCATAATTTGATTACTTATTTAATTTTTTTATACTTCAAAATAATCCATTAGTTATCTTCTTTTTTTTTCCAGCAAATTTGTCAAACCAATAACACATTGGATTATACTAGTTTTGACGTTTGTAATGTATGGTGACCTTTGAGTTGAGTTGTTGCTTTTTAACAACGAGAGATGCTGGAAATCCTAATCAACCCAAATTAGAGAGACCCGACCCTTACGGTCCCAGTTCACCAAATGGGTCTAAAACTCTTACTACAGAGTCATTAGTTGCGTCACAGCCATTTAACCTAGTTCTCGCTTGCTCCTCCAAGTACTAAATAAATTGCTTTTATTAATTTTATCCAATATTTCAAATTATAGGTGAGAATAAAGAAAAATTGTGATGAGAATAAGATTATGAGCACAAATCTTAAAAAAGAAATGCTGTTAGTATTGTTATCATTTTTATTCATGCTATATATATTTAGATGAAAATAAAAGTTATGTGCCTGAAAAAATAAGAGCATGCAAAATTTTGTTTAAAGTTTCAAATTACTAGTTTTTGGTAAAGATAATTTGTTATAGAAGTTGAAAATCGTTAGTTATCAATGATAGTAAAAATCAAACAAATAAATAAATTCTTTTCACTAGTGAAGATGTGGGCTTTTGAACGATTAAATGGATTTAAGTAGAATTAATTATGATTTAGAGAACTCTTTATTTATGTTAGAGATATGTGTACATGTGTAACTAAACTAGTAAGACCTGTTTGCAATTGTTTTTTATAGGATTAAGAATGATTTGAAAAGTTAAAAATTAATCTTGATGTTTATTAATTTTTTTAAATCACTTTTTTGTAAAATCATCCCATCTCACAATAAAATTTGAAAAGTAAGGAAAGAATAATTTTTAAAATTTGGTTTTGAGAATTAGTTTTATTTTTAATACAATTCCATATATATCCTTTCATATATTATAAAAAATTTAAAATTATCCTTATTTAATTAGAAAATAAAATTATAAAATATAAAGAGATTGTTATTATTATCAATTATATCGAGATAACAAAATAAAAAGCTTAATAAAATAAAAATATTTATTTTAGTTATCAATTATTATATATGTAAAATTTAAAAAATATTATATATAAATGTTTATTTACTTAAAATTATATTTATTTCAATCATTTACATTTGCACAATATTTTAATAGTAAGATTTACTAAATATATAAAACTATATTTAAAACTCACAGTACTCTAAAAATAAATTTTACTAAACGTGTAATTGATTTTGTTTACCGTCGATCATTTATATAACACAATTAACATAAATTATTTTAAAAATTACAATATTACTAGGTTAGCTCTAAGTGTTGTTGGAAAGGGGTTCAAATTCACTATTTCATGTACAATTAGACTAGTCACTGCTCCAATCTTGTTAGGGAAATTTACAAAATTGACCAAATTTTTTTTACATTTTTCATATTTAATCCTTCAATTTTTTTTCTATCATAAATAGCTAAGCATAAATTTTTTATCCCAAATTGCCCTCCTTATTTCAACCCAAATTTTTAACTTTTTGACCAAACCATAAGCAGCTTTCTCTCTTGAATCATCATCCACAACTGTGAACGGAGACGGCAATCGGCGACGACAACAGTAATTCCTACCAAATACACCTGAATCCAACACTAAGTCAAAACCTAGGTAAGCTAATTGAAAGGAATTTGGTTTTGTAGAACTATTGCACGTTAGCTGTTTGATTAAACGTTTCTTAAATTGTTTATGCTTTATTTTTGTATAACCAAGTGTTTATGAGGCATTTGTTAACTTGAGAATGTGTTTGTGATTGATTTCATGTGAAATTTTGTTGTCAGTGCCATTGTATGCACCATATCGCACCAAATTTGTGCAACATGATGCATGTCGTGTGTCCAGCGTCGACAGGCGCACACCTCAGCCTCGCAGATCGCCCATGGCCACATCACCAACATCTCGTAACCCCTACCAACAACCTCGCCCACACCACAAACATCACAAACACTTCAATCCTCCATTACCAACACAACAAAATAACAACATAACACACAATAAAACATACAATAATCAAAGGTTTTTGAACTAACCTTTGATTTGGTGATTTTAACCATAATCTTGGTGATGTTGCTTGCCGTAGATGGACTCCGATGTGGTGAGAAGCCACCGGTGATGAGTAGCCCACTTGGAGGAGAAAAATCGTTTGGTTTGGAGGAGAGGAAGCTTGGTGAGAATGAGAGGGGTATTTTCATCACTTGATGTATTGTTTGGCTAATGTTGATAGAAATAAACTTCAAAGATTAATTTTAAAAATTGAAAAAATTTTGTAGTTGATTTTGTAAATTTTCCATCTTGTAACATAAAAGTTGATGAACATGGTCAAACACTGTATATGGTGGCTAGTGCAAGATTTCCATTATGGATTGACTTGTTCTTAAATAAAACCAAATTTAATTGTAATCTAAGACTCACTATTTTTTTAGATAGCATATAAGTTGATATTGCTGCAACTTTTACTCTCAGGTTTAGCGATTTTAAAGAAGGAGTAAATTGTTGCAATTTAAGATAAATTAGTACTTTGTATCGAATATCCAAAACATACAGGGAATGAATGTAATTATCAAGAATCTGAACGACGTGTAGTGCACGTGTAACATAGCATCACACATGCGCATTACACACGACAGCAGAAATAAAAGAACCCGAGCTCGGTCAAAACCCTAGAATCCGAAAAGAAGAGGGTGACTGCAAAGAAGAAGAAGAAGAGAAAATTTTCTCTAGTTTCACACTCTCTTTTGCCTATTCGGGTATCTATCAAACGACGTACACTGTCTGTCCTTGTGTTTGCAATTTTTTCATTCAATTTATTTGTTGCTATTTTAATTTTTTTGGGAAATAGCGTTTGACATTACCGTTCATTGATCAGATCTACGTTGCATGTTTCAGTTTTACATATCATGTGTAAATTACTTAACTTTATGATGAAATTATCTATGAGTTGAGCTTGAAGGTGCCGTTTCTTTATCAGCAACAATTTATTGGAGGATTTTGTCCTTCATTTTTTATTTTTTTGTAAATGCTATTGAATCTTGGGTTTGTATTTTTTGATTTTATTACGGATGAGTTTGTAAAAGTAGAAGCTTGCTTTGGGTTATTGGCTGCATCGCCTATTTATGTTCAGATTGACGCATTAAGATCGCTCAGTAGTTTGATTTGCCTCCCAAGTGATGAACGGTTAATTTATAGTTTGTATAAACAAATTAGAAGATAAATTTTGGCTACACGATAAGCATTTTCTTGTATTGGTCTTTGATTCCGTGCAGACACAAACACCAACATTGTCATGGCTGGCCAGAGGAATAGTTACGGAAAACGGAGCCACTCTCACACAGATTATGCTGACCATGGCCCAAATAAAAGGAGATATACTGGTGACGATAGAGACCAATTTATAATTGGTCCAGAAGATACTGTGTACCGATACTTGTGCCCGATAAGAAAGATTGGGAGCATAATCGGAAGGGGAGGGGAGATTGTCAAGCAATTAAGAATAGAAACTAAATCAAAGATCAGAATCGGAGAGACTGTTCCAGGTTCTGAGGAACGGGTTGTTACTGTCTACAGTGCTAGTGATGAGACTAATGCCTATGAAGATGGTGACAAATTTGTGTCACCTGCTCAGGATGCACTATTTAAGGTGCATGATAGAGTTATTGCTGAAGAATTGCATGGTGATGATAACTCTGAAGGAGGTCACCAGGTTACTGCTAAGCTTCTTGTACCATCTGACCAGATTGGATGTGTTATTGGGAAAGGTGGACAGATAGTTCAGAACATTCGTAGTGAAACAGGTGCGCAGATTCGTATTCTTAAGGACGAGCATTTACCTTCTTGTGCTTTGCGGTCAGATGAGCTTGTGCAGGTATTCTGGATGAATTTTATAAATTTCCTGTAGCATTCTGCTATGCCTGGAAATACTTTGTTAAATTTGTTAATATCTTCTTGGCTTTGGCTTCTGACTGGGTTGCTTGTTATAATGTTATTTTACTTAATGTTCTTTTTTCTGGCTGCCAGATATCTGGGGAAGCTTCAGTTGTGAAAAAGGCTCTATATCAAATTGCATCTCGCCTTCATGATAATCCATCTCGATCTCAACACTTGCTTGCTTCTGCTATTTCCAACTCCCACTCTTCCAGTGGTTCACTTGTGGGTCCAACTGCTGCCGCCCCAATTGTGGGAATAGCTCCATTGATGGGTCCTTACGGAGGATACAAAGGTGACACTGCTGGAGACTGGTCACGCTCTTTATATTCAGCTCCAAGGGATGATTTGTCTTCAAAAGAATTTTCCCTTCGGTTGGTCTGTCCAATTGCTAATATTGGAGGTGTTATAGGCAAGGGTGGTGCCATAATCAATCAGATAAGACAGGAATCTGGTGCCGCTATAAAAGTTGATAGTTCATCAACCGAAGGAGATGATTGTTTAATAACTGTTTCGTCTAAGGAGGTGAATATTTTTTCTTTTTTTGTTTGTTTTTATGCATGGTTAATTATGGAGGATCTTGGTGTGTATAATTCTAAACAGATTCAAATTTCGGGCCATTTCAGTTTTTTGAGGACACACTATCTGCAACTATAGAAGCAGTCATTCGGTTGCAACCCAGGTGCAGTGAGAAAATTGAAAGAGATTCAGGGCTTATCTCATTCACGACCCGACTTCTAGTTCCAACCTCTCGTATTGGATGCCTTATTGGTAAAGGAGGATCTATTATAACTGAGATGAGGAGACTGACCAAAGCTAATATTCGCATACTTCCTAAGGAAAACCTCCCAAAAATTGCATCTGAAGATGATGAGATGGTGCAGGTAAAGTCTAAATTAAAGCCTATAAATATGTATTCTGAATTTTGTCCCGTACATTTAGTTTTTTCCCCCTTCATCTGATAGAAAAATTGTTAATTTCTTTTGATCAGATATCTGGAGACCTTGATCTTGCCAAGGATGCTCTCGTACAAGTAATGACCCGGTTGAGAGCAAATCTTTTTGATAGGGAGGGTGCTGTTTCTACGTTTGTACCTGTTTTGCCTTACATTCCTGTGTCAGAAAACGGGTCAGATGGCTTAAATTATGAAAGTAGAGATAACAAAAGGCATGGACGTGGACCTCTTTATGGTAGCTATGGATCAACTGATTTGGTTGCTGGTGATAGTTATGGAAGTTATGGTAGTTCACAGGTACTTCCTCTTAAAAAAAGTTGGGGTACCTTTTTTTAAAATAATTGTTGTACTTGTATTATTATTTGTTCAAATTTATTTAGGGAAGTTCCTTCTGCTGCTTGGTTATTACTTTGTTCTATATTATGATTTATGTTTTGCCTGTCTCATACATTTTTCCATCTGTCCAGCTTGTGTTAAACCCATCTATTATTTGCTTTATAATAATTTTTCATGTTATCTGCAGCTCGGTGGTACTGGCAGTGCATATGGAAGTTATTCTTCAGGAAGAAGTGGCTCTGGGTAAGTATTGTTTATTCTTTTAGTTCTTTCTAATGTGTCTGAGTTTGGTTTAGTTGTAGTTTCTTTTTCCTCTCTCTTTTTGGTTCTTACAACAGATTAGAGTTTACTGATCCCTTGGGGTGAAAGATTGTTCAAGTCCTTGGTTGTATGCTACGTTTTGGGAGTTATGTTTCCATGCTATGGATTTTCATCTACTATACGTTTTGGGAGTTATGGTTCCATGCTATGGATTTTCATCTACTATCACTGAGAAATTTTAAGATTTCTCATATATTTTTGGAAGAGGTTATAGATTGTAGATTGTTTAGGGGGATCATTTAGTTATTGTGTCTCCTTTATAAAGCCACAATCCTGATATTACCTTCTCTTATCAGGTTATCCAGTCATGCCCCTGTTTCTCGGCGCAAAAGCTATTACTAGAATTCTGTGCAGTCCACACAGGTAGATTATGGTTTTCATTTTCTTTTATTTCACTTTCAATTGATGTAGTTGGCAACTCCAGTGCATATAATCCAGTCACATACATATGACAGTTTGATATGATAACCTATCCAACTCCCTCAAAATAGGATTCTGATGTTCGTGTTTTACCTTGTTGCCTTTCCCTTCCCATTAAAACAGCTGAGATCCATGAAGCCTGAAGCCAGCCTACTGCCTCTTTTGATGAAGCCTGCCTAAACCGGAAGACCAGATGAACCAGGGTTGACATTCTCATGGCCCACCCTCTTGCCTGTAATTAGAAGGCCTAAATATATGTGGAGGACTTGTTTATTCACTGTTGAATTTGACATCTTTTTGACACCAAATTTACCAAGCTCTACTTATTGTGCTCCCAAGAACCTACATAGCTGGCTGCCTATGTTGCTGCCTTATTTTGCTTTTATTTTCCCTAGTTCACTTTCCTTTAGAAGTACAAAACCGTGTTACTTCCATCCTCTGGAATTTGTATTAAACGTGGGCTTTGTTTATCTTCAGCTATGTTTTTTTAGTTTTAATCGTTTTAATTTGTTACGGATTTGTTCTTAGACCTTTCCAGTTTCTGTGAACTAGCAGAACTAACATAACCCACATTGCTGTTATTGTTATTTTATTCTTGCATCAATCTAAAAGCAAGAATTATTGAACTGTGGTTGTGAGGTTAGTCTGTATGAGTTCTAACTTTTCCAATGAAAATCCCTTGCACTGGAGGCTGAAAATCCCGTGCTAATTACCAGGTTCAATCAAATCAAGAAAGTGGTTAGCTAGTGTTTTAATTGTGATTGGGTGTAGCCATGGGAGTCAATAGAACCTTCAGAAGCAGCACTTCCTTGAGGCATCATGCATTAAGTGTACTACAGGTGTGCACGATGGTCAAATGAGTTTTGATATCATTTAGGCTTTGGTTTTGGTGGACACAGGACTGATGAAATTCCATCTTCTAGTTTCTGAATGGCCTATCAAGTTTATGCCCTATAATTTAGTTTTCCCCATGCTACAGCTTTGGGTTATTGGCCTTAGTTTATTCTGCTAATTTATATTTTACATCCATTTGAAGAATTGCTAGCTGATGCACTAATGGATTTCTTAACTAAAGGAGTTTGTAAATATTAAACTGTTTGAAGAAATAGCTTCCTGGTATTCTCACTTCTGTAACTTCTGGAGGTTGTCTTATGTATAAAAATGCCTGTGGTTTTGGAGGCCTCAATCAAAAGGTATGTTGTATCATGTATATGACTTTCTTGTGGATGTTTCGGTGGCTTTTGAAGGCGAATCTAAGAATTCCAAGTGGTAGGTTGGCTTCTTGTAACTTCTATCTTATATTCTGTGCTTTTAGATCTAGTGGGCGACATTTGTTCATTATGGTGTGCAACACTGCAACGGGCTGTTTAGTTACTTCACCACAACAGCATTGCTTTTTATGAGCCCTTACAAGATCATGGCTCGTATTGTTGCTCAGCATATGATGTGCAAAGTTGCTCATTGGATCATTTTCTTTGTTACCCAATAAGCGGCTGATTGTTTGCACTGTTTCTTGTGGGCATATAATCTGGCAGGTTTCCATCTTACGGTGGCAAGTGGTTGTGGGGAAGTTCAACTGTATCGCATTGTTTACTTTTATCATCAATGCGAGTAGTGTACTTAATTTCGATTGTACAAAAAAGAAAATGTATATGCATATTGAAAATGAATAAAAACAAAGTTACAAATTGATCACCTGCCACGCTGTGTTTCATTGAGGCGAAACATTTGCATGTTCTGCTGTTTTGTATGATAATGCATTTTTCAATCATGCCACAGCGCTTTTTCCGCGGATTTTTTGGTTTAAGATAATTCATTTTTGTTTGATGAAAATTTATAATATCCTTTTTAGTTTTGTCGAAAATATTGTTAATAAGCCGTATGTTTATTAAACAAAATACAAAACGGATCCAAATAATTGAGGCGAATCACTTGCATGTTCTGCTGGCTTGGATGATAATGCATTTTTCAACCATACCACGGCACTTTTTCCACGGACTTTTTGTTTAAGATAATCATTCTTGTTTGATGAAAATTTATAATATCCTTTTTAGTTTTGTTTAAAATATAGTAAGACATATATTTATTAAACACAACACAAAACGGATCCAAATTTTATGATAAAAAAAGGAACCGTTAATAAACTTTGGGTTGTGCATGGCGTCCAATTGAAGAAAAAGAAAGATCTTAACAGAGGCAACAATTGAAAGGGGCTCATGGGCGATTCAAACTTGGCATGATGCTCAAATTATTGATGTTGTGTGACCAAAAAGGAGTAAATTGAGTCAACTAACCCAACACCCTTAGACATGTAGCACTGCTTTTGGACAGACACTTCCTTTACTACTAGTAAAAACGGTTGCAGTGTATCTTAAATGATTCTGCAGCTATTCAGATCATCTTTAACTGATTGAGATAGATCTCTAGGCATAATTTATTTTGCTACAGAGGAGCTTGGGTGATAGAGACAGATCTTCAAGCTCAATAAATCTTGGTTTTAGCACTCATGCAAAGTCACATCTTTAACCATTGAACCTTCCGCGTAACTCAGCTTTCTCAGCTAATTTGTTGAATGAGGACAGTCACAGCATACACTGTCCTAAAGCTGCCCCATTTGAGCTTTTAAAGCTATCATAACCTCATTAATAGCTTTTGCTAACACAGTATGCGAAGTCCTTTTATAAACAACTCTTGCTTCAACCCAACCTCATTTGTTTACTCACTGCCATGAAAGTGTTTCTATCCAATCAGCTTCTTGCGAGTTCTTGTGTTAAAAAATAAAGATGGGTGTGTTCCCTTTTGCTTATTTCAAGTAGAGAATGTTGTCTTTCTCATTTGGGAAATTTTGTTCCATATCCTTGAGTTAATGGCAGTGTAGTCTCTGTTTGATTGGTTGGGTCGTTTGGAATGTCTGTTACTTCTGTTAATGAGTCTTTTGTGACAAAGTGAACATTTTTCCTTTTCAAAATTTTATGGTATTGTTCATCTAAGGTCTTGCATGTGGGAATGAGGGCATGTGGTGCAGCCAAGGATGACTTGCCGGCAACCATAGCATGTTGATCACAACATTTTTGCTTCAGTAGATGTGACACTGCTACATAAATGTGTTAACTAGTTCATCGGCAAGTCGTCTCTGGCTACAAAACTGCCTCCTTCTCTCATGCTAGATATCAGATGATAATCGCGATAATGATGATGGTGATGCAGTTATGATGTTTTCGGTGAGCAAGCAATAGAACCACAAAAATTTGGTAAACGTTTTATTAACATCTTTGAGGACTTTTGGTTTTTTCTTATGTTAGTGGGACAGTTTCTTCGGCCCATCGCACTGCAGTTTTTGTTCAGGTTTTTATACTAGTAGGTGGAATTCTAATTAATTAATGCTCACATTATAGTAGTATCCACGATCTAAATATAGCAAAGTTTCAGGCCCTATGGACTATGGCTTGTGATCATTGGTGATGCTTTCTTTGGTATCATTTATCTCATAAGCTTCATTTATCTCATAAGCTTTTATGGATAATCCGCGCATTCCGTTCTATGCATCTTTGTATAAGGCATCGAACACGGTTTCCTCAAGGCACTTAGCTTGGGAATAATATATAATGCATATTTACATGTTGAATTAAACTTCAGCTATAACATCATCAATATACATGTCTATCTAAAGGAAATATTATTAGTAATGATATGATGAAATTCAAGCCTGTTTCAATTCATAGATTCAGCATTATGCATCCAAGAGGGGTACGATAAGTGCAATTTTCTCCCTAAGCAAAGCTGTTCAAGGAAAATGAAGTATCTAAGATGAGAAATAGTGCACAGGACGATGTATGATTAATCTATAATTTTAAAATTATTTACAAGACGTTGCAAAATTGCACCGCGTGTATGGTTGTGCATCATACGGCGAGCGAAACTGTTCGTTAAATTATTTTAGCTAAATAAATTGAAAATAACATATCTAAGATGGTAAATAACTAAACAACTAAATATCAGAAACAACACAGATCTACAATCACCCTTAAATGATACAATAAATATTATTCTCTCATTCCAAAGGGGGGGAAAAGGATGCTTAACATGTCAAAGCATTGCCAATCATACATGGAAATTAAAATAATAATAATAAAAAAAAGTTAACATAAGAAATCAAGATCTTAAGCAAAGTCAAATGTGATATAAGAACCAAGCTAGCTAGAGAGATATGAAGCCTTCTCTGACAAGAAGACCGAACACGAGAACAAGAAGGCCAACAGCGATGCATTGGGTTGAAGAGATGAAAGTCTGCGAATATGCAGACAAAGTGATTACTGCACCAACGAGACCAATCAAAAGGGAGCTCAAGTTTTGATTCATTGCGTTTGTGCTGTGGTGCTAATGAGCTTCTTGCCTTGTTTGTTCCCCTCTGCCTCTCTTGTTGAGTCTGATTGTTTCGATTTAAACAATAATAAAAGCTGGCTGCGGCCTTTTCAGAACAATCTCAAGCCAATTTCTAGTTTGGAAAGTCAACTCTCCAGGGGGGAGGAGGAAGAGGCTGATCAGATTAGAGCTAGCTAGCTGACATTTGTAATTGATCCAATATTTATGTTTTCTTTTTTAATTATTTTTAGTATTATTATGATACGTTAACATTGAGAATCTTTTAGTGAAATTGGAGACAATAATTTATTTTATTTTCCTTAGTAGTTCCACAATCTCTCCACTTGTGTCACTGAAATAATAACATGTAAATCCTTGCATTTTGCCTCAATACCCAAAAAATAAAAATAAAAATAAAAAAATCGTTACATTTTGGTACATCACATTCACAGGCAAGCATAATTTTGCCCCCCCTTTCTTTTTCTTAGTCGCAATAAGGCTAATAAGCATAGTCTAAAAGTCTGCGGTAGGGAAAGCCACTCCGGATAATGGCTAAACATCAACTGCCATTTATCACCGGCTGAAGTTCAATTCCCACGAAGTTGTAGAAGAAAGATGGTTTTGTGTTTCTTTTTTAATTTAAAATTTAGTTTTGACTTATGAGTATTATGGTTATTTTAAATAGCTATTATATAGAATAATTGTAAAAAAAATAACGTATGAGAAATAATTATGTAAAATATTTTGCATAAATTAACGTGATATAATAATATTGGTTAAATAAAAACGCATACATTTTATATATATTTTCTTTTTATTTTTATTTAACCAATCATTTCGTGCCATATTAACTTGTTTAAATATAATTTGTTCGATGAGTTTGTCACTATTATTAATAGCTGTTGTATATAAAATATTAATGAAAATTTCTTAATTTATTTTTAAATAAATTAATATTTTATACCGTGTTTCTAAAAGATTTAATTCTATACAGCACCCCTAATTTTAATAATTGTTTTAAATTTTTCTAACAACTACGATTAGACTTTTGATTGAATAATAAAAAATCTCTTCATTTGAATTCAAATAAGTTTAATTACAAAGAAAAGAAATGGAGACAAGGGACAAGAAATACATAGAAGAAGAAAAGAAAAACAAAAGGAAGAAATTAAAAAGAGAAAAAAATGAAGAGAATTTTCATCAAAATTTCTCTCTCACTGTTCTAAACTGATGAAGCTGCTGCAACTCTGTAACCAATCATTAAGCAATAAGCAATGTAGCCGTAGACGATAGATGAGTGCAAGAACAACATCAATCTTCAAACTTTATAGCAAGCATATGTCGCAAATTCTCTCCACTCTCAGGAGCCCCCGCAAGCTGCACAAAATCAAACAGGTTCGTTCGCTCCTGTCCGCAGAACAACACATTTTCACAAGTGATATTGTTCTGAAAATTCCTCCAAAGTCATCGTTATCATCATCAGAGGACCAGGAAAAGGAAACCCGCATAGATTTATTTTCTGTGAGCTTTTCTGGTATTGCAAAATCTGGCCTTTTTAGGAGTTCTCATTTGTTAGAGACAGAGAAAGATAAGTCACATGCTAATGCTTCATTAAAAGACCTTCTTTTGAGAATATCTGATGTGGTACCTGGAACTGCGCGTAAGTTTTTGAGATTTCTAGTGTTGAAACCTGAAAATGTGCTTGAAATATTGGTGGGATTTTGGTTTGAGAGTGAAAAGGTTGGGTTTAGAGCTGAAAAGGTTGAAACTTTATGGGAAGTTTTTAAGCGGGGTAGTAAGCAATATAAGGGTTTTAGGCATCTTCCTAGATCATGTGAGGTTATGGCCTTGATGCTTATACGAGTGGGGATGCTGAAAGAAGTTGAGTTATTGCTTTTGGCAATTGAGAGGGAGGGGATTTTATTGAAAAGTAATGAAATTTTTAGTAATTTGATTGAAGGGTATGTTGGTGTTGGTGATTTAGAGAGGGCTGTTTTGGTGTTTGATCAAATGAGGGGGAGGGGTTTAGTTCCCTTCCTGTCTTGTTATCGTGTTTTTATTAATCATTTGGTGAAAACGAACATGACTCAATTGGCTTTTCGAGTCTGTGTAGATATGGTGGTGATGGGGAATGATTTAACTGATTTAGAAAAGGCTAGTTTCCATGATGTTGTTAGGTTATTATGTAGAGACAGAAAGATTCAGGAGTCGAGAAATCTGCTTAGGAAGGCTATGACTTTTGGATTGGAGCCTAGCAGTTTAGTGTTTAATGAGGTTGCTTGTGGGTATTGTGAGAAGAAGGATTTTGAAGATTTACTGAGTTTCTTTACTGAAATGAAGTGCGCACCAGATGTTCTGGCTGGCAATAGGATTATCCATACCCTATGTAGCATCTTTGGTTCAAAGAGAGCAGATTTGTTCATGCAAGAGTTGGGACATTTAGGTTTCAGGCCTGACGAAATAACTTTCGCGATCTTGATCGGTTGGAGTTGTCGTGAAGGGAATTTGAGAAGTGCCCTTGTCTTCTTCTCAGAGATTTTATCAAGAGGCTTAAATCCTGATGTACATACTTACAACTCTCTTATCAGTGGGATGTTTAAGGAGGGTATGTCGAAGCATGCGAAAGAAATTCTTGATGAAATGTTGAATAGAGGGATACCTCCCACTTTATCCACGTACAGAATTCTTTTAGCCGGGTATTGCAAAGCCAGGCAATTTGACGAAGCAAAAATAATGGTTTCTGAGATGGCTAAATCTGGTCTAATTGAACTATCTTTTCTGGAGGATCCACTTTCCAAGGGTTTTATGGTCTTGGGGTTCAATCCATCAGCTGTCCGATTGAGAAGGGACAATGACATGGGATTTTCAGAAGTGGAGTTTTTTGATAATCTTGGAAATGGACTTTATTTAGACACGGACCTAGAGGAGTATGAGAAAAAACTAAGTAAGATTATTGAAGATTCCATGATACCCAATTTTAACTCTCTTATAAAGACAGCACATGCCCATGGTAATTTAAAAATTGCATTGGTGTTGGTAGATGAAATGGTTCGTTGGGGTCAAGAACTGTCTCTGTCTGTCTTCTCAGTACTGGTAAAGGGGTTGTGCGCTTCTCGCTCCCATATCAAGGCATGCACTGGTCTTCTTGAGAAAATGCCAAAATTGGCCAATAAGCTAGACCAAGAATCTCTCAATTTGCTTATTCAAGCTTGCTGTAAGAAGGGATTGGTATGTGATGGGAAGAAAATTTTTGATGGGATGCTTCAGAGGGGCCTAACAATCGAGAATGAGAGTTATACTGCTCTATTAATGAGTTTGTGTAAGAAAGGCTTTGTCAAGGATCTTCATGGTTGCTGGGATATTGCTCAAAACAGAAAGTGGTTGCCTGGGTTGGAGGATAGTAAATCACTTGTGGAATGTCTTTGCCATAAAAAATTGCTGAAAGAATCTTTACAGCTTCTTGAATGCATGCTAGTGTGCTGTCCTTACTTAAGGTCAGATATTTATCATACATTCCTGGAAAAGCTTTGTGTTACAGGGTTCTCCAGCAATGCACATGCGCTGGTGGAAGAACTTTTACAGCAGGGTTGTGACTTGGATCAAATGGCTTATAGCCATCTTATAAGAGGGTTATGTAAGGAGAAAAAGTTTTCAATTGCATTTAAAATGTTGGACTCTATGCTGGCTAAGAACATGGCTCCCTGCTTGGATGTTTCTGTTTCATTAATTCCACAGCTGTTCAGAGCTGATAGACTGGAAAAAGCTGTTGCATTAAGAGAGATTAGTTTGAAGGAGCAACCTTTATTAGCGTCTTCTTTCCAGAGTGCCTTCATAACTGGACTTTGCATGACAGGGAAGGTTGAAGAAGCATCTAAGTTGTTCAGAGATATGTTATCCCAGGGGATGCTTCTGGAAGATGAAGTTTACAATATGCTGATTCAGGGGCATTGCCTAGCTAATAACTTGAGGAAAGTCAGGGAGCTACTTTCTGCCATGATAAGAAAAAGATTAAGCCTGTCCGTCTCAAGTTATCGGAATTTGGTTCGCCGGATGTGTATGGAGGGTGGAGTACCGTGGGCATTAAACCTGAAAGAGTTAATGCTTGGACAAAACAAGTGTCATAATCTCATCATCTTCAACATCTTGGTTTTTCACCTTATGTCATCTGGAAACATTTTTCATGTGAAAAGAGTTTTAGATGAACTGCAAGAGAATGAGTTGCTACCTGATGAATTCACTTACAATTTTCTAATATATGGGTTTTCAAAGCATAAAGATGTTTCAAGTTCTGCGTACTATCTTTCTACAATGGTTTCTAAGGGATTTAACCCCAGTAATCGCAGCTTAAGATCAGTAATAAGCCGCCTGTGCGGAGTTGGGGAACTGGGAAAAGCCTTGGAGTTGAGTCAAGAAATGATACTAAAAGGCTTGGTCCATGATTCAATTGTTCAAAATGCAATTGCTGAGGGGCTTCTTTCTCAGGGTAAGCTTCAAGAAGCAGAACATTTTTTAGATCAGATTATAGATAAAGATTTAGTCCCTGATACTATCAACTGCGACAATCTAATCAAGCGGTTTTGTGGGTATGGACGACTGGACAAGGCAGTTGATCTTTTGAACATAATGTTGAAGAAAGGAAGCACTCCTAATTCTTGTAGTTATGATTCTATAATTAGTACATGTAATAAGTTGGACACAGCTATGGACTTGCATGCGGAGATGATGGCTAGGGATCTGAAACCAAGTATGAACACATGGCGCATGCTTGTCCATAAACTATGCCAAGAAGGAAGAACCACGGAAGCAGAAAGGCTGTTGATTTCTATGGTTCAGTTAGGAGATACTCCAACACGGGAGATGTACTCATCTGTGGTTAACAGATATTCCCTTCAAAACAATCTTGGGAAGGCATCTGAACTCATGCAATCTATGCAACAGAGTGGCTATTGTCCAGATTTCAGCACACACTGGTCTCTGATAAGTAACTTGCGCAATTCAAATGACAAGGACAACAACAAGAACAGCCAAGGTTTTCTATCAAGGCTTCTTTCTGGAAGTGGATTTTCTTGGAGAAAGGACTCCAAGGCCTAAGTCATTGGTGGTTTATTAAACAGGAAAATCTTAACCATAAAGATTCTGCTTTTACAATAAAAGATTCCTTGCCTCATTTACGAATTGGAAATCAAAATTGGCTGAGATTATAATAGATTGAGTTGAAATGTGAGCAAAAATGTGAATTAAAATAAGTTATTTATTTTATTGTAGGAACTAAAATTTAAATGAGTTGTATATCTATATTAATATGTTTATTTTATGATGAAATAAGAATGAAATGTTAAGAAGTTACGTAAATATCCTTCTTACTATTATTATTATTATGCGGTGATTCTTATTATTAAAGAATAACTTTATCATTATTATTATTATCGTTAACAATGATAATAATAATAATTATAGCTTCTTTTCTTGGTTGTCGTCGTCATTAATTCATCAAAATAATGGCTCCTCCTTTTTCATCATCAATATGCATAATCAAGAGGAAGAAGGTCCTTTAGCTACTGTGGCTTGTTGGCTTCCTTATCAGATATGATGATGCAGCATCATCAATATTCATTATTATCATCAATATTCATCATCCTTGAGAAATTAATTTAACTGGGCAATAATAGTTAGTTTCAGGAATTAGAAATTAATTTCCAATCTTCCTTGAGGTTCAGATTATTATTTTCTGATCCCAAATTGGTGTGTGGTCCACCATATCTATTCTCATTCCCATAATTATTTTATTAAGTAAATATTATCGATAATTCTTATTGTGGATTAGAATCCCCTAATTGGAAAAGCAAATGTACCATTACTGTCTTCTCAAGTTCTGGGGTTAGTCTTTCATCATTTTGTTTCGATATACGGCCAAAATGTTAGGCCTTTTTGTAGCGTGATGTGTATATTTGTGAAGTCTGTTCTATACATCAAATGTAAAAAAATAAAATTTTTGTGTAGAAAAGAATTTCCTTTTTGCCCGTTTGTTCTTCCTTTTTCCTTTGTAATGCGCTTATCTCCGTGTGAAATCTAATTCGAACTCACTCTTTAAAATCTAGCTCGAACCAACTCTTGGCTTTGTTGTTCTCACTTTCGAGTTTTGAGAGGTATTCCATTTCCCTTTTCCCTCAGTTGAGTTTTTATCTGCAAGCCATTGATTTCACGAACTCCTCCATGATCAGATATGACAACTTAACGTGGGTGTGTGCTGGTTCAATTTGTATTAGCTACTCAATTTCTTGCGTGCTCTACTCACTTGAAAGGGGAGAATATTTAGTTTATATAGGTGATAAATATTGGCTACTAAATAAATAAATTGGGCGTCGTCAAATATTTTATTTATTTTGCTTTTAAAAGTTTAAGCTGGAGCAAAGCTCCGAACACACCCTAAGATAATTAAAGAACAGTGTGTGTTCTGTATCAATTTTATTTTCATACCAGATGTGTCTTTACTAATGTATTAAAGAACAGTCTCATTATCACAGTACCTTTCTTTCACATGGCCAACTTGATGTAAATGCCTTGTGTTTTGTGTCACATTCTACTAATGTATGCTTCATCAGCCATCATCCTATGATCTTTGCATCGGATAGAACAGTAACCGATTTTTCTTCCTTTACAAAAAAAAAAAACGAAAAAGCACATTGTTGACTTGCAATGAAAATAAAACTGTATAAAGTGCAAAAGCCAGTGAAGAACCCAAAATGTAGGTAAGCTTGTGATGTCTTTCCTGTTGATGAAATAGCAGTAAGTGGATCGGTTCAAATTACGCAGTAATCAAACACCAACTCAATAGTGTCATTCCCACTAGCTACCAAAAATGACAACTGCCCCATATTCCCAAAATTCCCATACAGAGAGCGGAATATCCTAAAATCTAACAAAGAATTACAAGAGGATTTCTTCCCATCTTCTCAAAAAAGGAATGCAACTAACTAAGCTTTCTTTTACCAATTTGGGTCATGTGTTTGGTCAGGTGGGGTTGGAAGAGCTATTATCACTCTTGATGGAAACTAAATAAAATAAATAAATACTACAAGTACAGCCCGTAGTCTTATAAGAATACATTATCACATTGCTTTAGTAAGTCAGGTCATGTTACAAGCCCAAATTTCCTGATATGTGGCGAGAATGTGGGGCATTCAAGCCACTAAGAGCTATCTAAACTGCTCTCGGTTTGTCTTGTTTTTGCATGTTAGAACATATGCCCACATGCATATAAATAGGCCGTTCATTTCTCGGTTTCCATGCACATTCAAGTCTCAATATCTAAGGGCTCTATAACCTTTAAAGAAACATAGAAATAACAGATAATTCCATTTAAGAATAATGAAGGCAGGTGCTGTTGGGACTGGCTAGGCCAAGAATTCAACCCCAAGATATCGGGTGAATAAAGGAATTTCAATACTAGATTTCGTTTTGAGGCTGCATGCTTTCGTTGGTGCTCTAGGGACTGCAATTGCCATGGGAACAACTAATGAAACACTTCCTTTCTTCACACAATTCATTCGATTCAGGGCTGAGTACGATGATCTTCCTTCAATCACGTAAGCTCTTCTTCATCCCTATGTTAATTACAACCGTAATAATATGTTTTAGCTAGCATTTTTGTTGGAAAAATATTGAGCTTCTCATTTGAACAGGTTTTTTGTGGCAGCCAATGCTGTTGTGAGTGGGTATCTGATCTTGTCTCTCCATTTTTCGATCTTCCATATCGTGAGAAGCAGAGCACAGAAGAGTAGAATTCTCCTGGTCTTCTTTGACACGGTATATTCCATAGACACTAAGCGAACGTGTAGCTCAATGAAACATGAAGTTTGTGTCTCTATTAAATGCATGAGCAAATAACTATCACATAACTTTGTGTCCATTGATGCAGGCAATGCTAACTCTTTTGACGGCTGGTGTGTGAGCAGCAGCAGCTATTGTATACTTAGCACAAAAGGGGAATGTTAAAGCAAACTGGTCTGCCATATGCCAACAATTTAACTCCTGTGAGCGAATCTCTGGTTCTTTGATCGGATCCTTCGTAGGAATGGCGCTGCTTATACTGATAATCATGCTATCTGGCGTAGCCCTTTCTCGACGTTAATATTGGTGATCAGCGTGTCAATGTGTATCTGTTGGTTTATCTTTGCAGATTCGGAATGTAATTAAGCATGTGGTTTGTGCTCTACTCCCTGTTTTTCCTTCGGTAATGCATTTGCTGTCTTCCAAGTTGCCATTTCTTTATTTGAATGTCAGTACAGCGACCATTAGTCAGTTTATCTTTTGTTTTTGGAGTGAATTTTCAATAACCAGATGGGCAGAAAGTGTCACAAAAGAATCGTCCCCTCACAGAATCTTTTTAATACAGCCACTAGTATCCATTCATGTATTAACGAAGAAGATTCATTGTCAACAACATTCATAACGTTAATTAATCAATGAAGTTTAATATTCAACTAACATACAAAGTGGACAATGCAATAATTTGATTAAAACAGAATCTGGCAGCCGACTAGAATCTTCACTTTTGGCAACCGATCTAGTATTTTCTTGTAGGTCAATTTTACAGAAATTTGTATAATACAGATAACCAGAAAGACCCAAAAGATAAAATTTAAAACCCAAGAAAGATCAAACTTTCTTTTAAGCTTGTATAATGCTTACTCACAACACAGTTAACATCTAAGGTTAGAATGAGAGTATTTTTCCAGACTAATTGCAGCTCAAGTATCCAGGTTTCTTGGATTTGGCTTAGGTTTCAAATTAAAGAAATACTGCAAGAGAGCTTTATCATCTGCTTCAATTAGGCTACAACCAGGCTGTTTCTTTATCTCGCTATCATCCATCAACTTTCTCACCTTCTCAACCCTTTCCCACTCACCTTGTGAAGCAAAAATGTTGGAAAGTAATACGTAGTCCCCGCTCTCATCCCTTCTCATGTTAAGTAGTCTCTCGTTTGCAAGCCTTCCCAACTCAACATCGCCATGAACTCTACAAGCGCCAAGCAGAGTTCTCCAGATAATGGGGTTGGGTTCAATATCCATATTGTCTATGAACTCAAATGCTTCATTCAACAGTCCAGCACGCCCTAGCAAGTCGACCATACACCCGTAATGCCTTATATTTGGCTCGATATTATACTCATCCTTCATAAGCTTAAAATATTTCTTCCCCTCTTCCACTTTACCTGCATGACTACAAGCAACTAAAACACCAACAAAGGTGATCTCTGTTGGCCTAACTTTTAACCTCTGCATTTCACAAAAGAAAGCAATTGATTCCTCGGCAAAACCATGAAATGCTAAACCTCCTATCAATGTACTCCATGTTGAAACATCTCTATCCCTCATCCCAAGAAACACTTCTACTGCTCTCTCAATGCTTCCACATTTAGCATACATGTCTATTAGTGCATTCCCATGTAAAACCCTCGTGAACCCTGAAGTCATCTCCAGGAGTGTGCAGTGTACCTTCTTCCCTACTTCTAAATCTCCCAAGTCGGCGCAAGCAG